>PVIH01000502.1:222213-280412 GCA_004025045.1 Sigmodon hispidus
ATTAGGGTTAGGGTTAGGGTTAGGGTTAGTTGCAGATGGGGAGTTGCAGAGGAAAAAAATGACCAGATGTGTTGGGAGGGGGAAGAGACCTTGAATAAGGATATACAGGGATGGAAAGAAAAAAAAAAAAAAAGAAAAAAAAATTCAGAGGGAAAGATGAACACAAAGAAAATATAGGTGTAGCAATCTTATTTGTATTTCTTCCCTTGATAAGCCATGCTTATCATTCTTATCCTCTGTATAGTTATTGTTAACTCTTCCACATTTTAAATTCTTTTTACTGTGTTTTTTTTTGATAAATACAAAATAAAGAAGGAAGAAAAAAAAAAAGAAATGACAAAAAAAAAAAAACCTGTATTGTGGCTTGCTAACTTGAACCATGCCAATGAACATTCAAAAGATTAATCAAAGGCTTGACAGTTGTTAACAGTTCAACATGGTTCCCATAATTATCCAATTAAACATATAATGCAAATAGTAGAAGTCTTATGGGTTCTATAGAGCATGAATATCAGGCTGCTTCTGAGAACTATTAACTGTAATGGACTGTCTGCTGAGTCACAAGAAAGTGAAAGAATAGTCAGACATTCATGGAGGAAGGCAGGAAGAATAGAGTGCAGAGACACAGAACTCAACCACCCTTTATGTGGTCACATAAACACAACAGACAGTGGTAAAATCCAGAAAACAAAATTTAAGTAACAATTATTGTAAAACCAAAAGAATGCAGAGCAATGACTTTACCCTGTAATTCTTACTGGCGGTACTACAGCCACTATGTACTTCAACCACACTTTTCTAGCTCACTGCTAAGTTAGAGCCATGGATGTAATTATAGTCGTTGGCTTCTGACTCTGTCTATAAACCATGCAGAGATAAACTGCTATTAGTGAACTTACCAACTCCATATAATTGTGTTTTGACATTATAGGTAAAAACAGTGAGCCGGAGAACTAACCACAGCAATTATAAACAGCATGCTGGAGGGCATGTCAGGTCACTTATGACCTTGGCTAAATTGTTGTAATCCCTAAGCTTCATTTTCCCAAGTTCAGATGCACATACACCCATGTGCACCTGTCTTCTTTAGGAAAATGAGGCCACAGAATGAAAGGGCTACAAAATCACAAACTTACAAACACCTAAAGGAACATAAAATACACACCAGATGGAGTGTATATCTGTTCTTTTATTTTTTAAAAAAATCAATATTTTTCTTTAAAAATGTAAATCTCTGGCAAAAAACTTTGTGGTAATCTTCACTCTTAAGTATTTGCTTTTGTAGATGGATTTACACAGAGGAAAAGAAAAACCAGAAAATTGATTCAGTATAAAAACTTTCACTGCATGGAGTTAAGCTGTACCATTAAATTTTGGATGTTCAGACCATCTCCTTACACTGATAAAATATTTCAATAGTCACTCCATAATAAGCCTTTATAATAATTATACATAGAAGTATTACATTTACTTCTTTCTGTAACAGTCTTTTATCCTCCACCAAAGTTGAGAGCAAAGGCAATCAAGAAGCTAGTGTGGATCATGTAAGGGTAAAGTATGGCATCATGTTCAATGGCTTCTCCCTGAAGTACTGCAGGATTTGTGCAATTGGCAACAGTGGAAGTGAGACAATCACAAAATACTCATGTGGTAACATACACAAAACCTAGAAATAATGCAACTTTTTCATGTGATTATTCAAAGAAATATGTAAGCGTGACCTTACATATCTGTGCTGTTACTAAGAGAAGCTCATGTGTGTATAGAGTTCTTAAAAACATACCTAGAGGTCTCACACGTATCCCACACTGGGCTGGAATATACTGAGTAGCAAAGAGTGAACTTGGACTGTGATTCCCCTGCCTCCATCTCCTAACTGTGGGATTACAGGCATGAGCAAATAGTCCTGCTTATGTCTGTGCTAAGGATGAACCCAGGGTCTTGTGCATGCTAAGCAAGCCCTCTACTATGATATATCCCATCCATTTGCTTTTCTTTCTTGACAAGGAAGGCAGAAGTATTTGACCCTTTTAAAAGGAGGGGGACCCGCTTCCTGAAAGCACATGAACTTGCCCTAAACCTCCTCTGTCCAGAAGGCCAAGTGAGCTGTTTCTGTTACCTGAAATGCCTGAGTTCAGAGTCTTTGCTCACTCCTGAGTAAACCTGGTGAGGAGAGAATCTGTATCTGAATAAACAGATAATGACATCAGTGATGGCTGCGGTAAAATGAGAAGGTTGAGAAGGGCCCCCTAGTGCCATGGGTGCTGCTGGTGGATGAGAAGTTGTAGCGCTTGGTACAGTTCCTGTCACCTCACAGCTAGTCTGGCACAATAACTCCTACATGGCTAAAAGAGCAGGTTAATAGCTACAGAAACATCAGGCTCCACGGTAGCGTTTGCCCCACATCTCCTCACTGACATAGCTGCGTATCAGTGTCATCTTGGCATTCTCAGGGAATAAGAATCTCTAACTGTTTTTACACAAAATGCTCACTCATATTTTCACATGGCTGTATCACGCACTGGAAACAGATTTAAGGAAATTAAACTGAAATGAAAAAAAAATTCTCTGCAAATTTTAGCTATGACCCAATACAACAGTACAGTAGATTCTGTACCTACTTTATTTTGGGGATCAAAGTCCCCCTGTTTTAACTGTCACATTACAGCCTGGACAGAACAGCTTCTGTGTAATTAGCTCAGGAATCAAGCATCCTGACTGGGAGTTCCCAGATCAGGGATTCAGTTTTCTTTGGGACAATGGACTCCTCATTTGGGACAAGTCAGAACTAACAATGCTCAGTGCTGTCTGAACTCAAGCTGATTCAGCCTGAGCCCTCACCGTTCTCAGAAACAGCTCTGAAAAGAAAACCTATTTTTGTGTTTGCGAATACATAAAACTAACACATTTAAATACCAGAGAGGGCGAATCAAAGGTGAGAGCTACAGTTTCTGATGGCAAACATACATTCAACAGGAAAGAACCCGGAAGAAATGCTTACTGTGTGGAAATAATGAAAATAATCCCTTCCTATAGACACAGTCACCCTGAGATTTGTTGACAATGATTTAACCGTTTCACAAATACACAATTATAAAGTGAAACTTGTATCTCTTGGTGATGTAGGAAAAAAACCTTAAAGTATGTTTTAATGGGAAGATTGAAGCCAAAATCATCTTCAACATCATTATCATTCATTTGGTGGTAGGTATCAAGCCCAGGGCCTTGTACATACTAAGCATATGCTTTATCTCTGAATGACACACCTAGTGAAGTATATCTTCTAAATGAACTAGTGCTAGAGATATTTTAAAGAGTTGGGCTGTAGCAGACATGGATTCAAACCTTGACTCTGTTGCTATGTGTGATCAGACATGTACTCGGCAGTTAACCTCAACTTCTGCCTGTTACAGCAGTTAAGACTTGGGCCTTTTAGGAACTGTAAAGATTGCATTAATTAATTCAAAGGGCACATGGGACATTTTTAACATGCTGTAGCTGTTTTGTGATTGCTGATCTTACTACCATAATAATAAAACTCAGAAGGTAATGCCAGCTTTCTGAGATAGGATCATTCCTGGAGTCCTCCACCACACGAGCTTTCTCACTATGATCTGCCATCTTATCAAAGAAGAAAATAATCCCTTAAACCAAAAACCAGAGAATAAAAAATTCAGGAATAAAATCTTAGGACATACACAAAATCTTCATGAAGTCTTGTCTAAATCTTCTGTAAACCAAGAACCCAGAACCTATGAAAACTATAATGAAGCATTGATTCTGCTTAGATAAAAAAAAAAAAAAAAAAAAAAAAAAAAAAAAAAAAAAAAAAAAAAAAAAAAAAAAAAAAAAAAAAAAAAAAAAAAAAAAAAAAAAAAAAAAAAAAAAAAAAAAAAAAAAAAAAAAAAAAAAAAAAAAAAAAAAAAAAAAAAAAAAAAAAAAAAAAAAAAAAAAAAAAAAAAAAAAAAAAAATCCAACAGAGAAATTTTGTAGAAAAATGCCTCTATTTACTTGTGGAAAAGAAGCTCAGTGCACATCCATGGCAAATACACATGTTAATATACTAGGGGAAAAGAACACAATTCTTCTTACATGTGAGAACAGCAGAACAAGTATTCTAAAACATGAGGCAAGTACTGGCCAGCTCTGTGAGTGGGCCAGCCAGGCCTTATCTGACCCCAGACATTGGGGGCCCATGCTTCAGCTCTACATCACTATGGACTGTTCTTGATTGCTTAATCCTATCTTTAAGGATGTTTGGTTTTTCCCAATGTATCCTTTGTGTCTTGTACAATGAGCACATCCAATTCCAGAATCTCACACAAGAAGCACAAAAGAGTAGAGGGGGACAATGAATGACAAAGGAAGCTTAGTTCAAGGGCAGACATGAGCTGGGAAACCACAGTACTATATATCACAATTAATAAGTACAAATCAAGTCAATTCCACATCAAATGTATAACAAATGGGCACTTCTATCTTTTCTGAAATATGTTGAATAAGTCAAATGAGCTTGTGGACCTTTTAATAATAGAGTGTGTTGGTTAATGTACAATATCTGTATTTATCCCTGTACCCTATGTGGTCAGAGGAACCTTCATGGACTAGATGGATGGTTAAGGCTCTGGGCAAGGCAGTGGTGGTGCACACCTTTAAACCCAGCCCTCAGGAGGCAGAGGCAGGAGAATATCTGAGTTGAAGGCCAGCCTGGTCTACAGAGTGTGTTCCAAGACAGGCTCCAAAGCTACAGGGAGAAACCCTGTCTTGAAAAACCAAGAGAGAAGAGAAGAGAGAGAGCACTCTGAAGACAAACTACATGGGTTCAAATGAAGCCTCTGTTTAACATGATCAACTGCAGAGCTGTCATTTATGAAAGGACAGAAAAGCATCCACCTTATGTAGTTTATGAGGATTAAATGAAGCCTGATGTAGTTGGGAGGTTGAGGCAGGAGAATCACTGTAACTTATGGGCCAGCCTGCTCTAAAATAAATAAATAAATAGATAGATAGATAAATAAAGCTGAATTAAGTGATTGCCACAAATGACTCTTTAAACAATGTTTAGCATGTGTTACATGTAGCATATGCCCAGCTGTGCACTACATAGCAATGGCCACATGCAGAAAGCCACCAGGGCAGAAAGCCACCAGGGCCTAGAGAGTCCTACCCTCCTGAATTATGTTATCTAGTGTGTGTCAGTTCAGGACTCAGGTCTGAAGTCATTAACTCCCCCAGCACTCCAAAAACAACTTTTAAGGTTAGTATTACCTCTACTCTACATAAGAAATGAAGCCCCTGGGACTTTAAGGCACTCTCTGGGACTCATATTGCTAAAAACTGTAAGAATCAAATTTTCAGTCCAATACTCAGGAGTCTCAACTTTTTGACACTTGTCCTCATGACTTCTTCTGGAAAGTTCCAATTCAGCTGATTCCTGGTCACTTCTTCCTACGTGGCCCACCACCAGGCTGAGGCTATAGAGCTGGAGAGGTGACTGGATGTACCCCAATACCACATTAACTCTTGTTATTTGTTCAGCTAAATGCAGTGGTCATTAGGAGCATGACATGTGCTGTAACTCTCAGCTTTGTGGCAGCTCTTGGCCTCACTTCTCATCAGGTATGAAGAGCACCCATGGCCTACCATGCTTCCATGATAGGCACAATACAGAAAGCACCCTGACTAGTCCTCCCAAGTCCATCCAATTCCAGCTGAGCAAAGCTTTCTGCTGCAAAGCATGGGAAATAGGCATGTTACTGCTGCATATGCCCTACAAAGACAGGTCTCAGGATCTGTCCCACTTACCATGTGGCTATGGTTGTCCTGGAACTCACTATGTTGGCCAGGCTGGCCTTGAACTCACAGAACTATACCTGTCTCGGTCTCCCTCAGTCCCCCAAGTGCTGAGATTAAAAATGTGCACCATCAAGTCCAGCTCTGTTCTATTTTTAGTTTTTACTTTTTCCAAATGTGAACTGAAAGCTACTATAAAGAAGGTCTAATATAGCTAGTGTCACAGGACTCCTATGATTTTCTTTATCCTTTTTCTGCAACTATCCATGAAGAAACACTATATTCTGCAGTAGAAATCATTTATGAAGAATAAATTGTATTATAAGAACTCGAATAGAGAAAGGGGCTGCTGTTTCGTTTGTGGTATGACACTGTAATAGGCTACTGCCTTTAGCAAATAAGTATGAATTTGTATCATACCATACTTTAGCAACAAAACACAACTCAGACAAGGAAAAATTCTTTTTTTTTTTTTTAATTCAAAGCCAAACTTGACTTTCAAACTATAATGATGACCAAAAACTGAATTCAGCCAATTTTAGAGTAACTTTCAAAACAATTTTGTAGAATAATTTGCCTATCATATTTTAGTTGCTTATAAAATTATTTTGTCAATTATGAAATATACTTAAATAAATCATTGATAGATAAGATATTGACATTTTCTACTCAGGATTATAAACAATGAAAAGATTACAACAAATAAAAAACATTTGTAAACATGTAAAAAACATAATACTAAAATCTAAGAAGTAGAGTGTTTAAGAAAAATTTCAAAACTAGAATTTAATAGTACTACCCAGTAACAAAAGGTGAAATTAATTAATCAAAAATATTTATTTCTGTGCACTGTAGAATCTGAGTAAAACATCAATTAAATTATGTAACAAACTTTTAACAAAAGATCCAATTTGTCAGACACACGTGTTCTCATGCAGAGTACAACCCATTCAGGTGACTCCTCCTAATATTGTCTTTTGTTTTGTTTTGTCACATAGCCCCTGAGAAAACGCTGCTTAAGACTCACCTCCTCTCTGACCTTTCCATTCCACTCCCACTGGGTCTCCTCCCAGCAAGCTCAGCACCTCTAACTATATTTAGTAGTGGGTGAGACAGTTAGGTAGTGTATGCCTGTTTCACTGCCATTAGGTTGTTGCTGCGAATCAACACTGCAAGTGACCATGATCTTTTCTAACTGTAAACTATTTGAGCAGAGTCATAATCTTTAGAACACTAAAACAACAACCAGCACAGCATTCTTATTCTTTAAATGCACACTTAATCAATTCTGCCTTTAGACCAAATGTTTTATATTTTTCTTGAATGATGCATTTTAATAACTTTATAAGTGCCTACCTCAATACCAGAATATATACTTATGTATACACACATATAATGCACACTTTTAAAAAGCTAATGACCATTAAATGAACAATAAGGTAAGAATTGCTGTGACATGACTATTGAGACAAAGATCCCAGTACCAAAATAGGCACTCAAAAATATACAATCAGTAAAATCATTTTAATGACATTTTTTTCAAAAAGATAAAAACGGTCAAAACTCTTCTTCAGAGAATCTTACACATAATATTGAAATATTTCTTCTCAGTTAGTTTGGGGAACTATGATTTAGTACCAATAAGATGAAAAGGAAAAATGAATATATATCAAAATAGATGCATAAATATCATATATATATCAATACTCAATAAAAACACTTGGGATTTTAAAGTCTTGTTTCCTACATAAATATCACTGTCATGAATACCTGACCTGCTTTTAGTTAACAGTTATGAATCTATTCACCTTTGTTTCCAGTTACATGTGTGTCAGTGGTCTTCTTAGAACCTAAATCAAAGGTCTTAAGAATAATGGATAGTAGCAACGGATATTGGGATTTTAACAAGAGATTCACTGGCATCCAGCATATCTTTGTGCACCTAGGGAAGGTATGCCTTTAAGTTACCCACAAGTCCTGGAAGGAGGACAGAGGCTGCTGTGGTTCTCTACTGTTTGTTGCTGGGATGAATTCTGCAGAGTCACATAGTAACCATACTGTCTGAATTCTCACCATAATTGCAATATTTGAAAAACTACAAACTTCAAGAACTCTTTTCTTCCACTTTATTAACTGTCCTTAAATTATTCTGCCCCACAAAAGGGAAACTTGGTTTTTCAGAATCCTTAGAGAAAGGTAGGGAGCATTCTCTCACAAAATAAGTACCGAAGGCCTACTATGTATCAGTCAATACTGTAAAAGCTGGTTAAAATCAGAGCACATCTAGAAAGGTTTTAGATTGGGGATGAGAAGTGCTTTGTTTTGAAGATAAGTCTCACTATACCACCCTGGCTGTCCTAGAACTCACAGAGATCCATCTGCCTCTGCTTCCTGAGTGCCGAGTTTAAAGGTACATGCCACCACACCCAGCTGTCAGCAAATGTTTTAACATGAACCTCCAATATGAGAGGTGTGGTGCTAAGCACTTTACAAGCATTTTCTCATTTGACTCTCAAAACTACCAAGTAAAAGTGCATACCACTCCAGAGCTCAGGAAACCAAGTCTTAGCAAATAAAACTAATTCACCCAACCACACAGTGAACATTATAAAACCATCATTCAAACCCACAGCATGATCTTGAATATGCTCTATGACTGACAGGGACACATCATATGGTTTCATTTTGCTCATTTTTAAAATTATATATATATGTATGTATATATATATATTATATATGTAATGGGGTGACATTTTGAAACAGTGACCAATCACTAGACAGATATAAAGAAAACAAGTCCCAATAAACAACAATTTACCCAGTTTGAAGGCTACCCTTGTTCCACTACTTCAGTAAGCACAATACAGCTCCCCTGTTGTTCCACTTACAACCTAACTTTACATGCACTTATGTGTCATCTACTTCCTGGGACATTCCCACAGCATCTCCATGGTTTTGCCTCTTGTGTGCTCCTTCAGTATCCAATTTTATTCATGTGTTTTTCCATCTACAATTGTATCTGAGAAATGAACCTTAACTTGTTTCACAAACCATCTAACTAGAAATAAGCTCTTAAAAACACCTTCTAACTCTTTCAGCCTCTTCTTCAACCTGGTGTTCTCCAGAATGCTCGGAGGGACAAGACACAAGTGAAACACAGACCCTAGCTCAGCCTTTCCTGCTAGGAAAAGATCCTGACTTTCAAATATCACTTCACAGTCCTTTGATGGACCTTTCAAGCAAAAATTAATGTTTTGTTTTCTAAAACTTAAACTTAAAATCCTTAGAAACATCTCTTAAATAAGAGCAATTATATACTGTTTATTTTAAACTTCTAAAAAACCATAACTGAGATAAAAGATGTACACAACACAGAGGGAAATGGAGATAGTAATTATCAAACTAATCTGAAAATTGCAGGGATCCAGGGGCATCCTAAAAATGAGCTGAAGACAGCTCCTAAATTTTCTTAAAATATATATTTTCAAGTTTTTTTTTTTCTTAAACCAGTTTAAAACATTTATTCAAATACTTCAAACCCTTTCTTGCTGGGAGTATAACAATGCATTTTTAGTGGATTTTTTCCGTTTTCTGACTACTGCCACATCCATGTTATTAGCTAGTTGTCTGTAACTTTAAGGGAGTGTTTTCCAACCACTGGGAGGGGAAAAGGCAGCTTCTCATGAAAAACAGGGCTGCAGATTGACTTCCGCACAGCATTTCCTATGAAGAGACAAAAGGAAAACCCAGACCACTGGGTCAATTTATTTCAAGAAAGTGACAATAATAATATGAGATGTTTTATGACTTTTGTCTATGTTTCCCTTAAAAAGCTGCTGTTACTGGTGTTTTCATAAACTAACACTTTTTATTAGATATGCTTATTCTTCCACTGCAACAATAAGACTGACATAAACCACCAAGGAGACATGGGTCTCCTAGGCACAATATTCTAATCTGTAATCTCTTGAGATTCTCCAGCTCTAAAATTCTACCAAGGAAAGGCTGCTTTCTTTACAAGAAAGCTTTTTTTTATTAAGTCTAGACTGCCCTACACCATCTGATTATTGGACTTTGAACTGAACCACATGGAAAAGTTACATAATACTCAATAATAAATAAAAACGTATTAGAACTTCACATTAGCAAGAATATTGAATCTTCTTAAGTGCTGGTTAGCATAAAGGAGCCTTCCCTGCCATTGGCCAAGCTAACCATAAGCCAAATTCCTAAAATGCCAAAGCGAAGGTCTTGGAGAAGTCCTCTAGAAATTGAGTCACTCAGAGACAGTTTTCCAGGTATTTGACAGAAGTAGGGCCAATAACTGTTTTCTCTTTCACTTCAGCAAGCTATTTATATCATTGTGTGACCCAGAGTAAATCTGCCAGTAAACAACAGGGAGAGAGAGAGAGGAAGAAGGAGGAGGAGGAGGAGGAGAAGAAGACTAAATAATTTAGCACCTTTCTGTGATACAAGGAGCTCATTCTCCAAAAGTTACAGTTAAAGTCCATTAAGTGAAATCACATACATATGCAAATATGTTTGCTCCCATATGCATCTTAAGAAAATAACAAACAGAAAAATAATTTATCCTCAGCCCCTGAAAACAAAAACTGAAATTAAAAGAAAGAATGGAGAAAATCTAAATTGTATCTTTTCATTCCTTCTAGAAGGATTAAATAACAGAATTCTAAATGGTTTGTTTGCACTTTCCATGCAATATGTAGATTAACCATGAAATTCTGTTTGGGACACTTTGACATCTGTTTTCAGTGCATTACAATGAAATCTGGGGACTTGATACATACATTTGCTGTAATAAAACTGTCACTAATCAGTGTTTTCCAAAATATTGCCCATAACTATTACTATTCAGTAGTCTCATTTGCATGATCTAATACTGTTGCTACATCATGTGTTTCCCTGACAATGTGGTAGCTGGTCCCAGGCACGTGCTCTAAAATGGCTGCCCACCACTCAGTAATCTCAGCCTTTCCACAGACTCTGCACCAGACGATGCAATCTGTCCTAGAATGGATAACACTTCATCCTTCCCGAGATACTTTTATTGGAACTGGAGCACCAAGAATGAATTCACATCCCAAGTGAGAAACACTCACTAGCAATAAAGAAATGCACACGGGGGAAAGAACCCTGCCTTGTGGGGCTGGTACCACAGGAAACATAAACATAATCCTAACTTAGGCCCTTTCAACAAAATCAAAATGATGCTCTTTGAACCATGGATGAAAGATGAGACTTAGACTAGTATAGTCCATTCCAAATGAACTTGAAAAGCAGATTGAACCAGACTTTAAAACTGAGTCTGCTTCATGCTCTCTAGAAGTGATTAGAGGTTTTACCCATGATAGATATCATGAGCACAAGTTTACAAAGTGTTACCAGCTAGATAGTAGGCTGCGTAAAGGTGTCTATTCACATTATATGCATCTTATACACCATATATAAATATGGGTCTCAGAAAAAAAATTTCTAAGAATATAAACATGGTATTCACCAAAGAAGAATTCTTACTAATGTGTGTATATACTTACTAATATTACTTACTATACTATATTACTAATATAGTAATATTACTTACTAATACACACACACACACACACACACTACCTACTCTCATTCAGAATGAATACTAGATTTAATCAGTATTTGGAACTGCATTCATATTGCTGAAATCTAATATAATTTCATTCTGTCCTCCCATGAACTCATCTTAATTCTGAGATATGTTTCTATATACACATGTTTTATATTATACAAATGTTGAATATAAAAAGCAGATTAATTGTGAGCCCTAATGCTGTGTTTGTTAGTACTGAGAAGTCATTCCAACTGTTCCAAACGGGATTAATGCAGTATAACGAGTCTATTTAATTATTGTAAGACCAGTGATCCTCATATTACTATAAGCTGCTTTTCCCTTATTTGGATGCTATAAATGGAACCGAAATTGCACATGATAACTACAGGTCATACCCTGAAACATGATGCTTGATGCAGCAGAAATAAAGAGACATTTCAGCATCTCTGAGAGGCTACAAAGCACAGCCAGTGTTTAAGATCCATGTGAATGTTCTCATTGTAACATCACATTAACTTACATCATAAGTGTAAGCAAAGCTTTCAAGTGCATTGGAAAGACATTGTAACAAATGTTACAAATGTTATCAGCAGCAATCCAATTTGAATGTTGAAAACTTGAGGATACACTGTGTTCTAGGAACTCACTTTTATAGATTTTTGTGTATCCTGTGAACAGAATAGCAACTGAATGCCAGTGTCTTCTCAAAAAGAAAAGACACACCAGAGATTATTAGAACTTATGGACCAGAATCTCAACAAGCTGATCAATGTTCTGACCAATGTTCTGTGCACACCCTGGTTACCCTTTAACTACTAGATAAACAGAGAAAAACTTCTCATCCTGACCCCTGCCTAGATCCTTCACATCTATGATAAACATAATCACCAAGCCCTCCATCCAGGAATATGTTTCTTCTGCACACTGCGTCAGGATGACATAGGATTTAAGACTGTTTACTCTTAATCTCTGTGCTAAGTGAGTGAGAGGAACAGTCCACTGGCCACAGAGAGCAGGAACAGCCAGTTGCCCAGGAATATGACACATGAGTCCAGCTCCAGGCCCTTGGGGGCCAACCAAGCAGAGCCACTTTAGTCAAATACCGATCCCAAATCACCTCACGGTGTGGAGAGGCCAGTGCTTTAACCATTTCTCCTTTGGCATCCAGTGAAATCACTTTAAGCAATAAATACTAACTTCTTCCCTCTAGAGATCATTTCATTAATTTTCGGGAAGCCACAAAAAAGGGGAATAGGAAGGAATGACTGAAAAGAGTCAGATGGCAGTGAAATAAAAACAATTCATGTAACCATTTAAGCAATCTGAGGCTTTGACCCAACCAAGAGTCATATGACCTTTCTGACTGAGAGTCTCAAAAGCAGCAGCTTGCTGCTTTTAAACAGCCGTCAAGCCTCGTCACATTGTCCTCACTTATATCCGACTGGATCTAACATGAAGGAAGTTCTTCCAAATGTTGGTGACTTCATTTCACTCCACAGAAACTGTCCTTTCTCCACTGTGGGGCAACAGATCCATTAAAAGTACTGACCCCCTTTAGCTAACACAAGTCAAGCTTTTTATTCATTCAGAAAGCCACAAATAAAACTGCTACTCCTTTCTTTGAAATATTCCTAGATAGATCAAGAAAACTCTAGAAAATCTAAGGACTACTGAAATGGTACAGTAATTCTAATTTAAGTAGGTTTCAAAACCATACAGGATTAGCTAACTGTATATGTCTATCTTCAAAGTTCTCGCTAACAAGGACCCATACACAAGAGAAGGAATGGAGTATTGTTCGCTTTCCTCTTTCAGATAATATCCCTGGAGATGCTACTAACTTACTATTGAATTCTTATTTAGATATTCATACATTCCTTCTCTCCATGCTTAGATAGCATCTCTGAAGTCTCTAGACCATGCTATAATCTAGACTATGCTATATTCCTTTATATATGGTGATAAAAGCTATTGTTAAATAAATGGTTTACTTACACAATGTCACAAATCCTTAAAGAGACATTACAACCCCCATTTTATAAAAGCATAAAAAATGTAAAGGACTTAACCAAAGCCACAAAGCTGATAAAGGGTAAGAGCAGAGCCCAGTGTCTCTAGGCATGCACTCTGTTAGAGATTGTTAGTATACTGCTTAGCTTATGCCACCTTGACAGAGTTCCTTCACTTAGGAACAATCTCTGTCATGCCAATGCTCCATGTCTGTGGGACATTCTCCTGACTGTTAGCTGATATTGGATAGCCCAGCCCACTGTGGGCAGCACCATCTGCAGGCAGGTGGGACTGGGCTATGGAAAAAAGCTAACAGAGCAGAAGCCAGAGAAAAGGCAAGTCAGTAAGCAACATTCCTCCATGGTCTCTGCTTTCATTACTTACCCAGGTTACTGTCCTGACTACCTTCAATGGTAAAACTTTCCCTGGATGTATAAGGTGAAATAAACCATTCCCTCCCCAAGTTGGATCATAGTGTTTAATTAATTACAGCAACAGAAAACAAACCAGTAGTCTGCATGACACCAAAATTCCTGTTTAAATCCTAATTCTGAAGATGATGGTACTAAAAAACACATTTGGTACCAAATTAAGACAGAAGGCTAGGCCTTTCAAAAATGAGAATAGTGGATTAAAGGGGGATCCCAGTGAGTTTTGTGACAAAATGCTGAAGGAAATGATCAGCAGCACACACAGTGGTCCTTCCTTGCTGAATTCTGACCCTGCACACACACAGTCCACCGAGGAAGAAGATGTATTTCAGAGTCTGCAAACCAGTCAGTCTGCTACTTTGTTACAGCAGGCTAAACTAAGAAACATCTTTGCAAAACCAAAGAAGGCAGGAGGAAAGAAGATTTGCTCAACTGCAAAAGAAATCCAAAACTCAAAGAATGGTAAATTTTCAATTATAGATTATTCACTTAATCCATAAATCATCTTTCTCAATTCCTGCCACATCTAAGCTCTATATCTCTTTCTTTTGAACTTCTCTTTTTATAATTCCCCAAAATATAACATGTGTAAGCCCCAGTACCCACTAAACAGCCATAGGCCAGAAACTAAACCCTGCCACTCGAAAGCTGAGATCACATTAACAGTCTTTAAAGAACTGAGGAATATGTCTGGAAGAATGTCACAGATGTTGTTAGAATAATTCACACATAGGCTCCACTGCCATGTGACTGCCTAGCCCAATAACCACAGGCAAACTCTACTCCAGGTTTACTAGTACCTCCTGTGGGATGCCAAAGACTGGGCAGAAAGGCAAGTGGGCTTATTCCTCCTCTAACTGGTTTCTATAAGGAGAGAAAGTCTGAGGCTGCTTAGCCAGTGAGGCCTGTGGATGTTTTTCAACTGCCCTTGCACTCTGAACCCTAAGACGCATTATCCAAAGGTTAAAGTGTAATGGCATTCCAATTCCTTGATATCATGAACATCCCACAAGAAGACAGTTTAATACAAATAGTAACAGAAAGAATTTTTCTAAAGAAAAAAAAAATTCTCACCTGCTATTTGGAGGAAAAAAAAAAAAAGATTATAATGAAAACCCAGAATCCTAGTGCTTTTCCCAGGATTCCATCAGCACGCTATCTCATCTGTTGGTGTATCCACACGCATGTAAACAGTGTGAAACACAAGGGGAAAATGCACACCCTAACTTAAACTTCCTTCCCTCCTAATAATTTAAAAATAAAATGTAACAGTTTGCATTTTAAACATTTAATCTGGCAAATATAGGAAAAAATCATGAGGTATAGTGTCATAGTTGGCAATGAAAAGATTGGTAGGGTAAAAATATCTCTGTTTTAACATTTTAGAAGACATTTCCAATATTTTCAAAATTAAATTATTTCACTGCTTTGAACGAGAATCAAGGCAAAATTCTGAATTTTTGAACATAGGGTTTTCATGAGGGACAGGAAAAAACAGCGTTATATTCACTAAGATAAACAGTTAACTCTACTTGTGAAAGAAAGTCCCTACAGAAATAAAATCTTCACATTTACTACGATGGAGCACTACTGTGTCATGAAATTTAACTATTTACCTCAATAAGCATAGGTTTCCCCTGAAACCATAACATATTTTAGAAGATGGCATACTCAGTTTAAAGTGCTCATTTTTGTCTCACATGTTCAGGATATGAGTTTTCCTAGTGCTGGACAATGATTACAATGCCAAGTGTAAATCAGTGGTTTTAAGACTGGTGACTGAGTAACCAAAGACCTAAACTAAACTTGTCACTTTAACCTACAAAATAACAATAAAATGTTTTTCTTTATTTAGCTGTTTACATAACAGCTAAAATGTTGAAAAGTAATTATTAAGAAAACTATAAATATAAAGGACTAAGAAGTAAGCCTCAGTGGAATGGAGAAAGGAAATCATAATATGTCATCACAAAACACAGAAGTTGGAAATCCACAAAGAATTGATCCAAATCTTTCCAAATTCCTGAACACAATCCCTACCTCCTATCCCCATCAGGGCTGCAAATTTGTACCCATCACTGTCAGCAAACAAAGAGAAGTCACTTCTACAGCCAGACCAGCAAACAGAAGATGTAGCTACTGCAGAGGGGCGCCTTGAAGCCACTGGTGTGTAAAGTATGGGCTGGGGCCTTTTGTCAGCTATTACCATAAAAGAATAAGAGGAAAGAGTGGCATTACTGCACAATAGAAAGGTCAAACAGCTTGCAGCCATTTCATGACCCAGACAAGTCAAGGTCAAGGGATTCAGGTAGCAACTTAGCCAGGGCATAAGTTACAGCCCAAATGAATTGTTTTAACACATCAGCTTTGGTCAATTAAACCTAACAAGGCAAGTTGCATCCCGTAGCAGGGTTCCTGACACCAAGGCCAGAAGCTGAGACCAACCTCATAAAACAAGGCTTTTAACATAGCATAGCAAATTTAAGCTAATCCATCCAGAAACTGCAGATGTCAGAATAATAAAATACAAGTTGTCCAAAGCAAGAACATTTTTCACCTTCAGACAAATGCAAGTTTTTCCTATTTATATGAATTACCATTTATACTCCGTTTCAAATCCCTTTGTTAACATCTATATCACGATTACCTTTTGTCTCTACTTTCAACTAGTTGCTGTTAAAACTATTACATTTGGCTGCATCTTTTCCAATACACATGTACAAGAACAAGCTTTAAAGAACATCCTCATTTTCCTTCAGAAACAGCATACAGACAGATGTATAGCCTAATAGTACTCGGTACCTGTTAAATCCTATTTGCAATTTTATGAAAGATATATTTTAATGTAATACTAAATGTGTCTATGCATTTTTAAAAATAGAGCATAATATTTATTAAATTTTCTACTTTGAGAAATAGTTGAAGCTAACTATAACTTTAAAACTATATACTTAGCATTTCATAATTTTTCTCAAAGGCAGTTCTTATTTCACTTTGTACTTGTTTGAACAAATTCTGTTTTCTGATTGTGCTGTATCAGTAGCCTAATGCATGCTCTGAAGTGCCTTAAAATGGGATTCTGAAAATACACAACCTCCAGGCAACTTTTCAGCTCATAAAATTACTTCATCCATCACTCCATATTTCCAATTATATAGTCTTTATTCAGAGTTCTTTAATTTGTCTGTGATTCATCAACAGTGTCCTGTTTAAACTATCATCATAAACAGAGAGAATATGTGTCTAAGTGTTTTATTATAAACAGTGTATTGTACACATGAATGGCTGCCTTTTTTTTTTCTTAGAGTACTGCTTTGCTCAAATTATAAAAATTTTATTTTTTCATGTGAGGCCCTCAAATCGGCCTCAAGGTCTCTCCATCTCCCTGGCTAACTAATAGCCATTTATCCCAATTTCTGAATAATATAAAAACCCAAAAGCCCAACAATCCAAGTGTTATTATTCACATATCCTGTAACTTTCAGTTAATAAAAGTAAATCCCAAAGACTCATTCCTTGCTACACACAATCGGTTTTCACAAGTTCCCTACATTTTGATGATTTATTCTCTATGCCAAATTCTAACAACTAAATTCTGTTAAATTAACCATATCACATAATTAGAGTTCAAGGACCTCACAAGTTACTTTAAAATGAGACAATGAACCACACTGCCACTGAAAAATGAGCCCATTCAAAAAGAAGCACCTCTCCTCGAGGTGTGTGACACTGAGACATGCTGCTATACCAACGAGTCTTCAGTAATCACATAACCACAGGGACTTGAGAATTCTAGGACAATTTCTGTGTGCTTGCTCCACCACAGCATGAGTACTGACAGATTCCTGCAGGGTTGTGAATTCTACTCTCTTCAGCCCTGCACTATGAGATGCTATTCTTTTATGAACTAAATGAAACTATATGAGAAGCTACTTTGCCTGCAGAAGACTGGCCTTGCTTCATCCATCCATGCCACCATTTTTAGCCATTTGATATTGGTAAGTTTTAGTGTGAACTGTGTGCTGTTTCCACTCTTCAAAAGTTACCTTGGAAGATAAGCTTAGTAATCCTGTAGGTCATTGTAATGGCAGAAATAAAAAACTAACGTGTCTCAGGTTTTGGCAACTGCAGAGGATTCAGACTCAGTCTGGCTACGAAAGTCTTCCTCTTCAGGTACTGGATTCTAACTGTTCAGCAGCAGAGGCAGCAAGGGGAATGTCATAAAACAAATAATGGAGTTTTCACGTTAATTTAGCAGAATTAAAACTCATGAGGAGACTCTGCTAAGTTGAGTATCTTGGATCGTTTATTCAAACTACAGTACCAAATTTAAAAAAAAAAAAAAAAAACTCAATGAAGATTAAAACTTCCATTTCCTTTTGGCAGTTTTCATTCAAATTCCAAACTGGAGGGGGGGAACTATGTGCATTTTTAAGTCCTACTAAATATTTCATAAATCTATACTTCTGCATTAAGATGTACTTACACACATTGGAAGTCTCCAAGCACACATGCATCATTGTGTTGAGCAAGGTGCAAGACCCATAATACCCATCCACTCTTCCTATCACTACAGGGCTCAGTGTCCCTAGATGACCATCACTGATACAGTGAACACAATTCTGATTCTCACTCACAGGAGACACAGAGTACAAAGTGTGTGACTCTAAACATACAAAATCTATACACATAATTTTTATTTCAAAATGCATACTGCTGTCTAAATGGGAGCAAGGGTGGGGTGAGAAGGCAAACTAGAGCCTCCACAGGATGTCTTACCAACCTTCGCTTCCTTCAGAAAAAAATACACAGCAGGGTGTTTTGAACATTTGAAGAACATGATTATAACAAATCATGATCCCCCCCCATCCCTGTCTCTCCTGTGCTCTCTTTTCCCTCGGCCTTTGAAAAGTGAGACCATGTTAATAGCAATGCAGAAACTTGCCTCGCCATATCAGGACACAGACGCCAACCTTTCCAGCTGGCAGCCAGGGCCTCGGAATTTAACTCTTGAGTTGTCTGGCAAAGTTATCTTTGTGGCAAGGGCACCAAGGCAGAGAGAGTGAACTTTTGGCCCCTTCGACCCTGTCTTATCCTTATCAGTGGGAAAACTGCAAAGTACCTAATCTTAAAATACATGTTCTACCAAAGTTCTCATTAAGTCTAAGGGCAAGACATATGAATAAGAGTCCTTCTCTATCTTGTGGCTTGTGTATGAGGAAAAATGCAAACAATTGTGTATTATAGTTCAGAAGTTCAGTCAAAGGCAGGGTGCCAGGATGAGAACACGTAACAGTGATGTCCTAAATCAAACACGTGTCCACACAAACTTCATGCTCTCTGATGTGACAATGAAAGCCCACCAAATTACTCCACAGAGCAGCTTCATTGAAGCAAGTTATGAAAGCTTATTTCCCCACAATGGGAAATACCTGCAAATGAAGTGAAAATTATTAAAATGTTAGAATGTGCTGTCAACTTGCAAACAATTATCTATTTAAGCTTTTCATAAAGAAATAATTGTTACCCAGAAGGATTCTAAGCTGCAGTAGCTAAAGGAGGAAAATCGGTCTCTGCATGTACGTCCTCACTAATGCCATGTGACAAGCAGGGGGGGGGCTCGGTTTCAAAGACAATAATGATTACAACTTCCCCTGTAAACAAGTCCCATCTTTCACAACTTCCAAATGCACTTCAATTATGATATCGTTTAACAATTGAGCAACAAAAGTTGCCATCCAATGATGGATCACAATTAATGTTAAGGATTCGACAAGGCTAAAGGAAGCTACTCGCTCAGGAAAGAAGCAAGGCTACTGAGATCTGCCATACTCCAAAAACATGTCTAATAAGAGTGGAAAGTATGCTCCAAAACCCACTTAGGCTCACTTGCTTTAAACTCCCATCTGCTAAGTTCATAACAGCAGACACTATGTCTTGACATCTTTAAGCTTTGTGTTGTGATCTCTCTTTTCTTTAAACCCCTCCCCGCCTTACAAAAAGTCCAGTTCTTGCTTCCTCCCCAGATCCCCTTACAAACCCCCCAGCAGCATCCCTTCGCCTCCTGGCTCCAGACAGGACAGTCTGACAAGTCAAGGCCTCCCATAGGCCACACTTCCTTCTGTGTAACCCTTTGGGTAGAACTGCTAATTCTTCTTATTAGTTAATAAAGACAGGGAAGCAATATTATTGCTGTCTAGGAAACTTGAACCAAAATTATTTTAGCCTTTTGGCTATTGTTCGTCTCTTCATTTACTCCCTCAGTATGTGTAATTGTGCCCTAAGTATTTAGCAACATCTTGGTGCAGAACTGAGGTCAAAAACGACTGATTTTAATATGTAGTTCCCTCATTAAGGTTTTCTGTTTTCACACGTTCACTATATACATTACTAACTAGAGAGGGAAGGCAGGGCATCCCAACAAACTATTAAAAAAAAGAGGAAGTGCAGAAATGGAAAGAACTGGAAATTGAATAAAAAATAAGTAGGAATATAAATGAAAGCAACAGCCAATCATAATTGGTTGTACATATACATCACTACACTGAGCGTGTCCCCACACACTTGTCATAGCGCACCCTGTATTTTAAGAATGGTGTCCTGAGAAGGTGGACTGCACAGTGCTTGCTGGTTCTCATTTTGTTTTGCTTTGCTTTGTTTTGATGAATGGAATAACAAAGACAGTATGGGGAATAGGTACCACCTGCCCAAGAATCATTGGACATCTTTAATATCTTTGGGAATATGGAGCCCACTTTAGAACTATTTTTCCTTAATCTGTCACAATCTTTTTTTAAGGCTTAAAAAAAAGGAAAGGTTTTCTATTAGCTGAGCTTTGCTGCAGCAGACGAGCAAGCAGCTTTCATTCAGGATTGTCAAAAACTTTCCAGTGTGCCCACTGCATTGCGGATGCCAACCAACGAATCAAAGGCATTCAGCAGCTAGACAAAGAGGGTCTGATGCCAACCTCGGTGCCACTGGCAACCATTATTGGCATCAAACACAGTGTCTGCCTTTTTTTTCCCCCCTCGCCTGGCACTTCACAAACAAAATGGCGGTTCTTGTAGCAACAGAACAGCCGAAGCGCAGCCCTCTGAATCAATAGCATCAGATGATTTTTATGGACTTAAATATAGTTACTCCCAAAACGGTTTACCAAATTTTAGGTAAAGTGAGGGGCATATAATTTTATAAATAACAATATTTAATATTACCCTTTGTTAATATAAAGAAAGAATAAAATAGATTGAATTGCGGTCCATCAGGCTATATGCACGAAGGAAGCCAGTAACAAAGACACTGAGTTTGAACAAAATACTGCCCTGTGATGCAAAAGCCTACTAAATTACATATCAAAAATGATTTCAAGATATATAAATTCTCTCCCCAAAATGATAACAGATGCAGAAGTAGCACTACAGTTTGTGTCAAAGCTCCAGTAACTCTTTCCACATTTCAGAAAAGATAAGGATTCCTGGGATGGAGAAGGAGGGAAGTGTGGGTTGGACCAACAGAGAAAGAAAAGCAATAGAAAGTTGATCAACAAAGGAAGTTTATTATCCATCCATCTTTATTTCATCTTCCATTAGAGATGAAGTATGTGATCTGTAAATAGCCAAGAGGACTATTGGCGTTTCTAGATCTGGAAATTGTCAATATATTGTAACATCACTCCACACTGCAATGCGGATGCCAGCTAACAAATCACAGGCATCCTGAGCTAAACAAAGAGGGTCTGGTGCCAATCCTGGTGCCAGTGGCAACCATCTTTGGCATTCTCTCTGTTCTTCCTCGTGTTTCTCTCCCAGTCCTTTATAAGGAGAGAGGGGGAAAAGGAGAAAGTCATCGCGTTGCTCATTCCATTATAAACATTTTTCTCTTTTAATTTTTTTCAAGCATTTTTTTCTACTTTATCTAATTTTAAAAAATAAAGTAAGTATGATTTCATGTAGTTAGAGGACAAATAAAAAGTGAGGATGTGAGATGATGCATTCTGGGTGCCCACAGCCTTCTATTTTAAAACCGACTTTCTTTAATCAACTATAATGCAAAATGACAATCAACCTGTACTTCATAAATAAAAAGATAGAAATTTTGAAAACAGAAAAAACACAGGAGCAGCTTGATATGACGTTTTAAGAAGGGCCACCAGGTATTAAGAGGAAATGATGCAAGTGGCAGAGGGGACAGATGATGAGCTCCAGGGAAACCACTGAAAGGTTTGTATACTGGGAAGTCACCAAAGAACAAAATCGACATTGTACCTGAAAATACAGTCTCTAAGACTTGGCTCAAAACTTCATGATTGTCATGACTACTAGTGCCTTGCAAAAGAAAAAAAAAAAAAAAAAAAAAAAGTATGCGATTTTGTATGTCTTTTTTTTTTTTTTTTTTTGAAATCTTCCCAAATCCAAAGGACAATCTGTACTGTCAATTCAACAAAACTAAGAGATTTGGCATCTGCCCTGGGATAAATCTACATGTATGTCCACTGAGGGACTAACCATGAAGAGTTAAAGTTCGAGCAGAGTATAGATCTTCCCTCCTGTCTAAAGAATTATATGACCCACTTTGCAAAACTTTTCCTTCTAACCAGTGACTTTCACAACAGTTACAACATACAGTCAATCTAACACGTACGTACAGCCCACCTAAAAATGTGACCTCTTAGACAGCTGTCAATCAAATTGCCGTGTGTTAATGAGCTTTTATTTTAGGACATCAAGGATGAAAATATTTTCCTCTCTCATTATTATTGAAACTGAGTTCTTAGTACAGGGCAACAGCAGACGTGGTGTTTGTTTGTTAGGATATACATTTCCAAATGATGATGTCCAATACTGTTACTTAAAATCAAAGTAAAAATTCTGAAATGACACTCAAGTGTATCTCTAGAGCTGAGTCAAGGAGAAATAAGAACAAAGGGCACACAGAAAGCACTGGAGTTCTGAGTCATAGAGTAATTTTCTTATTTCACTTTTCTAGATGACAATAAAGTATAGCAATTTATTAAAACCCACATTTATATAATGAGCGTCGGGTAACTGTCTGCCACCTGGCTATCTGCAGGCCATCGTCCCTCCTGCCAGGCCGAGTTCGGAAATGACCCACCATCTGTGGCAGCCCAGACTTGAAGCCACTTATGGGTTGGTGTTTTCTTAAAGGGACTTTCCCTATATGGGCTGTATCCTAAAATACTGATTAAAGAAAACAAAGTCAGAAGTCTCACCTACTTAAGAAGAACAGAAACAACAAAGAAACATATCTCATTAGCTCAAAAATCCTTGGCAACAGCACTGCCTATTTTGCACTGTCCAGGCAACATTAACAGCACCCTTTATCGAGGACTTTCAACAGGGCCCGGTATGCAGTCTCGGCATTCTTTGGAGATTTATTTTAAACCAGTGTAACCAGTCTGTGATGCTCTGTAAAGAAAACTGTGACTTCTTCCTTGGGAAGCATTATGAATCTGCATTCAAGTAAACTGATAATAGAAAGTGTTCCCAAGTCACTCTGGGAAAGTATGATAAATTATTTAAATAAGAGCTGTGTTGCAGTATATCTACAGTGAATACTGCACAATCAAAAGGAACTGTTGATAGAAATATTGAAATTACATAAATTTAGGCCTCTGTCAGACATATATGTTGATAGTGGCTAGCTTAGACATTATTGTGTAACAGTAGATGCTAATTGGATTTTTGGTACG
The DNA here is from genome assembly GCA_004025045.1 of Sigmodon hispidus. Lineage (NCBI taxonomy): Eukaryota > Metazoa > Chordata > Mammalia > Rodentia > Cricetidae > Sigmodon > Sigmodon hispidus. Next base: position 245,759 of record PVIH01000502.1, read on the forward strand.
ACCGCCACTAGATTCCTGAACAAAGTTCACATCCCTCGTTAGGTAAGAGACTAGCACAAAGATTATTAAACAATGTTTCAACTACTATCAGTAAAGTTGCATTTTCTGAAGTTGGGAGCAGATGCAGCCTAGTACAGAAAGTGGAGTGTAATAAACTGTATTTCTTAGACTACTGTGTGTCCATTTGTCCTTTGGTCTTTCCTCAAATGTAGAAGCCTATCCAGGTAGAAAAGTTCCATGTCCATTTTCATGGCTCCTACATGACCATGAACATGGAGTACACTTAGGCACATCAAGGTACCCAGAGAGGGCAGAGGACATCTGAAGGCCTCCAGAACACTCTAGCCCAAGCTAGAGATTCCCATATCTGGAGGTGTAAGGGCAGTGTTGGCCATGTTAGAAGAAAGAACAATCTGCTCCTACCTTGCTCCTGCACGTAGTATGCCAAAAACAAGTCAAGTTCCTTAACTGATACTGTGATATGGTGTGGCTGGACACAAAGTGCTGGGTTTGTGCAGTGTGGGGACTTCATGAGCCGCTCGCCATCGGTACTCTCCAAAGGGATGCCTTTGAACAGGATCACCATGACTAGATCCAGACGCCAGACTTTGTCTGCCTGTCTCAGGCAGTCGATCCTCCTAATCTTACCCTTCTGGTCTGGATTGGATAAGACACAGCACGGGTGCTTCTTGCCAGTCACGGTAAGCACAAAGTCCTCCCGGTACTCCTGGCGGATATCTTTGCGCAGTTTGGCCAGGAGCCTGGATGCCCACTTCTGTTTGATTTCAGGCTTTTCACTGAGCAGCTCATCTTTGACTGCTCTTTCTTCGTCCTTTGACATCCGTTTCTCATGCTTTTTAAAGTACTTGCGTTTTCGAGCCTGCAGGTTGAACCAAGTATAGGCAATTGCACGGACATGGGGAAGAAGCGCCTCGATAAATGGGTGGAATTCATCCTGCAGAAGACGGGAAAGAAGAAGTGCACAGTCAGTTTAGTTTCCAAGGCTAAAAAAACAAAAGATGCAATCCACTCCAAATTCAGCACAAAAAGTTATTTAAAAAAAAAATATTTTCTTATTTAAAATGAAGAAGGCACCAAGACAAGAATAAAATAAAGTATGCCCCCTCTCAACCAAAATTCACAAACTGGTCCTCCCTCGAACAGAGGAAATAGGGTTTTATTTTGTATTTTCACTCTGGTCCCATCCCCCTTGTTCCCACCTCAATGCCATGCATCTACATCCTTTAAAATAAGGTGCTTGGCACCAAATTTAATATTTAAATATTTGATTGACCAACTAGCATGATGCAGTACCATTTGACAAGGAACACAGTGGGTTTTTGTTTTTGTTTTAAATCGGAGCAGAGCTTCTCAGAAAGCAAGAGCGATGCCACAGTTCATTTCTCTTCTCTGTGCCATAGAAACACAAAGCATGTAGATGCTCACTGTAATGCCACACAGTTCCCGCTTTTGGAGCATGCTCTCAGCAAGAGGCTGCTGGTGGCACAAAGAGCATGCGCCATTAAACTTGATCCATTTTCTTATCAAACGTCCAACATTCCTACACTGAGACAGCACCATTCCAAGAGTGGTAACTAGAGAAACCGGTATACAGTAAGGGGAAGTGGGCAAGGACACAGCTTGTCTATCAGCGTCCTGAACACAAGGTTTCCATACTTTGAACAGTACATTCTCTCCCTGTACCACCAACATTAGCTTCCAGCACACTCACAAGCACACATACATCTCTCCCTTTCTCTCTCTTTCATACCCTCACTCACACACACTTTCATTTTTAAATAGTTTTTAAAGTTGAAAACAGAATGACATGGAGCTCTTGCCATAGCTTTCTACAGACACTGAAACCCCACAGAGTCCAGTTCATTTGTTAACTGATCACATGAGTATGGCAATTATTCAAAACCCTTAAAAATCAATCTGAGGTGAACAATGAAAAATGGTAGGTAACTTGGCACCAACTTTCCATTCTTTGTTTCTCTGCATGCTGTGGCATGGTGATACCAGAAGTACACTCTGGTCGTTTACTGCTTTTGTAGAATCTCTACAATTCATGTGCCACACAGATGAAACATGGGACAGGGCTATATACACACACATGCATGTACATGTGCAGTACTTCAGTCATACAGTCCCCAAATGTCCTGTGACTTTAGTGGTTTACCTTGGAGGCCTGCATTTTTTTTTCTAGCTGTTTTATCTGAACCTGTTAAAGGGGGGGGGGCATCATCCCCACCTACAAATATTTCCAGCTACATCCAAGTGGAGTTGGTGTTTTACTACTTTCTGACTTAGGTAAGGTGGCCATATAAGCTTAGGCCTATTGCTGTTCAGAGGAAAAGAACAGCATCCCATGCACGCTATCTGAATGCAATAAGCCAAGCACAGATGTAAAGGAGAAACTCTACCATGACCACTTTTTCTGTTTACTTTGACTATTCTGTCATCCTAACCACAAAAGATATTTCTCAAATAGGTTACATCCCAAGCCAGAATTTACTCATTCATGTTAGTTACTCTGAGGTACATGAAGTAAATAGTCCAGCAGAGTGACTGATTTCATAAGATAAAGGTGATCAAAGTAAACTAATAACACTCCAACAAAGAAGCTGCCCCTGAATTCCATATGATCTCCATGAAAGCCTTTTTCAGATGAAATTCAAAGTTTGAGTGCAAAAGACTGCAACATATTAATAGTTTCAAGTAAACTGAGTTCAGACTCAAAACAGGTATATTAGTCTCCTAATCAACAGCATGGTTATCAAGTCTTCTGACATATTGCCGACTAAGAATGAATCCAAATTTTATAATGCAGAATACAGCTGATTACATCGCAGCATGAGGCATAGCCAAATGCCATGGAGGAAATTAAACCGATCAGTACTTTCCAGCAGAGATTTGAACAATTCAGTTACTATGTGAGCACATTAAAGGAGGCAATGGAAAGAGTTAAACCACAATCTGTTCTTTGTGTGGGAAGGCAGCCCTGCTCATGGCAACCACAGCCCATGATAAGACCTCCCTATCTCCATACACTTTCTGATGCCATGCTTTTAGCCCTCACTGTAACTGGAAAAACTTTGCTTACCCCCTCTCCTTAAAATACAGGCAAAAGGAAAACCTGCCTGCTCAAGGAAATGTAGACTTCAGTGTGCTTTATGAACTCACTTCCTAAGATCTGACTTTTACTGAGATTTGCTGATATGATTTTAAAACCGCATCTACACTTCCATAAATGAAAGCCTTGAGGATGCAGGGAATGGGCGAGAGAGCTCTGTCCCTCTCCTTTTTCCCGTAACCATGCTTTTTAAAATGCACTATTATTTAATGGTTATTAAGCAACCCAGAAACACGGAATTACATAAATACTATGTTCAGTGATATTTCATTTCCTCATAAGAACATTAAACTAACTTTTGATTAAACAATTTTGAGATTTAATACTTGACAATAAACATCATCTATCATATAACAAATTTTCAATTTTAGATAACTGTATCACACCAAGATGCTAATTTGAAAGCTGAGTTTGGAAACTCTTAGATAGTTCACAAAAATATAAATAAACCGTTGTCTTGCGTCTGTTGACATCAATAAGTATTGTTTTAAAACTAACTTTTCTTTATTGAGAAACAGAAATGGCAAACTTTCTCAGCCCACCAATTTGCCTTAATATCTTTTGGGGCATCATATTATGCAGATTCAACTTTAAAAAGAACATTAACTTGGTAAGACATATAGTCCCAAAATGATAAGTGGAGGCAAGCAATATCTCACATATACTTTTGCATTCCTTGCCTAAATGTCATCTCTCATGTGACTGCTTCCCAAAACTGCATTGTAATATATTTTTAATAATTTTAAATGACATGAATGTAGAATGTAGCCATCCTTATGTGGAAAAAAAAAGCAGAATTAAGGCATTCAAATATCCTAATAGATTGTCACAATTACACTAAGCAATTATCAAAATTATTTTTTAAACCAAAGCATGAAAGTGATTTAACACTTAAATTCTCTATATAATATATATAGGCAAGCTCACTCTTAGAATTTTCCTTAAAATACAATGATGCTCAGTGAGATAATTTTCCTTATAAAACTTCCCTGAGTTGAACTAAATTAATAAAATAGACAAGTTAAATCTTCAGATATAAACATAAAAATCTAATTTAACTAGATTTATTTATTTTTCTTCACAGAAACAATGATTTCATGACAGGGTTGGAAAATTGGCCCAACATATCCATGAAAGAATAAATACTGGGTGCTCCTGGAGCCTCATCACTATATAACAATAAACCCTGAAAAGAAAATATTGAAAGAACTTGAATGACAATGAAAGAAAAACATCACCATGCCAACTGAAGCTTATATTAAAAGCTTATATGCAGATTAGACAAAATATTAAAACATATAAGTGTTTCTTCATTTTTCTTTTACTCATACTGGCCGACAAATGCTGACTTGCAGTGACAATACACCAAACCAGGTAGCTAAATATCAAGTTTAATGGTAGAGTCATTTAAATTAAGATTTTTAAAAACTTAAATGTGTTAATGCAACAACTGAGATTCTTCTTAAAGTTTCTAACAAATTAACAATGTAGTTTTCTTTGTATCTGTATACCTCAAAACAGGTTTGAGTTCGCTATCTGGCTCCTGTAATATAAAACTAAACTACTCATCTGATACAAAAGTAACACTTTGCTGCACTCTCACTTTTTCAATACCTTGAATTACCTACAAAGATATGAAGTGATTATTAGTTGAGAATTCTAAAACCCTAACTCTTTGTCTGTTATAGGCCTTAAGCTCAAAAAAAAAAAAAAAAAAACCCAAAAAAAACCAAAAACAAAAAAAACCCATTGCTAATACATCAGCCCAGATTTATATGGCGAAAATAAAGAATATATAGTCATCACCCTGAATTAATGTTAGTAAGTGTGTGTCCTTGACTAGCAATGTGATAGTTGAATGATTGCACAGTCTATGCCCCTAACATTCCATGTGCCAGGATTCTGCAATAGTAATTTTAAGATCAATTAAGATGGAGCTGGTAACTTTCTAATGCTTATTTAGAGTAAATTAAAAATGCAATGCGATTGCTAGCAGTTTCCCCAAAACAAGAGTTGGAAATATAAACATAGAGACCCAAATGATTACTCAGGTGAGAACAAGCCAGGCCATACACTGTGAAGGAAAGGCTTTCTGCTTCCTTTGATCATAATAAAGAAATAATGCTCATGGTTTATTAGAAAGAGAGAGGAAAAAATGTGCTGATGAATAAATAAAATTAACTTTTACAACTACCGGCAATTTGTTATACCTGAGACAATTCCATCATATTCATGGGTTACTATCACTCAAGCTTTTAAAATATAAATAACTCAACAACCCATTTTTCCAGTTTTGTTAAATTAAAGTGCACATTTACTTGCTTAAAATAGCCATATCTAAGTTAATCATACTCAGATGCCAAACAAAATATAAACAATAAAAAATGTGTCAGCCAAAAAGCTACAGGGCTGTGTCCAATCACTGAATGCCCCTTATCATTGTTTTCATCTTCATTCACAATTTATGAATGCCGCAGTCCTTTTGAATCACAATGGTTCCTAATTGTCATACAATTGAAATCTTAATTATTTGTTCATTATAAAAATGCATCATCATAATACTAGATTTAAAAACAAACTAACACAACCAAAACTAGACAACATTTCTGTTTCGTTTCTAGGACAATGTCAATGAAAATTACCAATCTAGATTCATACTCTTGAAAGTTTCAGGAAACTTCCTGAAGTTTAAGAGTTTAATTAACTGCTGCAAGTAACAGTTCTGAACTAGGCTATTTAATTCATCAGTTGGTGAGTTCACTGGGTATCCATGAAAGGATGAAAGCGCGCCCAGGTAAATGGTTCGATCTATCCACTTTTTCTTTTGACTATCTGATTGGGAAGGATAGAATCTGATTTTGGTTTTTAAGTATAAAGCCAATGATTGACCTTGTAACATTGGTCTTTAGATTTTAGCGCAATTTTCAAAGTTAAAAAAAAAAAAGACCACACTTTTCCGATATTACTTTATGTCTTTCGAGTTATTTCCAAATATCATCAAATGAGTAAGTCTCACTATAAAACAAGCATGTCCTAAAAGTCTTAAAAATTCACTATAGCCCACTAAACTCTTGTCAATTTAAAAATTGCCTCTAAAGTACGGTCTCTGAAACCCCCAAGTGCAGGTAACCACAGACCAGGACTTTGGGTTCCCAACTACGTAAAGAAATGGGTCGGGTCGCCAGGACTACCACCTTGGACTGGCGGCGTCACCAGCCTACTGTGGGCAACAGAGTCCTGAGGTGCTCAGCCTGGTTCTCAGCCCTTTGCCCAAGCCTGAGTTGCTCCAGGCACGCACGCCCGCCAAAGAGTAGGGGTGCCGCCGCCTCTGCCACCAGCTCCCAGGGGCCGCACAGGGGCTTGGGGAAAGCTGATCTCGATCCTACCCACCCCGGCAGCCTCGCCTGCCCAGTGCTGGATTTCCAGGCTCTCCCAGCCTGGGCGCAGGGCTGGACTCGCAGGGCAGCCTTGGCTCCACGCAGCCTGCACAGCCCACTGCAACTCTTCTCCACTTCACTAGAGAGACCAGGGTGTGCCTAGGTTAGGCAAAGCCATTGCGGGTCTGCAGCACAGAGCAAGACACAACAAAGGCGTTTGGGGCCAGAAAAAAAGCTGGAAAAAGCGACCAAGACAAGTACCTGAGTGAGACAGATGGGAGAATACATCATGACTTCGCCTTAAAACGCACTTTCCCGGAGATGCCCAAGAAAATCTTCGAGAAGCAAAGATCTCATCTATTCATTTTACAGTCATCTGAGCCCAGCGATGCAATCAATCAGGACGGGGCTCTGCGCTGGATCACCGCAACTTCGCAACAAACCCAGTCCTCCTTAAATAGCCAAAGATTCAAGTTCACTCGGCGTGCTAGATTTCCCGGGGTGAAATCCAATCTACAGTTTTAACCCTCTTGCGGTCTGCGCGCGCTGAAAGAGCTCTCCGAGGCCGCCACCGGTGCAGGCTGCTGGTCTCCTGGTTTGGGAGATTTGTTTTCTGTTTTGCAGTTGTTGTTGTTGTTGTTGTTGTTGTTGTTGTTGTGGGCTTAGGGTGCTCGAGGGTTGGGTAAGGGTTGGATTGGAATGGTGGTGGGTAATGAAATGCTTTAAAAAAAAAAAAAAAAAAGGGCAGGGAGGGGGGCGCAGGAGGCCGGGCAGTGGGGAAAGACAGGAGAATGTGTCACCGCGCTGGGAAAGTTCAAGGTTACCGCCTCGAACACTGCAGCAGGATCCGGGAGTGGCGATCGCAGGCGAAACTTTGCTGCGAGCCGACCATGTGTGTGCGCGAGGGGGAGCGCAAGCGAGTGCGCGCGGGTGGCGGGGCGCGCGCCGGAGAGGGCCGGGTGGGGGTGGGGAGGGGGGGGAGCAGGGAGAGGCCGGGGTGAGGGAGGGGGCGCGAGCACGAAGCTCCCGGGCGGAAAAGACTTTGCTGCGCTCGGGCCCGCTGCACAGCCTCTGGCCCGCCGCGCCCCGCGTCTGACCCGCCGAGCGTGGACGCCGCTGCCGGTGCCGCTGCCCACAGCCCTTGGAAAGGATCGGAAGGACCTCCTGAAAAATTCCCAAACGATCAATCCTGCTCAGCTGCAAACTCCTCTTTTCTGTTCTGGGCGCTTTTCCCCCTCCCTCTCACGCTTTCTTTCCTTGAAAAACTTGCAAGTTGAAAGATTCACTGGTTCCACCCTCTGGACCCCGCTCGAGCTCTCTCCAAATCAGACTTAAGGATTGTTTTATTATTTAATTACACAATCACCGCTTTACTCCTCCTCCTGCAAACGCGCGTTCCTTTTGCACCAGCCTCTCCACACCCCCCGCCCCCCACCTACCTCCTCCTCCCGCGCCTCCCCCAGCCCTCGCCTCTCTCCCCCTCATTTGTTAAAGGTATCAGACCAGTGCCTTAGTACTAAGACTTTTTTTTTTTTTCGAAAATAGCTCTGCCACTCTTCGTGCACCCTCGAAAAGCACCCTGAAAGAGGCATTTCAGTGCTCGCTGCAGACGCTGAAGCCACAGGAACATCCTAATGGGAGAAGCCCTGAGCCGCTCTGGACCCAAGAAAGAAACAAATGGAAAATTCCCTCACACCCTGGCCGCCGCGAGCTGGGGCTAGGGCGCCGACACTAGCACCCCAGGCGGCTGCTGGGAGAGGGTGGAGGCGGGGGCTGGAGTGAACTTGGCCTCCCGGAGTTGGGGCGCACCCACACTCAGAGGAGGGCATGACAGGCAGCCCAGCCCGGAGCCCGCCCTGGCAAGCAGGGAGTGGCGGCGGGGGTCCCCTGGGCCCCTGGGACCTCGCCGCGGCGGCCCGCCCTCCCCCGGTGCTCGGTGCACGTGGCCGCGCTCGGAGCGGGAAGGCCGCGCTGCCGCCACCGCTCGCCCCTCCTCTGCGCGCCCGCCCGGCCCCTTTCCTCCTGCCGCGCTGGCTGCGTCCCAATCCCCACCCCCAGAGCCCGGGGCGCCGGCGGAAAGCGGCTCTCTTCCCGCGGGGGTGCGGGCAGGGCGGGGCCGCAGCGCGCCTTGGGCTGCGGGGCGGGAGCGCGCGGGGTGCGTGTGCGGCTGCGGTCCTCCGAGACTGCTCCCGCCCGCCGGCGCCCCGCCCCCCCGCCGAGTGAATGAACTTGATTCCCGGGACCCAGGCGGCGGCCAAGCCTGCACCCCCATTTGCGCGGGCATTCTCTCCCACACACACCGCCCCCCAAATTCCGGGTTTCCGCTAGGGGTGGGTGGGGAAGTGGAGGAATCAAAGGCTGCCCAGACAATGGAGAAAGAAAAGTGAGCGCCCGGGGCTCTGCGGCGACCTAGCTTGGGGCCACCGAGCGTTTCCAGGCCCCCCGCGGCTTCCAGCTCCCACCCCTTGCACTGTACTTTCCCCTGCAACTTTCTTCGGTCCTCGAGCTCCTGACCACCGTGCCCTCCCCCGGAGGACCTGAAAGAACCAGTGACTTTTTCCTTCCCCAAGTGGAAGTTACCCACATCAAGCATTTCACAACGACACATCAAGAAAAGTAGGCAGGTTCAAGTCAACCATGAAATGGTCACTTTTTAACCCCGTCCTGTCCTCATTAGGGAAATGCTCAAACACAGTCCGTTTTCAAAAAGCGCTCTTAATGAGGCGAGCTTGCCAAGTCTACCAGCTGCAGCCCCTGTAAACCAAGAGCCGGGTGAAGAAAGGCGCAGGGGGTGGGGAGGCCAGGAGGCGGGGAGGGCCGTGCGAGGGGCTGGGAGGACAGGTAAAGTCGGGGAGACTGTGAGAACACGGGCGGGTTAACCCTTTAGGGCACGCGCCGCGGGGAGCGGCCTCCCTGCTCCCCGCTAGGCAAATCCTCTAGTTAGCGTCCTGACAATGTTCATTTCCTTTGTACCGATCAGTTCTTCTTCTTGAAAAGCTGGGATAAAGTGGACAGTCTTTATAGATGAAAGGAGGTGACAGTCGGGGTTAATCCAAATAAATATTCACTTCTCATAAATTTTGGGCAACCTCATCTTAACTTTTAAAAGAAAAAAAAAAAAAGAAGAAGAAGGTGGGGGGGGCGAACAATTCCAAAGCATCAGTTGTTCGGAGCTGCATCCCTTTTCTCACCCTCAGCAGATTCTGCGGGAGGGGGCGGGGACGCTCCACTGATAATACCAGCTTTAACTACTGGAGTTTTCCTTTGAACAAATATTCAATTTAACTGGAGTTAATTTACCATAAATGACATTCCCCTTGGCACGAATGCACTCATGTCCTTGAACACACCTCTTTGAATGCCTGGACTCTTACAGAAGCCATTATTTCGGGGTCTCTTTAAAAATCCAGTGCCCATCTCTAGGCTTCCCTCCCTTCCTCCCTCCCTCCCTCCTCACTACACCACCCCCAGCGAAATCCTGGCACCCAGAGAGCACTCTTTTCAGCCAGAGCCCAGAACCAGCCGTTGTCCCCTGGCAAAAGAGGCCCAGTGCCGGGCCCTGGACAAGTGTCTCCAGACATCCTCATTAGTCTTTCCCAACAGAACCTATTGCTTTTTGCCACTAAAACTAGGTTGCATCCAAAAGTTTCTCACAAGCTTAAAAAAGAAAAATGAAAGATTGAAACCATTATACAGAAGAATTCACAAAAGCTGCAGAGCACCAGGCCACAGAAGCAGCGTCAGACACAGGTAAGAACCCAGAGAGCCCAAGGTTCCAGGCCTCCCAGGCCCATCCCTGAAAGGCTCAGCACTTTCAGGGATCCCATGTCTGTGTTTGTGCAGTGCTGATGTCTGGGGTACATGCTGATGGCCATAAGGGATGCTTCGTAGTTTGAGGGTTTGATTTGTTTCCAAGAAAAGGAAAACAAGAAGCAATAACAGTTAGGTGAGGAAAACCAAAAGAATGAAGACTGAACAATAGATATCCGGGAAAGAAGGGCTTAGGGATGCTGTGTGGAAGAGCTGACACCTCCTGGGCCCCAAGCTCTGCTGTCTGCCCAATGCTCAGGTCACTATAGGCCTTCCCAGGAAGAATCCTAGGAGAATGCTCTTGGGAAATCTGAGCTCCTGGGACTCTGCTTCCTCTGGCTTCTCTAAGCACTTGTCAGTGCCCTCTTTGCTTTGAGAAACATTATTCTTTTCAAATCCAAGGTGAATGATAGGAAAGATGGTTTATAAAGTATCTATGTTTTATAAAGGTAGGTTTCAGGTTGCTCTGAAAAGTTTCTGATTTTGTCAAAATGAGCCAAATACCTAGGCTTTGGTCCTTGCTTCTTCTAGATCCTCTGTTCTCCTGCTTTGTGCCCTGGGGGCTATGACAGGCCACCTACACTAATCTCCAGACCTGCCCTCTCAGCTGCAGGGAAATCTGTTGCCATATTCCCAGTGCTGTCCTTCTTGAACTGATCTCTGCTGCCACATTGGGGGCAGGTGTATTTTCTGACCAAAATATATATATTCCTAAAAGAAAAATCAGGACTTCTAGTGGCTGGGTTTTCAAAACCTAATTGTATATTACAAAATACACATTGCCACCCAGTTGAGTCTTTTCTCTGACTTCCAGAGAGGAGTTTGACATTTCAAGTATCTCCTGATGCTGATTTTTGTTTGTTTGTTTGTTTTGTCTTGTCTTGTTTCCTTAAACTTTCTTCTTTTGAAAGAAACTGCAGAGACTGGGCAAAGCCTGGGCTATTTCATGTAAGGCTTCTTCGACTTTAACAAACATGTCATTTTCAATGTACGTCACTACTTTTATTTTTTAGCTCTTGCATGTGATCTGTGGGGAGATTGAACAATCTCATACACCCTAGTTACACGCCAGTATCAATGTTTAAAAACTAAATACAAAAAAGACATTTGACCTTCTGACCTCAGGAAACAAGCTTGCAGAACTGCAGGTGTCCACAGTGTCATATCCAGGGACCTTTCTTTCCTCCAAATGTAGCCTGGAAAACATAGATTTATATCCACCAGCAGCAACACCAAAATCCACCCCACAAAAAAATGCATATATAAACAGCCCGTGAGTGCTAAAGTCGCCTGTGTGTGATGAGAACTGTGTAATCATGCCCAGCTTTCGGAGCCCTTAAACTAATACTATCAAATTAGGGGAGCAATTTTTCCCCCACTGGAGAATTTCACAACTGGTTAGTTTCCCCACCTACTGCCAGTACTCTGCTTCTCAACTGAAATGAATAAATAACCTTGGACTTTTCTTCCCTCTTCTGGGAGCTGTTTGGTCTCCCCTGAGGACAAAACTAAATGAGAAAAAATGACGCTGTTAATAATGCCGCTGCTGAAATGCCTGTACGTAACTATTAAAAAGAAATCCCACTAAGCATGTCTGCCTCAGGAGCACAGTTAGAGGCTAGAACTCTGAATGAGAACAAGGACCAGTCCAAAAGCCTCCATGAAGGTTCACTGGTTACCATTTCTCTAAGAGATGAATCTTGTTCTACAAGAGATTTCCAACTTTGAAAACATTTGCTCCCGGGCTATAGAGTCAGCTGATTTACTTTGAACTTCCAAAATTTCTGTCACAGTTGCCTGGCTCTGTGCACAGCATTACACAGGTTATTTACACACTGATGTCTTGTCTACTGATTCTGCAGCGTTGGCCTTTCAAAATACATTATATTTGCATCATTTTATCTGAATGAGTAGATTTGCAGCTCATCTACATATGCTGAGACTTGTGAAGATGGACTTTCAGAAAGGTATGTCTAAAACATCCAAGTAGTCTTTACATTGTCTTAAGTGTTAGAGATAGCTGCAGGCAGTCTTAAATGCCTGGGGCCTTTTCTCTAGCTCTTCTTTGAAAAGCTGCTGTTCTGTTTCAAAACCAAAATAATGCACAATAAGGAGGCTTTTCCATTTAAGTTTCAAATGAAAATGTAAGAAACAAAAAGCATACAAACAACTGGGCCTAAGAAAAATATAGATTCAGAAAAATTATGTCTGAATGTATCTGGACCATTTAAAGAACACAGCAAGCTAGTACATTTCAAAGCAATGAATACTGTCAAGTTATGTGATGCTACAAGAGCCTCCCCACCCCCCCCAAAAAAAGTTACAGATGTGCATGACATCACATCCACTCAAAATTATGCTGCTGCTAAGTCTGACCATATTAAAACTAAATGCATGCCTATGTTGTGTAAAGAATAAAAGGAATTTATTCTGGACATCAAACAATGAATCTGTCACCATTTATTGTATGAAACACTCAGCTAATCAATTTCCTGTTAAAATAGCTTTCAACAATACTCGGCTTTAAAATTCATCAGGGCCAGTAAAAACCTTTGCCCAGTGCACAAGAATGCAGCCCTGACCACGGACGATAATTACCATTCTAATACTTTTATTGCCCAAGCGCTTTTTCCTGTGCTCCCATCACTAGGCAGGAATCCTGCAGTATATTGTATCAGTGAGTTGGAGTGTTTGACCTTTGACCAGATATGATTTAATAGGGACTTTTTAGCACTGGAGCTCTCTCCATCCCTCATACCATTAAATAAAAACATGAAACCTCAAATGTAAAACTGGAAACCACAACGTTTTGCGTTTCACAACCCTGTGCAGTTTTTACTAAAGCTGCTCAAAGGTCAGCTTCTTAGCCTCACAACATACTTCCCAGTACAGTAAATACACTGGGAAGTCACTCATTCTGATTTTGATTAAATCTCCAGGCCCTCCTCACATGCACACATGCACCCTGCTTATTTACACGTGCATTCTTTCTAACCGCAGAAGCATGCGTATATGACTTTCTGGACTTATTCCACTTTAGGGCTGATTTAAATGTCTGTTCAAATATGGGTTCAAAAGTTAACGCCCCCCCTCCCGTTGGAAGTTATAGTTACAAAGGAGGGTGCTATAAGACCCGTTCAAAGAAAGTCAGTTAATCTTGTGTATTTTGGCGCCTTTTCCCTGCCAGCTACTGTACTTGAAGGAGTAAGGAAAACCTGGAGATCTTGTCTGTCCTGTCTCAAGTTCAATGGCAGTTTTTCCAACCAGGAGGGGAAGATGGCCATGTTCACAGCCCTAATAATAATTCAGATCACGCCACCTCGGCATCTCGTGTCAAAGTCGAAACTGGCTTCCCCGCCCCCTTCAACCTGAAAGCTGCCAAGTCCTCACACATTCCGCATTCAACCACAACTTAATGGATGGGATACTGTGCATTAAAATGTGTCCCAGACTAACTGTTGAAGAGGACAAGGGAGAAGGCAGACCCACAGACAAGCACACACGGATTTAGGCAGAGGGGGATCTTAGGCTAGGACAGAACACAGTGGGGTGGGAAAAAGACGCATTAAACGGAGCAGGAAGAAATCCATCATAATCCTTTCTTTCTTTTTTTTTTTTTTCTTTTTTTTTAAGAGGGGGGGCTGGAGGGAGAAGGAATTGTTAAATTCCGTGCTGAAACGGAGTGTAGATGAGTGAACTAAACTTTAGAATGCCACCAATTTTAAAAGCTTTTGAAAACGCAGTTTAAGAATATGGAATTAAGTGGTATCCTATAATGAAGTAAAGAGTGTTTTAAAAAGGAGTGAGCTATGTGGGCAATTAAGTATTATTTTCCCCTCAATATCATAGAGAGATAGGGAGAAAGTAAACCCAAAATAGGGAGGAAAATATTTTGGATTCTCCACCTTTCGCTTTTAGTGTTATTGACTGATTCCCGCCATAAGTATGTTAAAGTTGCCAACGCTCGCAAAATACTTAATTTGCATTAACAGAAAATTCAACACAATCTTTAAAGCAAAACAGGACACTTAGAAAAGGAATAAAACAGTAGCTTTACACAGAAAATCAGGAAATAAATTGTGTGCGTGGGGTCGGGGGGTAGGCTGTAAAGGACCAACACAACACGAACCGAACCGCAAACCAGTCATTTGAAAGCCACATACCATCGCACTGCACTAAACAAAACAGATCTTGAGACTGTCCAGAAGTCGGCAGCTGACTTCACATTTCTCAGTTAGAAATTTGTGGGGTTTTTTTGTGTCTCTTTTGTGTTTAGGGTTTGTTTGTTTTTTTGGGGGGGTGTTTTAGTTTTTGTTTGTTTTAAAGCAATCCCGGCATAGACTGATTTTTTTTTTTTTTTTTTTTAATGTTTTCTGCACTGCCACACTTCCTGGCCCAGAAGAAAAGCAGGTCGAGGTGAAGTCTGGAAATGGGCTACTCTAAGAGTAGAAACAGCTCCCTTTGCTCCCCTCTGCAGAATACTCTCGACCAACTCCTACACCTTGTGCAGGGTGTGTGTGTGTGTGTGTGTGTGTGTGTGTGTGTAAGTCCTACACTTTGTGCAGTGTGTGCGTGTGTGTGTGTGTGTGTGTGTGTGTAACTCCTACACCTTGTGCAGTGTGTGTGTGCGCACGTGTAACTCCTACACCTTGTGCAGTGTGTGTGTGTGTGTGTGTGTGTGTAACTCCTATGCCTTGTGCAGGGTGTGAGTGTGTGTGCGCGCGCGCGCGTGCATGCCTACGTGCTGGCTACAGGGCGCACGGTCTCACGCGGGCCTCCCCGTTCTGGGATTGGCCCGGCTGCCGCCCAGGCCTCCCACCCCGCAGCCCCGCCCCACCGGCCAGGCGCGGGAAGCCTTTCTTCGCTTCCGCTTGGCGGCGGGAAGGCGTGGGGAGGAGGAGCTGCGGGTGGGCGGGGCCTTGCCGCAGTGGGAGTGACAGCACTGGGTGGTGGAGCTGCAGGTCCTACCCTGCTGAGCTCTACTGGTTGTGCTTCCTTGTGGGTTCCCTTCCACATGGCCGGCGCTGCGACTCAGGCTTTGCTTGCTTCGATGCTGAGTCCGAGAGGCCCCTTTCTCCACGGCCTTAGCTTTCAAGCACTCGGAGTTGGGTCTGTGTCCATTAGACGATGCGGAGAATAAGAAGTGGCAGAGATGAGCGTTAGTAAGTGGGAGAGAAAGCGGAGAACTCTTAACTCCTGGTCTTCACAGGGGATTGGATATAGTGTGTTAACATTCACAAATAAACCTGCTTTAATGAGTAAATTTGAAAGTTAAATATGTGGGGCAGGGGGATACCTGGATTCAAAGTAATCCAGTTATTTTCATCTTAAGTACACATTTGTACTTGCATGGTCAAGGAAAGTCAGTATAAAATTATGCTTGAAAATGTAAGTTTTTAAAGAAAAAATATAACATTGGACAGACATGAACTTAGTTACTAACCCACATGTGTTTGGAGATTTTATTATAGGGATCCTAATTATGTAATTGCTCAACAGGCAACAATAGCTTCAAATAGCCTCTAAAAACCCTTTTCAATTATATGATTAAGAGTGAGACCAAAATCGCTCCCAATGAATTGTTCTTATCTCTACTGACTGTGAACGTGTTGGTATTTCAATCCCAATTATGCTTACCCTCAAAGTTCTAACGACCTTAAACAATAGTGTTAAGGTTACAATACACAGTAAATAAAAAAAGACATTTGGCCTGATTACAAAAAATGTCCCCTTCCCATACACACATAAGCATATATGGATGGTGTTTGGCTGTTCATATATGATATACATATCAATTTTCAGTGCTAAGATTACTGATCCAAAAGAAAAAAATGGGTTACCCAATTAAATCTTAGAAAATACACCATTTTAAAAAATGAGCTGTTAGCTTCAAGTCTAACAGTTCCGAATGCCCTCCCCAAACATGATGATGTATATATCTACATACCTACATAGATTTAGGAAAGGAGATGAATCACTAGCAAAGAGGGCAGAATGCATCATCACCAACACACTCAGCTCACTTCTGAGGGAAATCTTTCCTATCAAGATCTGCCTTGCTTGGTGTTAAGTGTGGCCATAATTCACTGAACACAGGCAGTCAATTCAAGTGAATTACAAACAAATTGTTTTGATTCCTAGGATTTACTGATGGTAGTTTTTGTGTGAAGCATTCCAGACCAAATATACAATGTGAAAAATTCAGTGAGCTAAAGCAAAAGTAAATAAAGCAGAGAAAGGGGTGTTTCACACAGGCAGTGTTACCAGAAAAATCTTCCTTACATGTCAAAGGAGGCATCTCCTGTTAAGGTTTGAAATTCATAGCGAACTCCCAACCTTCTCAACATCTATCTCATGCAAAGAAGAAATGACAATGTAGAACGAATCTAACTTTGTTTAGAAAATGTCCTAAGCAAGAAGAAAAACTTATGAGGAAAAAGAATGTTCGCTGCTCTTATTATGGCATGGGAAGTACAGAGCCTGTGTTGACTGTCAGTAGACTTCTTCCTAAGTATATTCTTTAGTGATAAAGTGTACTCTTGCATGTCACCTTCAGGCTTTTGTAGATTATCTTTTTCTGTCAGCATGTCATTCCTTTCTTTCAACATGTGACGGTTATGAGAATACTTGTTCCTGTGCCGATCACTCTTCTGCCTGTCAGATAGGAGCACAGCATCATTAGATGATGCTCCGAATTTGTAAAAATATGGAGATAAATTTTCAAGTGTGTGTACAGAAATCTCTTACAAATCTGTATACATCTCAGGGTATTGTCAATACTTCAATTGGCAAGAGATTATTATCTACATTGCTGATTTTCTGGGTTTTATATTTGAAAATATGAGTAAGTATACAAAGTTTGAATTAGAAATGTTTCAGTATAGGTGTTTCTTTTTAAATGATATTGGTGGAAAATTTTTCAAAGAATATACTTAAGATTTAATGTCTTATATTAATTTTTAAAGAAATTATAATTAATTACTAATTTTTTTAAAAAAAATCACTGTACAATGGCCAATGCTGTTTGATCATCTTGGACCTAGGGACCATCTAACTAAAACTGCATAGTTCTTACTGGGAATTTCTATCAGGTTCTCACTTTAGATCTTTCTGGTTCTTCCTAAAGCCAATTAACTGATAGTGCAGTTTCTGTATTTTTTTTCAAACTAAGAAGTTTTTAATATGCTAGCAACATCTGTGTGTTTATCCCTGAGAATAATTACTAATTATTTCCCAAAGCCATGTATTATTACAATGCTTTATGTCATAATTGAAGTAACTCCTCTGCCTCATCTAAACCAGTAATTTTCAGTCTTTGCTCCAAAGGTGTTTATTTTGTCTTCTCTATTCCTCCAAAATATTGGAAGCATATTTTTATTACTTTATATTAATAAAGGGAACAAACTAATTTATTAGATTATATTTAGTTTTTTGTTTCACCAGAAACTATTTGAGTTTAATGCATATAGTAAAGTCAGTGGAATATTTAATACTCAATGCTAAATCAAACAAACATCACTTTACAAATAACTAAATAATTATTTGGAATTTGTATAAAAATCTTCGAAATATACAATATATTTCTTATTGCCTGTAGGCAATAGTTTTCATTATTTTTTTGTTATTGCTTTATATTTAGAAAGTCTGAAACCTGGATGTTTACAAAATGTGAGATCTGAGCATTTTGTTGGCGTTTATAGACAGTAGTGGTCTGTCTAGGTCTTATCTAAGAGAAGAGAATGCTTATCACATGTAGTACCCTGTGTGTGGAAAAACCAAAAAAAGTCACAATTTCTGGTAACTTTATTTTTCATTGTTTATAGCAACCTTTAACTATAGCCTGTTATGCCTCTTCTATAGACACTGGTTGTATAAAACAGTGTCTTTCACATAACAAGTAGTTACTCATCATTCAGAATTATATTTGCAGAGAACTTGAAGAGAGGCTGTTTCAGTAAAGTTGAAATTCCACACTGCCCAGAACACACGGAGTCATTTTGTAACCACAGAGAGTGTGGGTACAAAAATAAATATCTACATGCAGTGTTCTTTCCTCTACTCCCTGCATGTGGCACCTGTGCACACATAGATCTGATGGCATCTGCTAACACAATAAATCTCAAGTGGTTTGTGGTGTCATCAAAACCCTGAGCTGGTGGTATGGCTCACAGCCTTACTTACCAACCCCAGGCTATGGCCTTGTTAAATTTCACAGGCTAAACAGAGACCAACTAGGACTCATTCCACACACTTCGAGAGAAAGTTAAGGCATATTTTTGGTTTTTTTTTTTTAAGCCTATAAATTATGACTCAATATGTGAAAAATCTGCTTTCAGATTCAACAGTGGTAAATCAATGTCTTCTAGCTTCAAAAAAATGTATGGCAATTGTTAAGAATTCTCTATTTAAAGTATCAATCATTTCTTAGCCTACTTGTGTTTTTAAGATTTCCTTAAAAAATGAAGCATGTGCAATTAAATCTTCATATCTTGCTTACACTTTCATATAGCTAGAATTTTAACTATCAAAATGCCTTATAAAAATAGGGAATAGATTTGAATTGGTTTCACTGTAATGATGATCAAATTGAGCAAAGAAAAAAACAAAAGTTTTCCTGAATTTTTTTTTTCAGAATATTTTATGCCATATGTAGGATTTCTGAGATAACTAAATTACTAAGGTATTTTGGGGCCTTTTTTTTTTTTTCTCAAAAAGTCAGAGTGGTCTGGAAATCTAGTAACATTATCTGTCGTCTAGTAAGACAACAGGAGAGAAGGAAACACTAGACATTCTATTATCCTTCTGCATCAGCCTGTTAAAGGACCATCCTGTTTTTTTGCACAGTAGACCACTTACAGAAAAGTCAGCATCAAATTCCATGACAAATACTGTAATCAGTTATCGCCAGTGTCACAGATTCCTAGTGCCATTTCTAGGGCATGTTGGTGTCATTTCAAATTAACCATTTCTCAATAAGATCATAATAATCACACTTTGTGTCTTTTATTCCATAGCTCAGAAAACATTAAGTGCAGACTGTGAGTGAGCATAGGAAGAATGGAGTCCTTCTGCAGGCATGGCCTGAGTGCTAGTGTGGGCCCAGTCCTTGCTAAGCACTTCTGTAAGTGGAGGGACTGGCTTTAGGGGGCCTTTACATTTATGATACAAAGGGCTTTGTGTGAATATTCTCTTCCAAATTTGTTTAGAAAAGAGTCAAGTTCACATGGGGTCTTCTCCACATAGACTCATGAAAGAATAACCCATGGTTTTCTGCTCACTTTACAGGCAGTCGGTGTGGGTTTTTAGAATGAAAACATTCTTAATAGAAACCAAAGACAATTTTAATTAGGGACAATAAGTCAGCTGCTCTTCTATCCCCACCACCTTCCCTGGCCACTGAAACAAACCAAATCCTCTTCTAATGTATTCAGAAGCCAAACCAAAAACACTGGGAAATTTTTGATACCACTAGATGACATATTGAGGAGAAGTTTTTTGACAACAGGAAAAGGAACACAGAGAGGGAAGAGCACTGTAAAGGAGGAAGCTTCACTTGAGCACACAGGCTAACCAGTGTGTGACTAGTGGGACTGCTTCTTCCAATGGCGGGCTCCATGATGATCCACAAGCAATACAGTCAGGGAGAAATGTAAGCTTCAAAACTACCTAGTTCACCCCTCGTCTATTTCTTCTTCTGTCTTTCTGTTCACCCTGTATTGTCCTTCATTTATTTTTACCATTGTGTTAAAAAATAGTATTATAAAAACAAGAATAGAGGCACTTTGCATGAATAATCAACAAGATGAAAGAAGGCATCCAATTATAATCCTGTAAGATAGAAACTGTTTCATTTGTGCATATTTCAAGTAGGTACTTTAATGTATAGTATTTGTCTATTTACAAAACTAAGGTGGACAGAATTTTGTAACTTTTTCATTCAGCCTTCTGTGTGCATCGTTGAAAATCATGTATGCTAACAAAAGAACAACACTCAGAAGCTAGAAGGTGGTTTTGAGACTTCTATCTAACAGTAAGAAACAAAACTGGCACCCCCGGGGGTTGTTATTGTTAGAAATTAATTGTTAAAATTTAAAATAAAGCCTGGAAATTTTACATAAAAAATATAAACATACTGATACTCTTAAAAAGGGGGTGGTGTGTATCTGTCTGGGCCACTACTGCTTAGAACCAAGAGGCTGCAGCAGAGTGTCCATTGACTCCGTGAATAGCCTTGGCCTCCTTAGTCCCCATTGCTCCTGGTTCAATTACAGTGTCCCACTTTCCTCCTCTAGATGACAATCCGAGAGCTACCTGGCTACCTTATGATCACTAAGATGCCAGCATCACAAAAGAGAGCACCTGACCCTGAACAACTGCCAGTGTTCTCAGTATGAAATTCAGAGAGTGTGGGCTTATGAGTCCCAAGTACCAGTGTGCACAGCCTTACCAGAAAGACCATGGCCAAGCTCCTATACAGACAAAGTACCCAAGGGTGTCACTTCTCCAGCTCCTGGTTATAATTAATGCTAAATGTTCATAGACATGTGACCCCATGAACCACGGGCTTGCACACAGTGGGACCTTTTTCTTTTTCTTATTTGAAACTGAAGAATAGAAGGTGAGCAAGGATAGTCAACATCAATGGGGATGGCTCTATATCTACTCAAAGTGGTACAGGAAACACTTAATGGAAAAATTAAATACTTTGTAACAATTCTATCACAAATGTCTTATAGATCATCACCATCCCAGAAAATATAAAAAGCCCATCCCTCTAAAGAGCTCTAAACCAGGACACATGATACAACCAAGAACTTTGTTTAAATAGACTTAAAATTTGAAAAATTTTACATAGAGCTTTTTTTTAATCAGTCAGTAATAGTTTAGTAAATGGATAAAAATCAGCTTTGGTGACAATCACTGCCACCTTGTAGCTACCATTAAAACATCTCCTACTGTCAACATTTGCTCTTCAGAAAGGAGACCCACTTTCTAGGTGTTGGTCCCCAGTGTCCTCCAGTAGATCTGAGGATACATATCCAACATCAGGAGTCAACTCTAAATAATTGAGAAGGGCATACATAATATATGCCCTGGGGCTATGGTTACCTTCCTGGAGGATGCAGGGCTCCAGGCTAGTTGGTAAGGCAATCTCAATGGCCTTTGCTGTAATAGTCTGGACACTGGACCAGAACCAAGAAATCAAACAGACCCTCTGTACCCTTTCCCTAAGGTCTGAATAGGCAGGCCTGTTGGGAAGCATTTTAAGTAACACCTCCAAACTCATCTTTTCCTCTAGTGTGGTCCCTTAGGCTAATGGCAGCACCATCATTAAGCAAGGTCTCCCTAGGGCAATAGATTTCCCAATCTTGGGTTGAAATGAATGTTGTGATAAGTGGTAGAAATTATCATTTTCTCAGGTGTGTGTAACCCCACCTCTGATCTTTGTTGGGTATGTTATACTGATTGTCTCAGCTCTTTCAGAACTGAGGAACCTGAGGCTTGAAAAAGTTATCTAGTCCACTGAAGGTCACTTCTATCAGCCAGGTCAGATGAAATGAAACAACTCCCCATGTGTCCTTAGCATGGAAGATGGTTAGCACTGGAGGCTGGTAGCCCAGATCAGAGATGCCTTCAGAAGCTGTGCACATACCTTGGAGAGAATTTATCACTCTTCTTTTGAAATTATCTTTATGACCCCAGGCACATTCCTTAAAACATTATCAATGGGGTAGATCTTTCTTCTTTGAATCTGGATTTGGGTCTTGGATATAGACATGATTCATTCATTACCCTGTAGTTTTTAAGGAACTTATCCAGCTGGGTAAACCAGTTTGGCTCTAAAACAAACATACTACAGTATAACAAGATTATTGTTCCATTCTCCAGCAGGCTCTAAAGTGAGAGAATATGGCTTTCAAGATATCATCAGAGACTATGGCATTTGGGGATTCAGATCCCAACTTAGCCGCCAAAGTTCTGTGACTCTGGGCAAGGTATGTCAAGGTTCTTAGCTGGGTTCCCTGATCCTCAAACAGAACATAACAAAAGAATAGTTTCCTTAGTGTAGTGGTTTGGGAATCAAGCTTTTTCATTTGTCAAAATTCTTAAAATCTTTTCTGAAGAATATTATAAATTTTATTATTGCAGTAAATAATGGGTTCCCTGAACCCATCTGCCCTCACCTTTCCAAGGTAGGAGAGATGATAAGCAAGATGGTAAGATCTATGAAAATAACCACACTGCAGACTGCAAGATAAGGTCTTGGGGGCCACTGGGTCTAGCAAAGTGCTTCTGTCTACAGTAATAGTATGCAGTGTCTCACTAGTGCCCAGGCATGGGTTTGAAGGAGGCTCTGTTGTAGTCAGAAGTCAGTCAATGCAGGCAGACTTTATCTCACATCACTCCCAGGTCATCTTTGGGGAGGTAAGAAGTTTAACAGCATTTTGAATGAGTACCCATCGTAAACTCTGTGTCAGGCTTGTTATTCAGGTCAAAATGGGGTACTGCAAACAAGAACACTGTCCAAAAGCTGAATTAGTAATGACATAAAATGGTGAGGCCACAGGGTAGGAACTATGACTGTGCTGACACAAGGCTGGTGATCAGTTGAAGAGGGACAAAGGAATACCTGCTAAATCTAGGAGACAGTCTGTGGACAAAAATAAACCTGATACTCTTGCCAGGAATGAAGAGGCCTGGGATTGGGAGAACAGGGACTGGGGGTGGAGATGTAGTCAACAGAGATAAGCAGTGTGTGTGTGTCCTTGTTCTGGGGCATTGACTTCCCAGGTTGTTTAGTTGGGTCAGGAAGATGACCTTAGGATTCTAGAAAGCTAGCAGAAAGACATTAGAAAAAGAAGGAAAATGAGGCTGTGCAGCATTTCACAAGCCAGAGCCAATGAATGGAAGGGAAGGAGGAAAAGGAGATGCAGTGTGGAGGGAAATGACAGAGGAGCCCCGCCCTTCAGGACACATGGCTTTCAAAGACTACCTGTGCCCCCCCCTCATCTTATAACTAACACCCTCCACATTTAATCTCCTGGAAAGACCGTTCACAGCCCCAGGTGTTGTCTCCATTATATATAGGAGAAAACTGGATTGAAGAAAGAGTAAATTCCTCAGCCAACAGCCTTTGTTGGTGGAAAAAGTTGAACGTAGGTCATATAGTTATAGATTCTTGGCTTTTACTACCAACCAACCTTTCCTCATCACCACATAACCTGTCCCATCTACCACCAATCAGAGCAGCTTTGTCAGACTTTGAAATCTCCTCTTCTTTTAGGACCCACAAGTCCCTGACTGGGCAGTAGAGTTGTGAGCAGTCTTGGTATGAGCAGCTGGTCACACACACACATACACACAGAGGTATACGTGCATGCGTGTGTGTGTGTGTGTGTGTGTGTGTGTGTGTGTGTGTGTGTGTGTGTGTGTATGTGCAGTCTAAGCCTAGGTCTTCACAGACCCAACTGCCCTTCTCTTCAAGATCAAGGTACAGGTCTGGGGAGAGAGCTCCATCCATACAGCACTTACCTGGTTAGCAGGAGGACTAGAGCTTCATCCACAGGCTCACATTAAAATTTAAAAAGCTAGATACTATGGCTATAACTCAAGTTCTGGGGAGGTGGCCTGTCAGCCACCCTAGCCAACTTGGTGAGTTTCAGGCCAATAAGAGATAGTCCCTCACTCAAAAAAGGGAGGAGGTAAACCCTGGGGAATGACATCTAGGGTTGCCCTCTATATACACATGCACATGAACACGCATGAGTATGTGCACTACACACACACACACACACACACACACACACACACACACACACACACACCCCTGGGGTTTGGGAGGAGAACTAGGCTATAGCATCCCTGAAATCCCAGCTATTCAGTAGGCTGAGGCTGAGAATTGCAAACTCAAGCTCTGCCTATATTGCAGAATGAGTTCAAAGCCAGCATGAAGGACAGTGGTCATATTTCAATATAGAGGTTTCAGGTGTTCTGAGGCTATAACTAACTCAGGACTAGAGTACTTGCCTAGTACTCGGCCCTAGGTTCAATTGCCAGCACTCTGATAAACAAACAAATAACTGATAATGTGAGTGGATAAATACTAACTTGTTATACAGTCATGCAAGAGACCATTATGTATGGAGGAAGAGCCATCTTCTGGGTTAGTGTGCACAGTGTGTGTTGTGAGTGTTGCCCAGAGGATTATCTGGTTACCACTACCCATGCTCAGAAAGAGCACATTGAGGAAATGGTACACTTCTGTGATCCCAGCACTGAGGAGGCTGAGATTGGAGGACAGAGTCAGAAGCCAGCCTAGGCTACATAAGCAGGTTCCTTCAGGAAGCAGAGAGGAAGAGGAAGGGGAAGATTGCATGTTTTGGTGATCCAGAAATCCAGAAACCACTTCCTGCTCTCTGACAATTACTACACTCAACTTTCTCCCCAGAGATAACTGCTCTCCTCATTTGCAATAATGCAAACTTACATCGCCTGCTTTTAAACTTACATAGAAGGGAAAGCATGCAATGGCTCCCTTTTATGTCTGAATTATTGCATTCAGCATTTTCTGTGAGACTCCCTCCTGCTGTTGCTGATAAGAGACCCTCCCCCCCAACACTGTATGTGAAATTCTATTGTATGTGTATACACAGTTTGTTCCACACTTGACAGCCCCTGGATCATTTCCAGTGGGGGGAAATATCAATAACAATGATGTGAACCTTGTCCTTCATGTTTTCTGGTGTAAGAGCATGTGTTCTCTTAGGGCACAAACCTATGTACAGGATTTCTGGAGTTGGCCTGTAAGCTTTCCTAGATAATGCTGAGGAAATTTATAAATGCCTGAACTCACTTTCACTCCCAGAAGCAGCCTAAAAATTCCAGCTGTTTCACTTCTTCACCAAGATTGTTTTTTTTTTAACTGATGTTCAGTAAGATGGCAGTGTATTATGAATTTTCATTTTTCAAATGACTAAGAGGCTAAAGTTCATATTTTTTTCTGTTTCTTGGCCATTTAGAATTTCTCTTTATCTATAGCTACACAAATATTTTGCATTTTGTTGTTTTTTCTGGTTCACCTTCTTGACTTGCAGCTGTTCTTTGCATATTGTAGGTAAGGGTTTTTTGCTAGTTGAATCTCTTATAGGTTTATTTTTCTTCCTTCTCAGAGATGTAGAATTTCACGCTTAATGTCAAAGTTTGTGGGGTTTTTTTTTGTTTTGTTTTGTTTTGTTTTTTATAAAAGGTATATTGAAGTGGGTAAAGGCCACACAATAAGCTTCATATATTTAGATTATCTAGTTTGATAAGGTTTCAGTCATACACAGGGTGCTTCTTTGTCGTTCCTCCCTCTGAGGCTCTGTCCTAGAAATGTCTGGTGGGCTTTTTGTTTGTTTTTTTTGTTTTGCTTTGTTTTTTAATCAAAATAGTTTGGTGCTTTTAGACAAATAAATTGCACAGCATATACTCTTTAGTTTTATTTGTTTGTTTATTATTTTTCTTTCTTGCTCCTATGCCTTTTATTGAACACAGTAATTTTGATACTTATCAACATTATTGTGTGTTTCAGTAATTCTTTTTATACTGTGACTTTGCACTGTGTAATATTAAATATCTGGTGAGTGGTCACCAGATTGTGTTCCGTTTTTGAATGTTATAAAGAGGCAACCCAGGTCTCCATGTGGGCACATGTTCTCAGTTCTCTTGAAAATACCTGGGCATAGATGGGGCTGGTCTCTTTTTGCCTGAAATGACATGGTGTTTTCTGATAGTGGGTGTGTTGTTGCATTTCCACCAATAGTGGGTGTGAGTTCCAGCTTCTCTACATGCTGACCAATACTTCCTGGGCCCAGATTTCATCCTACCACCCCAGAGCTCCTTTCTGGGGGTAGCTATTCCAGTAAGCATGTACAAGTGTCCTGTTATGTGTTTGGCATTTATCTCCCTAGAGGCTAAGGGTGTGGCCATGGTGCTGGGCACATACTTGAGTCTCTCTAGCATCCCAGCTCAGGTGTCTGTCTGTTGTTTCCTTGTGTTCTTATTGTTGGGTTCTATAGTTTTCTATATTGTGCCTGCAAAGCCTTTGAAGCCACAAGACTGATTTGCAATATTTTCTGAGTCTATGATTTTTGTTTTCAGTCTTTTAAGATTGCCTTTTGTAGAGCAGATTTTTAAAAATTTTGATGAAGTCAAAATTATGGATTGTGCTTTTGGGTTCTATCTAAGGCAATTTGCCTGCTCTAACAACACAAAGGATTTTCTCCATAAATTTTCTTTTAGATTTTTAAAAATTTTATTTTTTTACATTAAAATCTAAATTCCTTTTTGAGTGAAATTTTGCATTTAGCATAAGATATGGATTGAAATTTATACTTTTTCATTTGGCTATCCAATTTTTTCAGCACCATTCATTGAAAATACTTTTTCTACTCACAGTCTCTATATATTTGTCAAAATTCAGCTGCCTGTATGCACTGACTCATCTTTTGTATTCTTCTGAACCACTGACCTTTTTATTCACATTAGTGCAAACCACAAAACCACAGTCTTGATTGTGAAAGCATTGATAGAAGTGTCAAGAACTAGTTAATATTAGTTCTCCAAATGTATTCTTTTAAGCCTCTTTTAAAAACTTTTCTACATTTATCTCTCTCTCCCTGTGTGTGTGTGTGTGTGTGTGTGTGTGTGTGTATACAGACATACAGGTAAAGATCAAAGATCAATGAACAACTTTTGGCAGTGGGTTTTACCTGTCCATTGATCTGGGTTCCAGGGTAGACTTCAGCTTGTCAGTCTGGTGGTAAGCACTCTTACCTGCCTAGTCATCCTGCCCAAAATTTACTTTGTATAATTCTGTCTTTCAGTGAACTCTTCTGATGGGTTTTGTTGTTGTTTGTTTTTGACAAATTTTCTTCAAAAAATCTGGAATTCACTTGGCCAGACACTTTACAACTTGGATCCAGAAGGAGCACTTGTGTATTTTTGTTCCTTTGGCCCTGAGGATTGCAGTCTTTGTTATTCCATGGTTTTAAATACCTGATGCCCAAAGAGAATGTGAGCATGAACAGTATTAGCCAAGTAGTCATCTACTGTTGTTGTAAACTGACAACTACTGAGAATCTGACCTTTTGGGGGAAAGAAGTTAGACTGTATTTGGTGTGTGTGTGTGTGTGTGTGTGTGTGTGTGTGTGTGTGTGTGTGTGTGTGTGTGTGTGTGTGTTGGGGGGTTTAGAGAAACACCGACAGGAAGGAAAAGAGCTGCCCTTCGTAACAGTCATGGAAGTTACTACCATTGTACCTGGGGTGTGACCGGTATCTATTAAACTAAGAGGCTTCTAACTTCACTTCAGGATAAAGGTCAACAAATCTTTGCTGTGAAGGGCCAGTATTTTATGCAGGACCACCTTCATGAGCATGTGCAGTGTACTTGTGTAGTCCTCTGTTAGGGTCTGTGTTGCTTGGTTGTAAAAAGCCGTGCTTCGGTGCCCCATGTTGCTTGACTGCGTAGGCATGCTTGCACAGTCTGTTAGGTGGATGTGTGTCTAAAGGTCTCATGTCACTTGACTTTTCTGCTCTCATACTGAAAATCTTAAGTTTTAAGCTTGTGTGTTGGGGGTGGGAGGTGAATTTTTTGTTTGGTTGGTTCTGTTTTGTTGTTGTTTATAAAAAAGTAAAGGACCCTGAATTTTTTCACATTAAAGTATACATAATATAGGCTTTACAGGCCATGACTTCTGAAGCAAGTCTATGACTCTGCCAATGTTATACAAAGGAAGCCGGGGACAGTGTAATTATGTCTCAATACAGTTTTATTTCTAGACATGGAAAACTGACTTTTATATAATGCTAGCATATCATGTAATATTATTAACCTTTTATTTTTGTTTTGTTCCCAAACATTTAACACTAAATAAAATTTTAAAAGCTTTTTAGCTCTCCAGCCAACTAGCCAGTAGGTTTTGTTAGTACTATCGATAAAAGTTTTCTTTCCCTACCCTGGGGACACCATGTGCAGCAGGTAACATGTGCAAGAAGTTTATAGCAGAATTTTTTATAAATGTTCCATAGGAGAAACCCAAAATTCCCTCAATGGCACAATGGATAAATATGGTAGAGTTTACTTACACACAACATATGGTTGGAAGAAGCGAGCCATGAAAGAAAGCAGGCAGGATGATTTTATTCATCTACAGTTCTAAAAGAGATAGAAATATTGAAATCACAAGCAAGAGAAAAGCCAGGAAGTGACCATAAGAGGATCCCCAGAAAGGCCTCCTGGAAAAAAAAGGTTTCAGGGAGAGCATCTCTGTCCTGGCAATGCTGTCTCCTTAATGGCGTTGGTGCTTCCTCTGAATTGATTCTTTGAATTATACATCTTATGTTCATGCTCAGAAATGCTCATCCCTTTTAAATTTCAATTTCCAATTTCTAAACCTATATGGGCATATGGAGCTTCACTGGAGTAGGAAGACCCATGACAAGGCATATGTTTCTGATGTCCTAAGACTCCTCCATGTGACTGGGAAGACCTTTGGCATCCATCTGGCCCTGGGCTTTACATTTCTCAAGAAAGGTCTTGGCTTTTTTACATTCAACTGTTTTTCTTTTCATTTTACTTTTGTCTCAGACACTAGTACTCTCTGCCAAATTCCCTCAAGGTCAAATTCACATTATTTTAGGTTTCATTGTGCTGAAGCCTTTCTTGTTTGGAAAGTCTATTTTCCTAATTCCAAAATGTAATTATAAATAATTCAATCACATTGGGCCGGGTGAAGGATATCTATGCTGGCCATTGTCCCTTTGTCCTGTCCTCTCCAGGGTCTTTTTTCTTTTTCTTTTTACACTTTTACCTTCTGGCTCTCTATATGTGGCCGTGTTTTGCCATTATTCTTGGGGGGGGGGGAGTTGAGAAAAAAAGAAACATAGATTATGATTCAAAAAGACATGAGCAGCAGAATGAGATTACTGGCATTTGAACCTCCACCCAACCTCTGGCCTTCCTGTGTGTTCACAGCCAGTGGCCTAACCTCTCTGGCTCTTCTGAGCTCATTAGGAGATGTGAGGATAACTGCTAGAAGAGTCACTGAGAATTAGGTACAAGGACGACCTGTGACACATGGATGCTCAGCACCCATGTTGCAGTGTACCTATGGGAAACAAATGCAAATGAGAATCTCTCTCTCCCCTTCCTTCCTCCTCACCCTCCTCCTTTCTCCACCCCTTCTCTTCTCTTTCTTCCATTCTTTCTGAGATTCTGCAGTAGTTTTCTCTCTTTCCTCATGATTACATCAATTTTTTCAGCAATTGCCTAAAGAGGAAAAAAGATAGCAAGTAGGTTGGGGATGGAAAAATCATTGGCGGGGGGATTCTATTCCATGAGACAAGGAACTTCTCATTTCCTCACGAACGTGGGTCTGCTCACATCTAGAACTCCAAGATTACAAGTCTATGTCATAAACTACAGAGACCCGAGCTGCATGGAATCTTCAGGGTCATTAGACCACTTTAATCCTGTCTAACATGTAGACACAATAAACACTGCTTTCAGTTTCCTCTGCTTGTTAAGTTAGGGTCTTCCTTGGCTCCAGAGGCTGCTCTCAGAACCACCTAGCACAGGGCTG
Organism: Sigmodon hispidus; assembly: GCA_004025045.1. Taxonomy (NCBI): domain Eukaryota; kingdom Metazoa; phylum Chordata; class Mammalia; order Rodentia; family Cricetidae; genus Sigmodon; species Sigmodon hispidus. The sequence goes on from PVIH01000502.1 coordinate 275,704, forward strand.
GCCTTGGGCTCCCGATCCTCCTGCCTCCATTTCCCTGGTTCTGAGACTTCAGGCTTGGGCTACCACACCCAGCTTCAAATGTTAGATGCTATTACTGCTATTGTTCTTGTGACTATCACAGTTTTTCAGGACTGTACCAGCACGTGCAACAGAAGTTCTAAGACTATTAACTGCCTCATTTGCCAAGTTCACACCAAGTCACAAATGGTAGACATGGTTGTTTCTTCTGGCGTTTCTCAGTGTCCCCTGTCATTTTCCCTGTGATTTTTCTAGAATAAACATCATTATAATTGCTTCTTGTTCACATCTCTGATATCCCCATGGCTCTTGTCACTCTCACTGGTAGATGCAACACCTCTGAATTTACTACCATCTGCAAATATCATTAGCTATTGTTTATTCCCTTTCCCACACTATTAATGAAGATGTTAATTAAGCCCCGAACGAACACTGACCCCAGCAGCAATCCACTAGACACTTCTCCAACTGGATAAACTTCTGTTAGTCATTACCCACTGCTCGTAGACATTCCCACCCTCCATTCTCTTCATCTGCTCATTTACAAGAGACTAGGAGAAAGCATTAAGGGAACCCAGAAGTATTTAAAAATCACTACTCTAGTATTACTTAGGATCTGCGAAAAAGATTCAGTGGAGCATCAGAAGAGTTATTGTGAAAAATATGTATGATTACACGAGCCAGCCTCCAAAAATATTTGGGAATTGCCTACCTAAGCCTCAGGGCTCCTGAGAATTTAGCAAATGAAGGTAGGGCCCCAGCACATGAGGACAGATCACAGAACTCTAAAGGTAGTCATTCCTTTTTACACTGGAATAAACATCTGAAGCCTAAGAGGTCAAGTGATTTGTCCAAGGTTACAACCTAAATTAGGGACAGTACCAGCTTTCAGACTCATGCCAATCATATGTCACAGAGGTCATGTTCTTACATTTGCAGGTTAGTATTCACTTCAAAGTCTCATATGTGAACAACACAGAATCTACCAGCTTTATGCTCTGTCTTTAGAGAACCATGTCCCATGGTAGGAGTGAATTCACTGTGTACTTCATAAGAAAGGGAACATTCTGCATTATAGTATACTGGTCTCCTGGTGAAACCCTGGAAAAGCATTAGAGCCACTTAGGTGGGAAAAATAATACTGATGCCCACACCACATTCCTAGAGGGGAAGCCCAGGCATTGTTTTAGTTTTGTTTCTAAGATTTGTTTATTTTATATGTAGTAATGTTTGTTTGTATGTGCACCATGTGTGAGCAGTGTTCTTAGACACCAGAGGAGGGTGTCAGGTTCTCTGGAACCAGAGTTACAGATGGTTGAGAGTCACCATGTGGGTGCTGGGAACTTCTCCAAGTGTTCTTAACAATGAACCCTCTCTCCAGCCCCCAGGCGCTACTTGATTTTTTTTTCTCCTCAGTAATTCTTTTCCAGTCATTGTTGAGAGACACTAGAAGGTGAAAGTGTTCTACTGACCCTTCAATAAAATAGTTTTCCATTTTGTAGGAAAGGTCAACAAAGAACCTGTCTAACAGCCATAAGAAACAGCCACTGTCCTTGGCAGGAACTGCTCCTAGAGCCTGGGGGAGTGGGGAGGATGGACTTGTATCTAACATGTTTTATAAGCTTGCCTTTAACTCTGCAAGCAGTAGTCTCAGTTTTAAACCAGTGCTTCCTCTTACGTTATCTAGGAGATAGTTCCTGGCTTTGAATATGTGCTGAACTACTAGAAACAAAGTCAAGCAAAGAGCAGAGGGCTTACATGTGTGTGTGTGTGTGTGTGTGTGTGTGTGTGTGTGTGTGTGTGTGTTGGGGGGAGGGGGTCTTACTAATTTAATCAATGAGATCCATTGAACGAAAGCCTTCCTTCCACTGTATGGCAGTGAAACTGTATAGTAGATGAAGAATATAGGTCAATGAGAGAATAAGAAAACACAATCTCAGTTTTCTTAGACAAGAGCCCAAAACAATACAATGCAAGGTTTTAGAAGGCTCCAGAAGCTCTTAGCATCCTGAAGCTACACTCTGTGGCCTTTTCCATTTCAGGCAAACATCTCTAAAGGACTAAGTGACCACCAGCATTCACATCTTTCAAAAATGGGGATCTAATAGAACATGCTTGGCTATGTGAGTTGTTCACAGTTTAGGGATACTTGGTGCATGGCAGCTGAGATCTGCATGTGGAAGTACTTCCAGGGGGAATGGACAACTGTATCTGTCGTTTACAGAAAGGAGGCACATGGACATCAGAATGGCCAAGCAGGGAGAAACAAACAAGTTCTCACAGCCACATGCTAATGGTGGGGGATCTAAGGACAGAGAAGCAAGAGCATTGGATATGAGGGATTACCCACCTTGCCAGCATCTCTGTCTTCATCTTGTGCCTCTTTGCGGCTGCATAGGCTGAGATAAAACAGGAAACCCCCACAGGAAGCCAGGAAGTGTGGACATAGAGGATCAGCAGTACACACAGTAAGACCATGGAAAAAGGAAGTCTGAGGTGGGAACTTTTTCAATGTGATCCTTCTCCCAGCATCAAAGTCAGAGGCTCCTCCATGGCTCCCAGACTTGAGGATTTCTCCTTGCCACAGTCAGCCAAAAGGCCTCTGCCAGTGAGTACTTCCAGATGCACTGATGTGTGGCCCAGAACAGCTCCAGAAACATTGCTGGCTAGAAAGTGACTTCCCGGGAGGGGAGGATTCAGTCATTTTGACACAAGGTCAAAATACCAAGAAAACAGTATTCCCAATTGGGACTGTTCTGGGCCAGCACAAGAGTTCATTAGAACACACCCCTTTCTGTTGCTCTCTCCTAAGGGTTTCTGGCCAAAGGGCTCTGTTTAGCACACTGCTGAGAACAGACCTCTAGAGATGTGTAGAAGCAAAACTTATGGATTAGGTGCTACATAAGGGTCCCCCCTTAACTTTGGGAAAGAAGGAACCTAGAGGGAGGCCTAGCTAATACAGCCTAGTAACCCCATTTGAGAACAAATGACTTCAGGTGGCTTTGAGCACAGGAGTAAACTGCTATATGGCCTACAGGGTTCAGTCAATGAGTCAGACAGCCGAGAAGCTTCCCTTGGGACATGAAAATCAGTGCAATGTGGTAGACTTCCCCTTTGACTCTACAGCTTGGGGAGGAAGCCAGGGAAGGGAGAAAAGAAAAAGGAAGAAATGGCAAGAAAGAGGAAAGGAAGACTCAACCATGGGGCTAAAATAGATGCAAGGTCTGGGCTGGGCTTTTTCATGTATGAAAAGCTCCTAATCTTTAGAAAGTCACCATGGCTGCTCCGTGGTGGTAGACACCTCTGGTCCCAGCACTCAGGAGACAGATCAAGGCCAGCCTCATCTACAGATTTAGTTCTAGGACAGCCAGGACTGTTTTTCACAGAGAAACTCTGTCTGAAACAAAAAGAAAGGAAGGAGAGAGAGAGAGAAAGAGAGAGAGAGAGAGAGAGCAGCCTTCCTTTAGGTGCCTAACCAAGAAATGGCCAGCTAATTTCAAATTCTTCTCTTCTGACAAGTGGCTACCCCCAAATAAATATATATTTACATAAATGTTTGCATATACATGTATAATTTTTAAACAATTTTGGGGGATTTCAGGACCTTTTACATATATACAGGCTGTATGAGTACTCAGTCATGGAGCTAGAGCCCCAGCCCTACGGATGGTCTTGATAACATCAATGTTTCTTCATACTGTTCTTATCACCAGGCAACCAAAACAGCAAGAGTAACTTTGCCGCTTCTGTTTTTAATACTCATCTAAGGTTCAATGGCTTTTTCCCTTCAGGATTGCCCCATATATGTTTTTGTCTGAATATTACTGAAGAGAAGAGGAAATGGGGGAGAGGCAGAAAATTTATTTTGGTTTTGTGTCCTGAGCACACAGTGCATGTGTAGCATGAGGGTGAGCTGAACATTTTGTCGGGGCCGTGTTCTTCCTGACTGTGGGACTCTCGGCTCCGCTTTTATCCATAGAATCCCCCTTCTCCAGAAGACCAGTATTCATTAGAACTTATTCTTCTTTTCTGGTCCTCGGAGAAGTATTTTTTTACAGTTACTATTTCAAACTATTCTCTAAAAGAAGACCTTGTCGCCATGCCAGGGAACCCCCTACCTCCCATGAGGGGTTGGGAGTGACAGGCCTGTGACTAAATCTACAGCAACTCTCCCCATTGGTGTGGGTGCCTGGGTTCACCCCTACTGCCTGTTGAAAAGGGGATTCAGGGCTGGGCCAGGCCTTCCTGAGCAGACACAGATGCCTCAGGAGGGATGCTGGCACAAAAGGGGTTATTTGAAAGACAGTGTGAAAGGGAGCCAGGCTATTGGCTGGGAGCTAGTTCCACGCCACAGCCTCTGCTGACTGCCCTTTCCATGTGTCCACTCTTCTTTCTCCATTTCTCACTTTCCAAAGCTTTCTATTCACTCGACAAAGAAAAGCAATCCCCAGGCAAAGTTGTTTACAGTATTTTATGAAAGTTTGAAGGGGAGGGGGAAAGAAAAGGAAAAGGGCTGGGTTTAGGGGCAAAGGGGAGGGGGCCTGCTGCAGAGGAGAGGGGAAGAGAGAGGGAGCAAGAAAGAGAAGGCAGGCATGCATGAGAGTCCCGAGCGGTGGTGCCAAGCGGCGAAGAAAGGGCTGCTTAGGATGGGGGAGCATGCCAGAGCCCTACAGAAAGGGGGCAAAGAGCTG
>PVIH01000502.1:280512-338900 GCA_004025045.1 Sigmodon hispidus
AAAAAAAAAAAAAAAAAAAAAAAAAAAAAAAAAAAAAAGGACAGGACGGACACACACACACACACACAGAGCCAGACCCCAAAAGAAAGACAGAAAGGGCTTTGGAGGGGGGCGAGGGTGGGGAGGGGTGAGAGAGAATGTCTCTAGCCGAATGGGGAGACTTGGCAGGTGGACGGGAGCAGCCGGCCAGGCCATAGCGGCACTTGCTGTGTCTATTGTTGTCTCTGTGGGGGCGGGGGAGGGGGCAGGGGGAGTTGTTTGTTTGTTTTGTTGTTTGGCCTCTTTGTCTCTTTTGTTCCAAGCAGTTAGTTTGCTTCTTTCCCAGACGCTGGGCTGATAGAAAACCTTTATGGATTTCTCTTAAAGGGACAGGATCAGCAACTGCACCCTTATTACCCAATTCTCAGCCCCAATTAGTTCCTACCCAAATAACTGTTTTAGTTTTCTTTCCTTCTTTTTTTCTTTTTGATCTTATTTTCAATGGAGACTCAGTGTTTGTGCTGCTTCACACCTGATTAACAGGAATAAACTAGTCAATTTCTTAGGACCTGTTAAGCCTCCCCCTCCATGGTTGCCAAGATTAACAGGGGGGGGTAGGGGGGAGGCAAAAATAAGAGAGTCCTGTACACAAGCATAACACAACCATGAAAAAAACACAGACACCCATGCTCCTTTGCTTCTGAGTCTAGGCCTGAGGATTAGAAGTACAAAACACAGAATAGGGGCTTTGAAGGGAAAGGTTGTGGGTCCTCCCCAGCCTGGCTCCCAGATGTTAAGACCTCTGAGGGGTCTGAAGTCGGCCTTGAATCCCTGTCTGGCAGCACCAACCATCAACACACAGGCAGAGGTGACCCCACTAAAAGGCAAGGACGCTAAACTTGGTGGAAGACTGCCTTTAATAGAGATGTAGAAGAAACAGACATTTCTCATGTGTGACTTTCTCCTAGGAAGAACTCCAGTCTTCTTTCTGACCGGCAATAATTCAAATAGGTTCAGGTGTAAAGGAAATAGCCTCCAAAAGAGATTTTTAAAAAAGCTCCCTGTTCTATGCCCCTTCCAGTTTCCTATACCTTCCATCCCATTAAGTTCTTATTTGAGGGACACAGGCAGCTTTTTTTTTATTTTTTACTTTTTTGATTTTTTTGTTTTTTTAACATCGAAGGCAAATGTTACTTACTTGCCTGAGAAATCTACATTTCTGGAGATAAATGCACTAAAGTATCTGAAGCTTTAGCAGGCTACACAGGAGTGGAGATGGGAAAGTCACACTCCTTTGTGAGTGAGATGCTTTATATTCCTAACAGACCCAAATCCGAGTGTAGCTTCTGCCCTAGAAGAGCTGGCTTCTACCAGGGTGGATTGCTCAGGCAGCCTAGGATGGCCGTGCAGGGTTAGGTGTTCTCCTCCAACCCATCTAGGATCTAGAAAGACAATTCTGTGGAAACTTCAAAGTTGAACATAGCACAGGTACCCCAATTTTTCTCTTCTCATGCCCTCTCCAGGAAAAGCTCAAAGCCAGAACAGGAGTACCTTGTTTTGCTTTGAAAGTCCAGAAACCTACTCTCCTCCCTCCCCAGGTAATCCTCAAGGAAGCTTGTTCTAACATGGTTTTTTGCTGCAACAATGGCCAGTCTATCAAGGCCTGGTTTAGGCCTGGTGATGGAGGTCTCATGGGCTTATGGAGGGGTTGCAGTTTGGTTCCACAGTTAGGGTTTGAATCAGGGTTTGTACAAGGTGCATAGTAGAGAATCCAGCTGGAGGCCCTGAGCTTCTAGCTGACATGCTTGACCGAAGTACTAGAAAGAGACCCAGCAAATGGAGGTGGAAACAATATCTCAGGATACTTCTGCCAGTGCATAGAGTTTCAAATTGGTTATCACATGATTGCCACCTGACCCTGAGCAAAAAGACAAAACTAATTCTGATTCCACAGATACTGGTTCATCCTGGAACCCACTTGCCCATAGGATGTGATTCTGGTCAGGTGTCTATGATTGAGGATAGGAGCCCGCTTGCCGTATGGAAGAATCAAGGCTAGATAGGGGTCATGAGGAAGTCCCATTTCATGCCTCAAGTGGTAGTGTCCAGAAAAGCTCGGACCCAGGATTTCATTCCGTTCCCCATAGGCTTCCCAGAAGCTTCTAGATCTAGTTTCTTTGGATATTTCCTAAGGGCCTTGTGGTTTGGAAGTTGAGGTCTCAGGCTAGTACATTTGGACCTCCCTCCAATCTCAAACTTCACTAATCCCAGACAAAAGACAGATTAAGCCACAAACTAAGCAAATTGGGGTCCTAACTGTGTTAAAAGTCTTCTGTTTAGGAGAGGGAACTTGATCACTTCCAGTTCTCCCTGTGTGCCAAGAGCTCAGGACATTAACAGAACAAGGTGTCCTCTACAGCACTACCTACTCCTGTCTCCTAAATAGCCAGCCATATCCGCCTCAAGCACAGCTATGGGTGTGTGAGAGGGACCGACAAGACAAGGAAACCAGACCACGGGAAACAGGGAGCCCCTGGGCCTCCATGGAGGGACAATCCTCCCTGCTCAAAGGGTCCATCATCTGCGCTCCTGACTGGAAATCTGGAAAGCAGCGCTCCAGGCTCAGGCAGGGTGGAACCTTAAACAAAATTAAGGCAAGGCAAAATAAATTTGAAACCCAAACTCCAAGTCCGAGAGTCCTCGCCGCTGCCGAGAGCAAGATGGGGGAGGAGAGGGCAGAGCCGCAGAGGCCCTCACGGAGGAGGGATATGAATAGAACCCGCTGCCAGCACAGTTGGTGTCCTTGGGGACTTCTGCGCTCTCTCTAGCAGCCAGATTTGGACTTGGGTGCCCAGTGAAAAAGGTAAAGGAGGAATGGGTGGTTACTTTTCTCTCCTTGCCAGAGCCAGCTGGGACGAACTTTAAGGTAGCATCAAAGCACTAGAAAATTTATCTTTCAAAGTAGCTTGGCCAGTGGCAAAGGCTTGGAACTAGCCAGATGCACCTTGATAGGATAGGGAGCAAGGAAAAAGGGAGGGAAAACCTTTGAGATACTGGAGAGGGGACCAGGTCCGGATGTTAAAAGTTCTGGAGTCTAGGGTCACTCCTGAGAGAGTTAGGCTGGTGACAGTGGGATCTAACACGGTTCCTTCGGAGAGATGGGACAAAGCCAGGGTTTCCCGGCTTAGATGGCAGCGGAAGGCACTGCCAGGTGAAGACTCAGAGAAGATTGTGGGGAAATTAGTATGCCAAGGCGGTCTTAGATCCTCCCGCCAAGGGCCCGAGTCCCCATCTCTCCGCCCTGAGAAAGTAGTGTGCGCCAGGCATCTTTGGGCCATCACTAGTGGTTTCACGACTTTGTGTTGGGTCATTGCGCACCACGTGCACCTATGGCTCCAGGCAAAGGATTCTGGCTAGCACGCTCTAGGGGGAAGAGGGCCTTGCTGGCCCTAGATTGCGCAACCCTGCGGGGCTGAAGTGGACCACCAACTTCTCCCTGCCCTGCACTTCAGGAAGAAACCCGCAGCGTGCAGGTTCCACACTTGGCCTGGTTTGGCTTGTAGCTCTCTTTCAACACACACCACCAGAATGCAGAATTCAATTCATAAGCTCCAAGCGCACTGCACCCATCCTTGCCCAGGGCTAGAACATTTTAAGGATGGATCTTCCCATCTCTCTAAGCCAACTAGGGTTCTTTAGGAACTCTTGAGGTGGTGCTGGTGGGGTGTAAAAATAACCAAATCGTCGGTGGGCGTACAGCTGGAAGCCAGTTATTTAGACTCACTGAGACTTCTTCCTAACGGATCAGCTTTAGCTGTTTGGGGAAAGAGTGAAGAGAAAATATGATTATCCCAAGTGACTCGCACATCCCGATCTTCGTTCCACAAATAAATGTCTGTGTCCTAGACCTAGCTGCGAGCCTGCCCACGCGGTCCAACCTTTGATATTTAAACCAGGCTGGGTGAAACTACAGGTTGAGGCACTCTGCAGTTTAAGCGCCTGATCCTCCTTTCTATAAACGGTACGGGAGGAGGTTAGATTACTCAGAGGGTGGCCAGAGAAGGGACTCAGGCGGGAGGAGAGCAAGCGGTGGTGGCAACTGAGCCTAGCGATGCCTGGGGAGCTGCACGCGCTCATCTGCCCCGTTCTACAGAAACTAAAATCAGCCCCAAGCCGCTGTGCGCTGCCGAATGTCGGCACGATTCTCTAAGTTCGGAAACCACGAAGCAGGGTGGTAGATTCGCACGATCAGAGCGGGCGGTTTAGAGCGTGTCCTACTCTCAAAAACAAAGAGCCAGAGCCGCCGGGGGGCCGCTTGCTCCTGCCCCCACTGAGCTTTCCAAAGAGCGCGTTTCTCCCTAAGCGGAAATTCACTCCAAATAGCAGCAGGAGCAAGCCGTGGAAGCCATCCCTCCACAAGAGCAGCTCCGAGCTCCCACTTTGCTGGAAGGACGTCTCTGTTCCAGCTTATTCTTAACCCAGCAGCAGAAGAACGCTATGCTAAACTGGGCATTATGAGGCTATGGAGAAATTTTAGAAGCTGGGGGACAGGAAGGCTCAAGTATCCCACAAACCTGTGGGGAAGACCGCTGGGGCTGAAGTTTCATCTGGAAAGCGCTTGGCGCAGCCCGGCTCTGTGCACATTTCCCCAAGCAGCCAAACTCCAGCTGGAGGCGTGGAGTGTGACACTGCTGGAGGCGTGGGAGCGCAGGCTTTCCATCAAGTGTCTCTGATGTGGGTTCCTGGTTAACAGCGAATCTTACTGGGTTTGGGGAGCACCACCAGGGGTCTTCTTGGAAGATCAGAGGAGATAATGCAACTGTCCAAGCCGCATTTAATTTACTATGGCCATGCGTCCTCATCCCTCACCTACTATTTGGCTCGAAACGAAATAGGAACAGATAATTAGAAAACTTGGAGGAAGGAAACAGATAAGCCTCAAGTTGTCGAGGACACTCCTTTTTAACAGTGAAGACCCTTGAGCTACACGGAAGGAAGAGAAATCACTAGAAAGACTTCATCACACAGGAATGGTGGAGGAGGCTATGACTGAAAACTGAAAGATGTCTCAGATCTCTTTGCGCATTGCAGGTTCCTACCTGCAGTTAATCATCCTGGCAATATTCGCCAGATCAGCCCGCAAGTCTCACGTCCTTCTTGACATTTCTCTTTCCTGTTTACCTCCTTTCTGCTTCTGGTCACCCCGAAGTTTGGGTTGTTCTGGACCTCTCTGCATTTGCTAAGAGTCTTACAAACTTACTGGTGCGCATCAGGGTGGACTCTCCCCAGGCGGGTCTCAGGGCTGGCTGGAGACCCTCTTCAACTGAGAAGCCCCACGTAATTTCGGCGTTCAGCTGGGGTGGGGGGAGCCCCTGCTTTATTTCAGTTCAGTCTAGGGGTGGAGAGGGGCACAGACCCAAGGATAATAAACAATGCTGCTTACTAGCTATACAAACTGGGCGCCGAAAAGAACCACGTAGAAAAGCGAGCGTTTTAACAAGTGGTCAGACTTTCCCTGATGCCTTTGAAAGTGACTTATAAAGCATAACCGTTGGCATTTCTCTAAAAATACAGAATTACACGGACAGATTTTGTCAGAATGTGCTGGTTAGGGCGGTATTTTATTTGTTGGTTTTTGCTTCTGAAGATCAGCTTGAGCTGTTGCTACCTGCCCATCCTTGGTACAAATTGCCTCCCCATCTCAAGGCTTCATTTAAAAAGGAGGATCTTCCAGGTGTCAGTATATTATGCTACCGTTATTCCAGATGCTCCAGGACTGATCGCATGGACTTTAAGGGAGAAGTTGCAATTTTAACAGGCGCTGCCACATAATTTACAGACATGAACTCTCTCCTTAACACACACACACACACACACACACATACACACACACACACATACACACACAAACACACACACACACACACACACAGAGAGAGAGAGAGAGAGAGAGAGAGAGAGAGAGAGAGAGCTCTTTTGGGTGCAGGTGAAACTGATTTCTGCTCTGCCGATAGCCTTGGGAAAGGGCTTCCCATCTGCTCTGAATGCCCCCTCACAATGTCAGAAAATCTGCCTACAAATATTGGCACCGAGCTGCTGTGACAGGCGGTGCTGCTTTAAATAGGAAGGAGACTGCAGGGGCGAAAAGAAAGTCACAACCTTCCTAACCACCAGACTACCTGCCTTTAGTGCCCCTAGCCCAAAGGCAGACAAAAGGGACAGGCAGAAAATCTCTCCTGTTCTGAGCAGGGTGGAGAATATCAGCGGGGTTTTGAGATCTCTGTTCAATTTTAGAAACTATGTATTTGCAGATGAGTCCCTGAGGACCAGGTGTTAAGGGTGGGAAGCTGACCCCTTGCCTCCTGAGCCCCATCTATCTATCCTCTCTGTTTTTGTTCAGATAAAGGCAGTGGAGAAAGAAGTTTGACGGACGTTTAGCTCAACTCTGTTGGCAGTATGAGTCTTCTGTTTTTGTTCAAAGCCTGGGGTTGGGGGGTGGGCGGTCAATAAGGAAAGCCTGGGCTCAGCCCTGGACCCTGAGACAGAATTCATCCTAAGGAATTGAGGTACTGCTGGCTGTCCCTTGGCCATAAATGTCCCAGCCTTCAGTTCTGCTTCTTCTGCCCCACCAAGGGCATTCCCCTTCTCTGGAGATGACGCTGTACAGCAGAAACAGCTGAAGCCTTTTCCCGCCCCCCCCCCCAAGCTAATGACCTCACACTCCCACATCGTTTGTCTCCTAACGCTCTGTACTTGCCTTGGAGCTTGCTCAGCTGTCTGGGACTGACCCTCTCAGCACGGCCTACACGGCAGTTTCTCCCAGGAAGAGCCCTGTCTGCTAAGTCCAAGCCTGAGAGCCTTCTCCTACAGAGTGGGACTCAATTGGAGACAGTTTCTCAGGCAGTTTCGGGTTATCTGGACTTTCCAAATCAACTGGCCTCTGACTTGTCATTTTGAAGAAACTGAGGTGCAGAGGAAAGATTTGAGCCGAGGGTATGGAGAGAGGTGAGAGCAGGGTCTACAGAGGCCTCTGGATGTCTTGAGTTTGGAGTGCATTTACTCAATTTGTAGGGAGCACAATAGGAGACAGTGAGCACAAGTTTAGTGAATATCAACTTTGTGCCAGAGCACACTCCACCCAGACACATTGCAGAAGTCATCTTTCCAGAATCCCCCAAGAAAATAATATGAAAGGAAGACAGGCATAAATCATAATTCCTCAAATAATATAAAAGAGCATAAACTGAAAGTAAAAGCCTCCAACTCTGCTCTCTCCCCCAGAACAGCATTTATAGTTTTCATTTCAGTGGTTGGCTGTGTAACTGACAGATGTTATCATCGTTTTATACATGAGGGAAGGGAAGCTCGCAAGCAAACACAACATGGCTACCTGTCTCCAGGCTCAGCTTTGCCCTTTGCTCTATGTGAACTAGTGAGTGAGAGAGAGAAAAAAACGGTTGATGCTCTTGATAACAAAATGGTTTCTGAGATGAGAGTTATACCAACTGTTCTTTTTCCTTTTCTTTCCTTCTGATCTATTCAGGAGGCAAAAAAAAAAAAAAAAAAAAAAAGAAAAAAAGAAAAAGAAAAAGAAAAAGAAAAGTGCCACATGTTTTCAGGAACTAAGATTGTGTTAGCAATTACCTGTAATGCTTTTATTCTTCCTAGGCCTTGGCGTAATTGTAACACCTGTTCTTTTCCAAGACTCATGACCAAGACCCTAAGACTGCCTCCACCCTGTGGTAGGCCAGGACCGGGGCATGCCTATTAAGCTTTGAATTTTCCTGACCATCCCTTAGAGTTGTTGGGAGACTCCAATGAGAGGCAGGAAAAAGGACTGTGTAAATTTAACTCCTCTCCCTATAAATGTAATTGGTGCTTTTTAAAGATGGCGTCAGGACCCTGTGTGCAGTTAGACCAATGGAGAATTAAGGAATGTATTGTCCTTGAGATGATGAGAGATGACTTTCTCCTAAAACTGGCTATGTGGACCATCTTGGCTTCAAATTCCCATAGATCTGTCTGCCTATGCCTCCTGAGTACTGAGGTTAATGGTGTGAGCCACCATACCCAGTGATTGGGGGACTTTGCGAAAGGGCTGTGCTTTTGGTGGTTGCTGGTTAAAAAGTGGAAGGTGATGCAATAAGAACACTGGGTGTTTGGTTTGGGAAGACTTCAGCATGTGTGAAGTAGATTACTTTCTGCTGAAGACAAGTTGGTTAGGACTTAGAGATGCAGGCACACTGTACAGAGTGGTTGGCTAAAATCAGCAGAGGTGTGGCTCAAAAGATGCTTAAGCTGGTCCCTTTGGTAAGTATCTACTACAAAGATATGAATAGACAGTTGGGCGCATACATCTGTAAGAGGATAGCAGCTCTCCAGAAACAATTATTAATTTGTGTGTGTGTGTGTGTGTGTGTGTGTGTGTGTGTGTATGAGAGAGAGAGAGAGAGAGAGAGAGAGAGAGAGAGAGAGAGAGAGAGGAAGAGATGGATATATGTCAGTTCTCACAAGATGCTCATTTTGTCTTGATTAAAAAAAAATCCTTGTTTTGAAACTTTCATTAATTTGGGGGCCTGATAAGAAAAAAAGCATAGGCCACTGGTAGAGTCTCCTAGACTTAGCAGAGGAATCTCCATGGGAAGGGGCTGTTGGCCCTTCCTACTAAATTCTGCAGTATGCACACATCAGACTGTGGAGAAGAATCTGAGGGCCTCTAGCAAGGAAGGAGAAGAGATGAAGGAGCCTGTGGAGTTGGCTTCCAAGAAGAAACTGTGCAAGTAGGGAAGAAATGAAAATAAAAACCAACTTTGTTGAAGGCTCAGCCAGGCTTCAGAGCCTGTGTTTAACACTTGTCAGGACAAAGGATACTGCGCCCCCTGGTGTTAGACTCACATGAGATCCCAGAGAGTTGTGTAGAGACTAGCAGCTGGGCAAACCAACCACAGAAATGTTTGTTCTGTTTGCTAAGGTAGCTGGAGTAGAAATGACCTTTCTTTCTCATTTCTGGATTCTTAGTTACAGCTCTGCTGTAGAGAGAGCAGGGTGTGCATGCACATGCTAGTTTATCTGGTTTTTCTTTGCACACAATTTAGACTAACAGAACAAAGCCCACTTGAAAGCAACCCTTTTAGATGCAGAGTACACTGGTCTGTAAACAACAACTGCATTGTAGGTGATGTTCTGGTCTGCAGGGAGCCACCTGAAACCCAGAACCTCTTGCTCCTGGTCTCAAAAGCAAATAGTTTTGAGTAAGGTGCCTCAAGGCTCCTTTAAGTTACAGTACTGAATAAGCAATACACTGAACCATCTATTCTCAGAGCCTTGCAAATGTGATTTGTTAATGTCTGTGCAGGTGCAGGCGTGTTTCAGTATCCAAAGTTTTCTGATTCTGAGCAAAGATTTTTAAAAGCGCAAAATGTATCTCTTTTCAGCACAGGGGCCCCTCCTCCCGAAGCCTCATGTAAAGCTTGGCTAGAAAGCTGGAGGGTGAGCACGACTCAGTCGCTGCTATTTCTTTTAAAAATAAAGTACTAAGTGTTGTGCTGGCAATTCTGCTCAGTGTCAAGTGTGGTAGGTGTGAATACATGCTGTAATTGTTCCAGGCACTAGACCAAAACGTCCCCAGAATTAACAGAGTTTTCAGCTATAATCTGGCTAACATTTTTCTGCAAATAGGTATGAAGACCAGACTGAATTTCCATTGAAATTTACAGCCATTCCTCATCTAGTCAGGTGATCAGCCCCGAGGAAGAATGATGGCGCCACTCAGGAGTTTTCCACCCCTGAAACCTGTATGTCCTGTCTCTACCATGAGCAGTCGGTTATGCTTCACAGCAGCTCCTTCCTTTTATACTGCCTTCAACTGTTATCTCCATGTAATGGGCACAGTTTATTATTATCACTATATATTAGACATTTCATGGTTGATTTCCTGAAGAGCATTTGAGCAGCAACCTTAGTTCTGTAGCTGTGACTAAAGTATTCAGCTGCTGTCCCATATGAGGGTGTGGTGAGAAGTGAGCCAGGAGAGAGAACAGCACCCAGATGAGATGGCCTGTTGTAACCCTACATCAGAAGGGGAAGACCTTGGCTGGATAAGAAGGGTATACCAGATGGCTAGTTCAGTGACTCAGAGCACTATGTTCCCATTGAAAGGAAATAACCATGGGTTAAACTGCATGCTTTCAAAATTCATGTTACAGCCCAGAGTCTCAGAATGTGGCTGTGTTTGGATATGGGTTTGTTTATTGGGTGATTCCTTTATTTATTAATTGTAGTATGCACTTATGGAGGTCAGAAGATAACTTTTAGGGATTGGCTTTTCTTGTTTTGGGTTCCAGATATCACACTGAGATCATCAGTCTTGGCAGCAAGGATCTTTACCTGCTGAGCCATTTCATCAGCCCCAGGAGATTGGTTCTTTAGAGACACAATTATGTTTTAGTGAGATAAGCCTTAATCTAGGGTGACTGATGGGGTCCTGATAAGATGTTGACACCGACAGGTACGGAGAAAGAGCACAGGAAGGTACAAAGGCAAGGAGACCAAGGAAAAGTCCTCAAAAGAAACCACCCTGCTGACAGGTTGGTCTCAGATTTGAGGCTCAAACTGTGAGGTGAGAAATTTTCTTTGTTTAAGCCACTGGATTTTATGGCATTTGTTTATGCCAAGTTTATCAAACTAATGTAAGCTACTATTTGGCATCAGTCAATTATGTACAGTCAGTTTGGAGATGCAGATTCTTTGTCAACAGATCTTCCAGTGTAAGAATCTTTTATTTTTAAATTTGGGCAAGAGGTCTGGCCTTTGTGGGTATGCAACATGAACAACCACACAAGATCCAAGATTCATTACTTAGAAATGGCTTATGCTTGTCTTGATGTTTTATTTCTCCATCTTCAGATTCTTAATTTCCAACAGGGGTCCTGCCTTCTCATCTTTAAGTAGGCCTTCAGATATCATGGAACTAGTGTAGTTGACAAATAATATGAATTTTAAATAATATATATGTTAGAATTATGGGAGCACCCCTGCAAAAAAAAATCTAGAGTAACACTGGGACATTGCATTGAACTTTTTTCTATCTGGATTAAGATTTCTAGTCTCTAATCATCACTGGGAAAGAATGTATAGAACCCAGAAGTTCCCTAGAGGTGGAAGAAAAGTCACAAACATCTTTAGATACAATTCTCTGAGATGAATTCATGTGGCCTTGACCAATTTTTTTTCCTTAGAGTTAAAGCCTAAGAACTTCACAATACAAATATCTGTTTTTAAAAATTAAATGATCTTTTAAATCTCTCTGTGTAGGATATTCATATGCATGCTCTGTGCACACATGCACATTCTTCTCTTCACCTTACTTTTTGAGATGGTGTCTCTTACTAAATAGAGAGCTCATCAATGGTCCACACTGGCTGCCCAAAAAACTCTGTAGAGTTCCTGTCTCCACCCTTACCCCCAGCACTGAGATTACAAGCACATCAGCACAGAAGACCTTTATATGGGTTGTAGAGATCTGAAATCAGGTTCTCATTCTTGTGTGGCAGGTACTGTACCAATTGAACTATTTCTTCAGACCTTCAGTGGAGACGTTGGGTGTTAGGAGTGGAACATTATGGTTTAAAAGTGCTATGTTTGTGTGGCATGTTGAAAAGGGTTAAGTGTGATGGTTAAAGGTTAAAGATAGCTTTAATTGTCAATTTGACATAACCCATAGCCACATTGTGAAAGCCTCAATAAAGGATGGTCAACACTGGGTTGGACTGAATACATGTCTGAAGGGGATTGTTTTAATTAAGCCCACTGTGAGTCCAACCATTGCCTCAGCAGAGGTTCTGAGTGGAGAAACCCAGCTGAGAATAAGCAAGATAGTAAACAAGTATGTGTTCATTCCCTCTGCTTTGGACTGTGGATGTGATGTGGTCAGCTGTCTCAGGTTCCTGCCTTGATTTTTCCACAATGATTGACAATGACCTTGAATTGCAGGCTGCATAAACCCTTTTCCTGGGAGGTTACTTTTGGTCAGGGTATTTTTTTTTTTTTAATCACAGCATCAAAAATAAAACCAGGACAAAACTCTTCTCCCTCTATGCTGAACTGTTCTAAGGATCCTTACTCAGTTACCAGTTGGGATGCATTTGGAGATTTGAGCTAGAAGATAAAGTAAAACTGGGGCTATCAATGCATGAGACTGTGCAGCCTGAGCTGTATACTATGGATGAACAGTAAGGTATCTTTCCATTTCCTGGAGCATGACCTAACAGGGGGTTAAAATTTAGAAGAAAAAGTTTACATCCCAGTGAAAGAAATGTGGTCATCAGTGAGTGAAGTAGTGGGGCTGTGGCAGAGGCCCTGCTTTTCTGGATATACATTGATTTGTAAAGCACACTGACAATAATATAGTGGAATGTTTGGTCTGGAGGTCTGCTTTGCTAGTTCTATTTCTGCCCAGTACTAACTGAGGAGTGTAAATTTTAAAAGGAGTTATTTCTTATGCAAGTTTTATGCACATTCCCTCCAGGGAGTAAGTGAAAGCCTGTTTGAGACACTCTTGGAACATTTCTTGGAAGAAGTTTGCTATAAATTAATATAGAGCCCTCTTTTTCATTGCAGGCCCACAGGACACACAGGACGATGCTTCCACGCCATGCCAGGGACAGAGTGAGGCTCTCACTGGCCTGTGTCAGAGAAGCTGCTTTTCCTGCCTCTTCCCTGTAAATTCCCCAGTGTCTCTAACTCTGCTTCATTTTCATTCTCCTCTACATTTGTGTGCACAGAACCCTTGGTAGAAGATTGTGATGGGCTAAAAGTTGTGAGCCTGTTGTGGTCAAGGCCTGTATTTGGTACAGCAAAGAACATTCCATCATACCTGCTCCTGAGTCTAAGAATCCCACGTTAGCCAGCCCTGACTTTGACCCAAGAGACAGCCTCTCTTTCCCTATTAACAAGACATGGTAGAATTCAAGGAAAGGGATAATCCCATATTTAAGAGGCTTGAAATTGTATACATGACATTTCTGAGTTAAGTTCTAAAATACAGTCCCCTTAATCATAGGAAAAATAAGAAATGTAGTTAAAACTTATCACTTAAAAACCATTGCACTAAGGGAAATGGAAAGTTATGTTGACATAAAATATGTACAAAACTGTTCACAGTATCAGAAGGCTGGGATATAGCTCGGTTATAAAGTACTTGAATAGACATGTGCATAGTCAAAGGTTCAATCCCCAGAACTAGGAAAGAAAAGTGGGACAGCCAGAGGTATTCGCAGCAGCATTTCCAATATAGGCAGAAAGGTGAAAGAATTCAAACATCTACAAATGAATACAGAAGTGTAAAGTGTAATATCTAGATGATGGAATACTAGTCAGCAGGAGAAAGGTATGAAATTATGGAGATGATGGCATGGATGACTTTTTAAACATCTTCCTGAGTGACAGAAGCCAATCACAAGGGAAGGCATCCACTCCACATTCTGGAGTATATAGACATACCTACATAGAAAGAGAGCAGAAGAGTGGTTGGCTGGGACTTGGAGAGAAGACCTGAACTTGGGAGACAGCAGAATGTTGCAGAATTTCTCTGGGGGCTAATGAATATGTTCTTGAGTTAATTGAAGTGATGGTGAACCACTTGATAACTGCATTTAAAAACCACTGAACTTTACTTGTAAAAATGCGAAAATTGCATGGTACACTGATTGTATCTAAATAAAGCCTTTAATATTTTGAAAAAAATACCTTAAGATCTGGACTATCTTTCTTTCTTTGAATCAAATTCCCTTCTGACAAATGTGTCCTAAAATAAAAGCACATCCTCCAAGCAGAAATGAGAATATATAAAAAAGCATTGGGTTTCCTGGAGAGATTCTGACTTAGCATCAATGAATACTCATGATGCGCATATCTACATCTACTTTGAACTTAATAAAATGATAAGATTTTTATTGATATGAAGTTTTTAAAACGTATTTAAATGGGGGCTGGAGAGATGGCTTATTGTGGTTAAGAACATGTACTGTTCTTGCAATGGGCCGTATTAGTTAGGGTTTTTTTTTGTTGTGATGAAACTGCATGGCCAGAAGCAAGTTGGGGAGGAAAGGGTTTATTTGGCTTCTCTTCCACATCACAGTCCATCACTGAAGGAAGTCAGAATAGATTTCAAGCAGGGCTCGACCCTGGAGGCAGGAGCTGATAGAGCAGCCATGGAGGAGTGCTGCTTACTGGCTCGCTCCTTGTGGTTTGTTCAGCCCGCTTTCTTACAGAACCTGGGACTGTCAGCCTTGGGATGAACCCACTAACAATCTCCCACCAACCACTAATTAAGAAAATGCCCTACAGCCTGATCTTACAGAAGTATTTTTTTCAACTGAGGGTTCCTCCTTTCAGATAAGTCTAGTTTGTGTCAAGTTGAAATAAAACTAGCCAGCATAATTGACCCCTTGTCAGCTTGACACATAAACTGTTGAGACATAACTATTTCTTGGTTCTTCCCCAAGATCATGTGTTAATTACAACATTGCAATATGAACATTTCAAATTTAAAGTCCCACAGTCTTCAAAATTTCAATCTCTTTAAGATAGCCAGTCTCTTTAAACATCCAAAATCTTTTAAAATTCAAAGCCTCTCAACTGTGGGACTCCTGTAAAATTAAAAGTAAATAGTTTCTCATTTCAAAGAGGGAAGAACCAGGGCACAGTCAAAATCTGAACAATGCAAAACTAAACTCCAACAGTATAAATAACTTCATGGACAAAGTCTGGGATTCACTTATGGTCCTCTGGGCTCCTCCAAAAGGCTTGGGTCATTTCTCTGGCTCTGCCCTCAGCAGCAGGCACAGTTTGCCTTCTAGGCTACATTCCTCTATTGCTACTGTTCTTGATGGTCAGCATATGGTACTGGAAGTCTTCTGCTGCATCTGGTGTGCACTTTCACTGATAGCCTCTCTTGGACTCTCTTCATGGTGCCAAACCTCAATTTTTCTCCATGATCCCTTCGATTTGTAAGTTTCAGCTGCTACTGAGGCTACCCCTACACTAATGACCTATCTTGGTCTCACAGTTTCAATCCTCAGCTGCTCTCCATGACCCCTTCTTGCCTTCAAAACTACTATCACCTGGGTGATGCTTACATTTCTAAATTTGGATACTAGCACAAGGTATGGCCATAGCTGCCTCAAGAACAGCTTCTGTGTGCAGATCCTGAGGAAACAGGTTCAGGAAGATTTCACCTCACAGATGCTAGTCTCCTCTTAATCATCACTAATTTCTTAGCTCCAGGTGATCAGTTTCTATTGTCCCAGTAAAACAAAGATTTCACTTCATTGGTTCTGGTCTTTGTTAATCACAGCCAATACTTCAACCCCAGCTAATCAGAACTACAAATTCTTAGCTCAAAAATGCAAGGTCGTCTTTGCTTCCCTCTGAAATGTCACAATCCAGGCCTCCATCGTCTGTATTGTTTTTAATAGTCCTATCTTCTTCTACACGACAGCTCACTGAGCTCTCAACACTCAATGGCTTTCTAGCCCAAAGTTCCAAAATCCACCCCAATTCTCCCCAAAACCACATGGTCAGGCATGTCACAGCAATACTTCACTATTCTGGTACCGACTTGTCTTAATTAGGGTTTCTGTTGCTCTGATGAAACACCATGACCAAAAGCAAGTTGAGGAGGAAAGAGTTTGTTTGGCTTACATTTCCACATTGTGGTGCATCACTGAAGAAAGTGAGGACATGATCTCAGGCAGGGCTGGACCCTTGAGGCAGGAGTTAATGCAGAGACAATGGAGGGGTGCTGCTCACTGGCTTGTTCCTCATGGCTTGATCAGCCTGCTCTCTTATAAAACCCATGACCACCAGCCCAGGGATGACCACACCCACAGTGGGCTAGGCCCTCCCCTGTCAATCACCAAATTAAGAAAATGCCCTCCAGCCTTATCTTATGGAATCATTTTCTCAATTGAGGTTCTCTCCTTCCAGATAACTCTAGCTTGTGTCAAGTTGTCATAAACCAGCCAGCACAGAGCCTTTCTTCAGTTCTTAGCGCCCATGTCGGATGACTCACAATCATCTATAACTCCAGTTCCAGAGGATCTCCCTTTCCTGTTCTTCACAGGCACCTACACTTATATATGTGTATGTACCCTACATAGACATACACATATGCATATAATTAAATATAAGCTGAATATTTAAATATATAAGACATTCACATATTTAAATGACTCTGAAAGTGATTTATTGCGGTTGTCCTGTCCCCTTCTTTAGGTACTAACACTCCATCCACCCTTATCTGAAAGAACTGATGACCCCATGTTCAGTTCACGTGCTCTGGTTATTGCTGACCAGCTGCCCACCCTAGGCTTGCTGACTCAGGACTTCATCACTTAGTACATCCTGTCAAATGAGAGGTTGACTGATGCCAGCTTACATTGATCCATATGAATCAATTGGTAAACAGAGAACTCTTAAGCCTTTTGTTACACTCAACTGCCATAGCAATTCAAATCATTAAAAGGAGCAATTCTTATGTCTTCTTTATCATCTCACTACATTTTATCAGCACCTAGGATCTTGAGGTTAGTATCTATTAGCTCTATAAATGGAAAAATTGTACTGTAGCAAGCTGTTGGCATCTCAATATCATGGTCAATATTTTCCCCTCAGTAGCCTGAAGTTCATGGGGGAAGCACTGACAGACTAGACCAGTGCTATTGAGTAGGGCTCCCCTTTCCTGGGCAACATTGTTAAATATTTGTCAACTCTAGTGGGTGACTCCCTAAAGGTAAGTCTACATCCCATTCCCCAGAACATGTGAGTACAGCCACATTTGGTAAAAGGTCTTTGTAGCTATAATTACATTTAGAATGTTGATGAGATTGCCTGGATCCTAAGACAAGAAGAAGAAAGAGGAAGTAAGGGGGCAGCATGATCACAGGGACTGAAGCTAGAATAAACCAGGAAGTTCCCAGAGCCTCTAAGCTGCTAAAGACAGAAACAGAATCTTTGTAGTATTGAGAGGCAGCCTAGCTCCACAAATCCCATGATTCTAGACCCCTACTATCCAGAAATATGAAAGAATAAATTGCTGTTAAAAATTGCTTGGGCTTGGTAATGAAAAACCAAATACATGAGAATGTCACTGTAGTCTTGACCTATGGCTTGGGGATGAGCAAATGGAACAGTGCCCTCCTCCCATGAGAAGTCAACTTCTCCTGAGACACGAAGTCCCCTTCTGTAGGGGTTCCCTGGGTGCTTTCACCTGGTACCATAGTGCCCAAAGAAACCAGGGCAGAAATGGGAAGTTGAGATTTAGTGGGAAGCCCTACCAGTGTTGGTAAGAACATGTATTAAAGAAGTGAGTTCATTTCTTTTTAAATCAATTTCCTAAACAACAATTTGTTAATCTGTAAGGCACATTTAAGATGTTTCTTCACACAGAACACTGGAAATATATGTTTCACTCTTTTTATTGATGTGACAAGCAGCCTTAAGTTTTAATAATGGAGTACATGGTTTCTGGATAGTCCTAAACTCATGTCATTTAATATTCTTTCCTAAAAAGAAATTTTTTAAAATGCATTTTAAATACTCAGCATTCTTTATGAGATAACCTTTAAATGCCTTTACAGATCATATGAAACTATCTGGGTACTAAAGTGAAACTTAAAGGCAGTGTGTGTCTGTGGTAATTTGAAAGAAAATGGCCCCCAAAGGGAGTGGCGCTCTTAGAATGTGTGGCTTTGTTGCAGTAGGTATAGACTTGTTGGAGGAAGTGTGTCACTGCAGGGTTAGGCTTGGAGGTCTGCTGTAGTCAGAAATTTCTGGACCGACCTAGCCTTGAGGCTCAGACCCTCAGTCCCAAATAATCACATACAAAGTCCTATATTAATTATAAACTGTTTGGTCTATGGCTCAGGCTCATTGTCAACTAACTCTTAAAATTTAACTCAACCCATTTCTATTAATCTATGTATTTTCAGGTAGCTCTATGGCTTTATTTGTGGTCCATTATATCTTGTTCTCTGGGCAGCAGCCTGCAGCATCTCTTTGACTCCCCCACTTGTTTCTCTTTATCTTGGCTTGGATTTCCCACCTGCCTCTAAGCTGCCTTGCTATAAGCCAAAACAGCTTTTTTTTTTTTTTAAAAAAAAAATAATAATAACAAATGGTAACAAAGTATATTCACAGCATACAGAAAGACATTCCATATCAGTCTGCTATTTTCAAGCTATGCCTAGTGTGACAATTTACTTCCTGTTGCCTGTGGACCAAGATGTAGAATTCTTAGCTCCCTCTCCAGGTCTGCCTGTGTGCCACCATGTCCCACCATGATGATAGTAGACTAAACCTCTGAAACTGTAAGCCAGCCCAATTAAATGATTTCCTTTATAAGAGTTGCTATGGTCATGGTGTCTCTTCACAGCAGTAGAAACTTAACTAGAACAGTGTTCTTAGTTGGTGAGAAGTCCTGGGTTTGATCCCTGCAACACATACACACACACACACACACACACACACACACACACACACACACACAGAGCATACAGCACACAGTACATACATATCAATATACACACAAATAATATATAAAATAAAGAATGGGAAATAGGTTTGCAGAGGAGATATTATTATTAAGATTTCTTTACTGGCTAAAATATTATTTACCAAAATAAAATAGAATATTCTTAAGAACAAGCAAGCAAAGCACATTCTGCATATGAAGGACTTTTCTAAGGCCATAAAACATACATTGATACAACAACAGTATTAATTCAAGAATATCACAATATTCTAGGAAATTAGGAGTATTTATTATTATCTAAAGGAAATAGGTAGAAAACAAAATCTTAGCTTTGCAACTTCCCACTCCACTCCACTCCCTTTGTTTATAGAGTCTCACTATGTAGCCTTGGCTGGCCTGGATCTTGCTGGGCCAGGCTGGCCTTAAGCTTGCTGAGATCCACCTGCCTTTGCCTTCCATGTGCTGGAATTACAGACATTTGCCATTGAAGCCCAAGATTCTTTATATAGTCCCATTGTAGCCTAAAAAACTGCAAACACATCAGGTCTATCAAAGAGAAAGACAGACAGACTCAAATAAGGTTTACAGAAAAAGACAAAAATACAGTTTTCTTTCCACTGAAAAACACTTTGAAGTATTTTTCCATTGACAAACATTTTAAGTATTGATTATTATCATTCTCAATAACTCTGGTTAAAGGCAACCCTGAAAGTTTACTTCCCCCCCCCAAAGCTAAAAAGAAACTCACCACCACAGTTGAAATATAAGGAACTGGAAAAAAATCAGTGATTTGTTCCTTGATGGTAACTTTACAGCAAAGATATAAGTGTTTCTTTACACTAAATTGTTTTCTTCATGTGGAAATGGCCGATAGAAATCTAGGAATGGATATAATTAAGTACTGTGTGGCTCCACAAAATGCCCCTTTTCGTTTCTTTGAAGTCAAGCAATTCAACATTTGCCCAGGAACTGGAGTTGTGGACCAGAGTTAGGCCCTAGAGACATTTCAAAGCTGCCGAGACAAAGGCTCCGAATGACTGCACTAGGGAACCATCCTGCCTTGGACCCAAATTGAAATTGATGACCTAATATATCTTTCCCAGCACTGACGGCCATAGTTTTATGAGCATCAAGAACTGGGTGTCTGCCATTGTCAACAAACAGAGCTTCTCCCAAGCTTTTCCATGCAGACACTGAGCACCCCAAAGGCACGCTGCAGTCTCTCTGGGACTAGCGTGTGGCTGCTAGCTTTTGCCACATGTGGGGTAAATCTCGGTTTTGAAGGATGGTCCTTCAAGTAAGGGAATTGTGACTATTGCTCTCCCACCTAATCTTGGTTGCAGAACTCTGAGCCACAGCAGGAAGCTTCCGAGAGACACCTACCGTGAAGATAATAAAGCTTTGCTTAAGGGCTCTTCCTTCTTAGGGCCTGTCCCAAGACGGGGACCTGGATATGTGTCTGGGGTTTTGAATCCTCTTTATTGAGTTCTCTTAGAGAAAATACACCAAAATTTATCTTAATGAAAGCATAAAGATTAAACACAGGGCTGGAGAAATGGGTCAGTGCTTAAGACTGTTGGCTGTTCTTTAGGACTTGAGATCAGTTCCTAGTACCATGTGCGGAGGCTCACAGCTGCCTATACTCCCAGCTCCAGGAAATCTAACTTCTTCTGTTCTCTTTGATGCCCCCATAGATGTGCTATACTCAGACAGGAACACACACACACACACACACACACACACACACACACACACACACACACAATTAAACTTAAATACCTCTGCCTTTTATGGACATGCCTTCACATCTTCACCTGTGGTACATCCTCATCAGCCTGTCTCCTTAGTTTGTCTCTGGGTATCAGTTGTGCTTTCTTAACCACAGCACCAAGTCACAAACAAGCCAAAATTCAAGTTTATCCACATCAGTTCCTGCAGAGGATTTCCTTCTGGAGTAATAGCGGCTACAATGGCTCATAAACTCTAAACACTGGAAGAACTTTCATGCATGTTCTTCCTGTTAGTTCTGTGGTCTCACTGTTCCAAAGTCAGCTCAGTTTGCTTGCCAGTAAAGCCAATAGGTTTGGATGAGGTTTCTAGACTGTGCAAGAAGACTCTCCGAGGGCCAAGCTGTAGGAACGGAATGTTGGTTGTTATTCTGATTACAGAAGCCATGCTGTATATCTATGCACACATACATATATGCATATGTATATGCACACACAAAAGTAACTAACAACCAAAATAAGCAACATACAAAATGAAAATCTATAATCCTACGTAGCTAAGAAAAGCAGCTAGATTTTTTTTTCAAGACACATTAACAAATTACAAAACAAAAAAAGAATTCTACTCTCAAGTCAACAGTGGGTCTTGTATATTTTCTCTTGTCAGACTGTAGAAAAGATCTTTTTCACCCTTTAATGGTTCCATTGTACTGCACTGTATGGCCAAGCCATATTTTCCTTAACTATTTTTTGTGAGACACGTGGGCTTTTCCAGTCTCCCTGTATTGCATATTCTTGCCGGCGTCTCGTTCCACTCGAACACTTTGGAAGTTGTCAGCATGCTTCTCCATGATGAATTCCCAGCAGGTGAATTATTGCCAGGTCAAGAGTTTGAGCATTTCATTTTGACAGCTGTCATCAGATTGCCCACCAATAATTTTATATCTATTTACACCCCCTTGGAAAGTAAAGGGGAAAATGATTTTTTTTTTCTCCCTGAGTAACACTGAAGCCCTGTGGCTGGGGAGCCTTCTGTGGGACCAGAGTAAAGAGGTTGGTTCAGCCATGGAGATATTTTTTTTTTTATCATTGTTGTTGTTTCGGGTTTTTATTTGTTTGTTTTTTTTTTTTTTCAGGAGCTAACAAACACATCAAAAGTATCCTCCTCTTTCCTTGGTGAGTTCTGCTCTAGGGCATCCAACAACTGGACAGATTAGTCAATTTAAGAAGTTCAAAAGTGTTGCTACCTCTTACTTGTCTCTGGGTGCAGTTATTAGACAGCTCATGGGAGAGCAAATAGAAAACTGTATCACACATAGAATACTTACTAACTGAATTGGTCCAGAAACACAAATTGGTCCTGATGTTTGGCCTGTGGTTTTTGACTGAAGCAACATATTTGACCTAACAGTATGGTCAGGTTTATATCTGAACAGTTCTTCAGTTTCATCCTTATGTCTATTTAATCAAAGAAGTTTGGGAAAAAATTCACTATTTTCAGACACACGAAAAGAGATGATGATCCTCTCTTTCAGTGAATGGCAGGGTTTGCCAACATGTGACCTAAGGTTACTGTGTTTGCACCTCCGGCAGCAGGGACTCTGCAGACACTAAGAAGATGGAAAGGCCACCCAGTCAGAAAACTGAGGTGCTGCACTAGAGCCTTGGGTTCCCTTTGGGAAAGTGAGGTTGACAAAGCAGTAAGACAGCAGAGGCGAAGGGTTCTTGGTCTTGAAATCCTAATTCCACCAAAGCAGCCTCACACTGACTTGTCTATTTATGCAGTAGGTTAACTAGTTTAATCTGGAGCAGGCTGACTTCTTGTCCACAATTGTGAAGTAGATGTGTAACAATGCTCATTTCACAATAGTGTAGGCTACTATATAACAGTAAATACAAACTGCTTTGTCTAATCTTGCACAAGCCGAGGGCTCAATAAATGTTTGGTATTTTTTTAGAAAAGGTTCTGCCTTGCAAAAGGATTCTGCTACTTACAAAACCCCAGGTTTTGAAATCACCAATTTGTTTCTTGTCATCTCTAAAATAAGGCAATTAATTCTGAATTACAATTTATTTATTTCTTGCTTCCCAGTGCAAGAGTTCTCTTCATTCTCAGATCCTGCCTTAATTTTGTGGACAGGGCTCTGAGTAAACCACCTTCCCACACACCAGCAGGCTCTGCTCTGCCACTAAGGGTGCCCCAAAGATGGCTACTCTAGCTTTATTATCATTGCTCTGTAGAAATGTGACAGTGCAAACATTTTCTCTGCCCTGTAGGGCAAGATTCACTCTGAAACTTGAACAGGAATCTTCTTAGGCCTTAGAAATGTTACTTAGATGGCATCTTTTCCACAACTCCATGAACATTTGAAAGGACTTCAGAAATACACTTCTACTTCCTGAGACAGGCTGAGTTTTCTAGTCTTGGCCAGACATCTTTAAAAGGGAGAATTCGTCCTACAGACATATGCTCTTATCAGTCCTTCGCTTAGGAAAGCTTGTGTTTGTGTAGGAGAAGTTTTCAAGTCTTACTAATGAATCACAGACATAAAACAGGAGGGAGAGATCGTCTAGTGTTTTCCTTTCTGACTGGTCTAATATAAGACCAAAAGCTATAGAGAGCAGTAAAACCTCCCAGACTGTATCCTTTCTACCCAGAACTCCTTCAGTGCCAGTCACTGCTGCAGCCCGAGAGCCAGACGTGGGTTTAGGGAGGGGTTTCTCTGCGTCAGGGACACTCAGGGTCTGTGGTCGACTTAGGAACAAGTAGACATAAAAACTGTAGAATTAAGGGATGAAAACATCATTTAATGAAACCCCGCCTTCCAGACGCTCTTGATCAAAGTCTGTGCTTGCACTAAGACAATCGATCTACAGTTGCATACATAAAATTTTGGCAACACTCTGTCCTCAGTGCTTTCAACAGAGGCTTTAGCCCCTGAGTCTGGGCATCGTCCCAGAACCCAGATCCAGTTGCATTACGAATACCAGAAGACACACCACCGCAGCTGAGGCCCGTGCAACCGCTTTCTTTTAACCTAGCGTCTGTGAGAAATTACTTTCCAAAAACATAAGTGAAACCCGATGTCTTCTCTGGGTGGTTATTTTTGCGCCTATGAAGTCAATAAAACTCTCCAGATTTATTAGACAGCCCTGGTGCGGAAGACAAGACCACTTCCTATTCCCTAGCGGAAATGTGGGCCTTTCCTTTCTCTAACTTTCTACCACACATTTTTAATTTTATTCATTTCTTTTTCTTTTTCTCCCAGAAAACTTGTCAAAACTCTCAAAGGTAAGTGACTCGGCCTGCGGTACATTTCCAGTCTCTTGCATCCAAGAGGGACACAGCAAACCCAGTGTAGGATTCTTGGGCCTCTCTCTCCTCTTCGCCTCCCATTTTAGAGGGATCCTCTTTGTTCTGAGTCAGCCAGGAGCTCTGCTGCCTGTGAAACAGCAAAGGCAGCACCTACCGATCAGCTATCCTGTTGTGAGAAGTCACTAGTCTTGGCCCAGTGGCCATGACAATGACAGCCTCCTTTAATTCTCTTTTCGGCAGCAATTTTTATGGAGTCTGTTTCCTTTGTCATTCCATTGAGAGGGAAGGATGCAAGATAGAGAGGTGAGCTCAGTCTCTGAGGTGAGGCACAAACGCTAATGAGTAAAATTCATTTAGTGCGACAGGCTCCATAACAAACAGTCTAGCAGGGACATAGCTTCCGACAGGAAAGACCTTGAAAGGCTTCTCAGATATTCTGATATATGTATTTAAGAATAAGCAAGGCGCTTGCTGACTGAACTGGGGAGGGTACAGTAGGAAGAGAGGGCCATGCTTGCTGGCAAAGGACCAAGGCTGTGAAACTGCCTGGCACAATTGAGGTCTCAGAAGCTGTGAGTAAGGAATGAACGACAAAAGAGTGTGAGCAACCTACGTTCACATGCGACAGTGGAGATTGTTTTAGACAGTGGGGAACTATCCCTGGGGTTTAGCTTTGGGGTGACTGTGGCCTGATAATTAACTAGAGAGAGGGCTAGTAGCTAATGTAAAAGGACTGAGGCTCAGCCAACAAAGGTGGAAGAATAAGACTTTAAGAAACGATCATGGAACAGTTATGAGCAAGCAGCAAAGTATAATTTTCTTGTCCCGGAATGGCATGAAAGATTGCATTTTGAGTGGAAAGTACCTCCCCATACATCTTAATTTTAAGTTGCTGAGTCAACATATTTTTTTTTCCTCCATATTTTTTTTTTTTTTAAACTGACTTGAATTAGGAAGCCATCCCTGGTTAAATCTTGGGCCACAAGCTCAGGCTGAGCATCAGGTTGGGAATGGCAGGGTTGCCACTGTGCCAACATTTGCAGCAGCTCTTCTTCTCTGGGATAGCCATGGTCACTCTCAGGTAGAGAGCTTTGTATCAGAACTCCCCTGACTAGCCTGAGCTTGAAGGATCCTCATGCTATTGTGCCCTCGGATCTCTATTTATTGGCATCGTGTTTGAGTAAGGAGCTCTCTTTTGTTCAGGCTACCTTGCTGTTTCAGCATCTGAGCATGTATGTCCTCAGAAGACCATAGGCTTGCTCTCTAAGAGCCCCATCAAGGCACCTGCACTGTTCCTTAACTGGATAATGGACCAGCATTGGTAACTACCTTCTCTGAGGTTTGGTATGAAGGATGAATAAGAATAAAATGACCTGATGATAATTAAATGAAGCCAAATTACAAGGTGCTTTGCGCAAGTTGTAACAATGTCTCAACACTCTCTAGTGTATTGCATCTCTCTTTAAGCAGCTTCTGATGGATACATGATCATCATCTCCTTTGTGGCCTGCGTAGTCTTTGCACCAAAAGCGCCTCTCATACCCTGTCCCACCACATAGCCTTTACTTTCCTCTCCTGCCTGACTCAAAGACAATTGAGTGTGCTCATCAGATATTTCTAATACTTCTTATTGAAATTGCTTATGCATAAGTGGTCTATAGAGTGTTAAGGTCAATACTGCTCTACTTATTAATGAAACTCCAATCTCAACACACATAGTTACCTTTCTCTTAAGAGAAACGAGCACATTCATTTTTTCAGAAATCAAATGAACAATGTCAATGGTAAGAAGCCAAGTCATATAGAAAGGTAAGAATTGTACATATGTGAATACTTAACTTTAGGCACAGCTTTGCTTAACAACAAAGATCTGGAATTACTAGGCCAAGGATAGATTGATTAGTCTTAGGACCAAGTAAAGCAAGAAATCCAGGAATCTCCAGCTCACTCCTGATAGTGTTCTCTTTACACATGGAGAGCATCTTGTAACTCAGGGAGACACCTTCACTGCACAAAATTTTAAGCCCCTTTATCTCTGGGAATTCTATTCCTTTCTTTGTTTAGAAAGGAGTTTCCAGCCCTCAGAGGACCACCCTTTCCGTACAGTTGTGCAATGACCTCATTATCTTCTGAACTTCTTTATCTTTTCTTCAACATCAGTTTTGGATATAATGTTTCCTTTTTTTGTTCTAGGAGAAAAAAAAAAAAACCTTACCGTAAAGAACTGTTATTTCTGGAGGAATGGTTTAGGCTGTGTGTGCTTGTGCAGTAAGGACCCAGGTCTAGATCCCTACCAACCTTGTCAAAAGCTGGATGTGATCGCATGTGTCCATAGCCCTAGAGACGTGGGAAAGGGCACAGAGATGGGTAGATTCTTGCAGCTCATTGGCTAGTAGCCATTTCAGTCCAGTGAGAGCAATTAAGGAAAACGGGATGTCAACCTTTGGCTTCCACATATACTTGTACAGATTCACTGAGACTTTCTCTCAGAAAATGCAGTAGGGGCCTGAAGAGATGGTTCAGCAGTTAAAAGTGCTTGCTGCTCTTGCAGAGGGCCTGGTCTGTTGCCAACATGCATATGGTAACTCACAACCATGCATGGCTACGGATCCAGGGAGTTCTATGCCTTCATCCAACACACACACAGGGTGCTCCTATATACATGCAGGCAAAACACTCGTACACATAACATAAAAGGAACATTAAAAAAAACCAGAAAGAGTAACTGAGGAAAACAGGATCAACCTTTGGGCTACAATACACTTGTGTACACGCATACACCTACAGAACAGTAATATAAAACAACTCCTGTTCCTGCCTCTATGGTGTCTGTGTGTCTCTCTTGGGAGGTTTCCATGGTCTGGTGGGACCTGTTTTAAATAAAGTCATATTTCACTGGATGGGGAATGGGGCTTCTGGTTCTAACTCTGGATCTGACACCAATCGTTTGAATGACCTTTGGACAAACAACTGCTACTTGACTATTAATCTCTGTCTCAGAAATGGAAATGCTTATAAATTTGTAATACCTAGAGCATGTTTGTTCCTCCCAACAGTATTTAAATGAGGGAGCAGTCAACTTTAGTGAGAAACTTTATGTAAGAAGTCAGAAGATCTGGCCATGGATGTTTCACATCTTTGCTCCATTCACAACAGCAATCACCTTTAACAAGGCTTGAATTCTCCCAAACTAGTGGGCTTCTGACTTTCTATTGTCCCTTTGTCTGCTTTTCTTAGACACAAAATATCAGTGTCTGCCTGTCAACACACCTGTACTAGAAAAAATAAATGTATTTAACCAGCAATTTATGGGTAGTGTTCTCTGTGAAAGAGCACACAGGAAGTGTTCTGGTCCACCCCAGGTGGTTTTGAAGGGCTCTGGAGCCAATGGAGGGGGGTAGAGGGTGGGCGTCGCTGGACAGGCTTAGAGTGGCATCTGTACACCATGATACAAGGAGCATATGGACCACCCGCTCTCCATGAACCAGCCTGGCCAGGGCTGCTGGCCCCTCACAGTCCAGAGTCTCATGATCCCCAAGTCTAGTTTTGAAAGTAATAAAATGAAAGAAAACTGGAGCAAAATAATCCTTCTTGCCATGGTCACTTTGTTCATTTACCAACAGTCCTCTGCATTTCTGAATTGAATTTTCTGATGCTGACTGATCTATAACTCCTTTCCAGCCTAAAGATAAAGTGCTACTAATTTTAGCCTCTTTATAAATAGAGTGAAAGTTCTTCAAATAATGATGAAGAAAAGGCACGGTACAGAATTCATAGCAGATCTAAAACACTAATAGAAATAACACATCATCAATAAGTTACCCATTTTCTTGTCAGGCTTTTCAATTTGAAAAGCACTATGATGTTCTTCTTTTCATTTTTAATTTAGCTGTGGCTATTTTTCAAATGGAATTAATGACCAAAAGCTAGCTTCATTCTCTAATTACAGGAAGAGACACTAGACAAGTGGATCCAGACACTGACCCATGTTGGCTCAGATGGCTCTGGGCAGTTTTACTGTGTGCTGGCTTAGTACCTGGGGCCAGGAAACATCTGCTGTAACATGCGGTCCAGCGGGTGCTCTGCTTAATTATAAGATGGCATTGCAGTGTCCCTTTGAGCTGGCTGGCTGTGCCTCCTCATGCCTCTCTATCAAGTAAAGTGTAATTTTTGATGTTCTGTGAACTGAAGAAAATCTCCAACTCAAGGGTAGAATCACTTTGAGAGTGAAAAAGTTAAA
This sequence comes from Sigmodon hispidus, assembly GCA_004025045.1. Classification (NCBI taxonomy): domain Eukaryota; kingdom Metazoa; phylum Chordata; class Mammalia; order Rodentia; family Cricetidae; genus Sigmodon; species Sigmodon hispidus. The sequence goes on from PVIH01000502.1 coordinate 308,307, forward strand.
ACTTTACCCCCAGGAAAAGGTTGAGGAGAGACAAAAGAAAAACAGACTTCTGACAGCCATTGAGAAGCTGGGGTAGTTCTGGGCTTTATCTGAGCAGTGGGGGCCAATTCAAAAATGACTCACACTTCCAGAGGCTCCTGCTCTGGGCTCCCTCCTCTTTCAGGGATCCTGTTTGGAAGGACAATACAATGAGAGGCACAGGGACACTGCTAGTTCACCTTGACTAACAAGACCAGTTTCTGGAAGGAGGGTCCTGGGCTCAGAATTTAATCCAGGAAGAGGGGGCATTACCCATGCAAACATCAGGGGCACAAATCTCTCTAGCAGCAGTGAATTCTCACCTTCCTAAGTCCTCGGCATCGATGGGAGCAGCCAGGCCCCTGTTGGCAAAGTCTGCTTAGGAATATTTTGTCCCATAGCCTATAATCACTTCCAGACCATTGGTGTATTTTTGATTTACATCATGTTACAAAGGAAGGAGTCCTAAGAATATTTTTCTCTAAATTTTCTTCAATTGTTTAGATTCACTGCCAGGTTTTCGTTTGGTTGGTTGTTTCTGGTTAAGAGGAAAGATGATGAACTTTAAACGTATCGTTGCGTGCTCTGAAATGGCAATTCTTTGTTCTTTCACAGTTTCTCAAAGGAAGAAAAAGGACTGTATGTATGGAGTGTGTGAGTATGTATGTGGTATGTAGTGTGTATGCAGTGTGTGTGGTGTATGTGTGTGGGGTATTATGTAGTGTGTATCTCTGTGTGTAGTATGTATATATATGTGTGTGTGGTATGTGATATGTGTGGTGTGTTTAGTATATGAGGTATGTTTGTGGTATGGTATGTGTGTGTTGTGTATGGTGTGTGTGTGTGTGTGTGTGTGTGTGTATTACTATAGGCTATAAAGGAAGGCAAGAGGTAGCATGACATTTGTGTTTTGTGGTCTGTTAGAACAGAGGTTGCAAACTCAGGCCTCCCACCTAAGGTTTGGAACAGGCTCGGGAAGAGCAGCCCCATAGCAGCCTTTTCTCAGCCTCCAGCCTCCAAACCATGACATAGACACTTTTTATTAATGATGAAAGCTTGCCTTAGCTCAGTCTTGTTTCCAGCTAGCTCTTATAACTTAAATGAACTCATTTCTATTAGTCTACATGCTGTCATGTGCTGATGACTTTCATCTTGTCCTCCTGCATTGTTTGCTTGCTCTGTGTCCCACTGGTGACTCCGCCTTTTGTCTTCCCCAAGACCTCTCTGTTCCCATAAGTCCCACCTAACCTCTTCATGCCTAGCTATTGGCCATTCTGCTCTTTATTAAGCCAATCATAGTGGCGCATCTTCCCATAGTATAAAGAAATATTCTGCAACAAGCTCATGTTCATCCTAATCATGTTTCATAACAAGAGTAGCAACAGAAGGGTTAAGTCTTAGAACAAGGAAATATCTCTGAATCAGAAAACAAAGGAATACTTGCATATTTGGGAAGATCTTATCAGATCAGCCTGTGGATTTCCAGCAATCACACACTATTATGATCCTCACTGGGTATGTGTTCAATAGAGTATTGCTTTTTTTGGTATCTCTATGTCCCAGGGTTGTATATTTAAAGGGCCCTGTTCAACTTTGCATGTCAGGATTTTGAAAGAAAAATTATAGTAAAATATTTTTAAAACAATGGGGCCTTATGTGAATGAACACAACATTTTCCAAAGCTTTGAAAAATCTTTTTGTTAAAAATATGGTTTTTATTTTGTTCCTTCTCTCCTCCCCTCCCCCCATTATTTGAGCCTTCTGCTCCTTTGCAAAGGAATGAAGGGAGGATTTTCAAAGACTGTCTATAATACAACAGCATGTATTTAGAGTGTGGGAACTCCTAATGGGTCTGCTTTCAGTGGGACACCCCACACGGAACATAAACAAGCAGCAAAGTTCGTTTGTGTCTTAACTTCAGTTCCAGCAACTGCAACAACAGTCACAATATCTGAGTTAATGTCCTTGAGAGTCATCTTGTGAGCAAATGATTATTGAGATTCCTAAGAACTGAAAGATGGTTCATTCAGAAAAAGTGGGCACTAGACTTTAAGAGACAGGATGTAGATTATCTTAAAAGATAAAGGGTCTCTTTAAACCAGAATTAATTAAAAGTGAAGAAGACAAACCAGACACAATGAAGAGCATGGATGAGAGGCTATGATGAATCACCATTTTAGAATTTATTTTATTTTTATTATTATTTGTGTGTGTGTGTGTGTGTGTGTGTGTGTGTGTGTGTGTGTGTGTGTGTATGTATGCACTAGGAAAGAATTCCAAATCCCCTAAAGCTGGAGTTACAGGCTGTTGGAAGCCACCTGTCATGGATGCTGGACATGATCCTAACCACTGACCTATCTCTCCAGGCCCTGCTTGATATCTCCTTTCTCTTAAAGAAACCAAATAACTGACTTAGTTAGACATTGTGTTTAGTTGTCAATGGCAAGATTTGATTGGTTAGAGTGGCTTAGAGAAAGGTACACAGGCAATTTCTTTGTTTCTTTTTTTATCCTATTCTTTTTTTTTTTTCATTTTTGTTTTTGTTTTTGAGACAGATTTGCATGCAGACCAGGGTGGCTTTCAACTCACTTATACCCTAACAAGTCATCATCCCGTGTTCTTCCTGCCTAGCTTCCTCCATGGTGGCATTATAAGCATAAGTCACCCTCCTATCCTACAAGAGTATTTCCCTATTCAGAAAAGCTCCAGCCTTTGAGTCCTCAGGGACCACATGCTTCAACTCTGCCCACAATGTCCCTCTGGCCATCATGTATTGTCTCGATTTACAAAAGACAAAAGGGGGTGGCAGAAGGGTATCTCACACAGACTTGTGAGAAAAGTTTGTCCGGTGAACTAAGTTAAATGGTCTGAGACCCTTGTGTGAAGCTCCTTAAAGAGATTCCTTAAGGCAGGTGAGGTAGCCTTTTCTATAGAGACAGCAATGCCTGATAGCTAGAGGAATGCTGTGAGCTAAGAATGGAGTAGCAGAGTTTCTCAGCTATGGCAGTTTTGTGTATGCAACTGGAGTGTAGAAATGCTCACATGCCTTGGGGCTCTGAGTTACTCAAATACATTTTCTGGCCTAAAAATGACATTTGGAAATGGTTGCATATTTTGCAGCCCTTGTCCAACTCATATTGTTGGAAGGTAAACATATTTTTGAATGCCTGTTTTGAAGGAACATGTGAGCTCATACATGGAAAAAAGGTAAACACGGTAGAGCAGCTAGCTCGGGAGACAGTGTCCTCGGGAATGAACATCTTGATGTCAGATGTCTCCACTGCTTGACTTTGTTTGGGTTTGTTTTCTCACTTTTTTTGTTGTGTTGCAAAAATCCCACCAATTAAAGATTCGCCTCTAAAATGTCACTGATTCTTTAGAGATGAGGTATTGTCTCTAACACCATCATTCTAATTGGTCTTTCCTTGACTGCAATGAAGTGCTATCAAACTCAAGGTGCTTGTTTTCTTTGTTTATTAGTTTTTCTTCTCACTCAAGAAATAAAACATATTCATAGCAAAACATTTCAGTCTGAAAAAAGAGACACCTTGTGTTTCCCACTCATTCCTAATTTTGAGGTTCTTTCTTTCCTTGAAGCACTAGTGAGACAGAGATTTTGTGTGCGTAAGCACTCATAAATAACACATATGAACACACATATACACACTCTGAAAATATGTAAAAAGACTATTAAACCCCAATTAACATATCCTTCGTGCACTATTCTGTGTCACATTAAAACAAATAAACAAACAAAGGCAGCCAAGAGTGGGTGAGATGGCCCAGTGGTTTGCGGAGCTTGCTGCCAAGGCTGATGTCCTGAGATTGACCTAGAGTTCCACATAGTGGGTGAAGGGTGAGAACCAAAGTTGCCCTCTGACCCCCATGACCATGCCATAGTGTGCACATGTGTGCATGCAGACAAATGTAAACATATAAAAGTAATGAAAGTTAAAACCTCACTAGAAGATTTTTTGGCATTATGTATAGCTGCTATATTAAAAACAAAATAAAGCCTGCCTGTTAAAATTAGAGTTTTTGAACAATGTGAGAAATGTTATATTTTTGAAATATGGAATATTTTGTCTTAATGTTTATTCTTATATGTTTCTATGTTTTTGAATTTTTATTATTTCATTACTATTATTATTAGATGCTTATTTATTTTCTAATGAAGAAGAGGGTGTGGATTTGGGAGAGTAGGGATTTGGGGAAAAAGAGCTGGGAGAAGTTTCAGGAGAGGAAATCATAATTAAAATATACTGTATGAAAAGAGTCCATTTAAAAAAACCCTGATCTTACTCACCCTCTCTTCCCCCTGGATGTGAAGATATTTGAGAGATTCATGACATTAGAAGATGCGAGCATCCTGCGTGCGGCAGAGGGAACAGGCTCAAGATAAAGAAAAGGCCAGGGTTATTTGCAGAATGTTTTTACAGTGAGCATCTGAAAGGCAGGGCTTATGTGCACTCACCCCCTCTCAGTCATACAGCTTACCAGGAACTGTAACTTTTCATACATTTATTATACCCTCAATCAGCCCCCAAATGTGTGTTCTCTCTCTCTCTCTCTCTCTCTCTCTCTCTCTCTCTCTCTCTCTCTCTCTCTCTCTCTTTTCTCTCTCTGGCACAAGCTGCCAACCAAACAATGAGGGACAATTGTCTGTTGAGACAACCTGAAAAGCCCTGAAGCCTTCCGGGGAAGGATGAAGGAAGTTTGACCCAGCGGGAGGAGGGCAGAGCTATTGAAAGAACAGGAGCAGGTATTTTCCATCATATTCATTTTCTTAAAATTGAATTAAGTTTCTGTGAAAAGCCGTTTTGTAGAATAACAACCTCTTTATAGTTTCACCAACTGAGACATAAAAGGCTACTTGTGGCATGCTACGACTGCTGAATACACGTAAAAAAATTCCCGACTTGTTGGTTATGTTAATGACGATAAGAATAAGGCTTTGTGAATAACCTGACCTCTTTACTTGGTCTTTCTGAGCTTGGTATTATGTCATCTCTCTGATTGGGTGAAAGGGTCACAGGGATATGAATTTGTTTTCACGTTGCCAATTTCCTTCCACTTCTTCAGTTGTGAACTTTTTTTCAATTATTAGAATTCTTTTAAAAAGGATTTACTATTTATTTTTATTTTATGTGTAGGGATGTGAGCCAGGATGTATACATATGCACCACATGTGTTGCAAGTACCCATGGAGGCCTGAAGAGGGCATCAGAGGACCTGGAACTGGGATTACAGATTGTTCTCTGTCTGGATGGGTGCTGAGAGCTGAACTCCAGTCCTCTGTAAAAGCAGTAAGTGTTCTTAATGTGGAAGTACCTTTCCAACCCTAAACTTTTTTTTTTTTTTTTAAATTAGAAAAGCAAAAACAGCATCTTTGGCCTGTTGGGTCTAGTACATAAAGAATACTTCTATTTGAGTCTATGAAACCTGGGCAGTTCTAGACCAGGTTGGCCTTGAGCCCATAGAGATTGGACTGCCTTTGCTTCCTGAGTACCAGAATTAAAGACATGCACCACCATACCCACGGAAATAAATCTTAAAATAAACAAAACAAAACAAAAAACCCTCTATCACTGGTAGTACTTATCCAAATAATGAAAAATTTTCTAAGCATTTCAAATACTAGAGTCAGCTCAATAACTAGACCCACTCTGTGCTCCAAGCTAATGGAAAGCTTTAAATGGCTCACAGAACACAGAAAGCCCTTTGCTACCTCTACAGTGGCCTAGTCTTTAGCATGAGAAAGCAACCAAAGCCTGGGAAAGCTAATTCTAGCCCAGTCATAGAGAGAAAGGCCAGGTCAACAAAGGCATCAACCTGGGAGCTGGAAGGTGAAAAGGCCTTGTAAAAAGAAGCCAGGGACCAATGGTGGCCCAACAAGCCGTAACATAAATAAAAAATATATCAGAGCTGTTAGGATGAAAGGGCAATTAACTCACTTAGTGGATTCTGAGTTTAGCTGTATGGAAAATAAGGAGGCAGGGATAATTCCTCTGGAGTCAGATCACTGAGACCCAAGTTCAGTTAGCCAGAGCAAGTCACTTATAACAACAAAGAACAGCAAGTGCCTATTAAATGCACCAAATTAATCTTGTCTTTTCTTGAACAACATTCTTATGTCGGACATTTAGTCATTCTGGGGAGCATCAATGACAGGGGACACATATTCAGGGTCTCTTGTCTGTAGATTTTGCATCTGTGAGTTCAACTGACCTTGAGTCAAGAGAATCCCATCTGTGCTCAATGTGTATTTAAGCTCACCCACCTTAGTCCCTAAATAACACAGTATAACCAGGAGTTACACAGACTGACATCCTATTGGGATCGTAAGAAACCCAGAGTCTAAGTATAGGAGAGGATATGCGTAGGGTGTATGCAAATATCATGACATTTAACACGAGGCGCTTGAGTGTGGTTGTGACAGATAATCTTAACTGTCTACCTGAACGTAGTGACAGCTTTTTAGGCTAGGGAAGCACAGTTTTAGGAGTCTCCAAATACGATTAACAACAGTGAGTGGACAGGGTGGGGAGCACCTTCCAATAAGCTGTATGATGGACTAAAGAAGGAAGGAGAAGGGAACCGGAGAGTGCAGGCTAGCTCTTCTTCCTCTGTTTGCCAGCTGCCATGAAGTGAGCACCGTCAGACACTGTAGCCAGTGATGCTTTACTTCACCTTGGCATCCACACAGTAGAGCAAGCCACTGTGGACTTAGACCTTTGGAACCAGGGAAATGTTCTCTCTTAAAACATTTTCTCTCTCTCTTTTTTTTTTTTTGTCATAGCAAGGGGAAAAAAAGAAAGTTATCCACTTTGGGTCTCTACAGGAATCCTAGAACCAGTTCTTCACATGGACCAAGAAATGATTTCACTTTGTGCTGGTCGCACTGCTTTTTAATACTTTAATCCCTATGGTGACACTGCAGAAGAGACATCATTGCCCTCCATGTGTTTAGAGGAGAGGCTGAGTAACTGCACAAAGCCACTTAGCCAAGACAGGGCAGAAGAGTATTCAGTCCCAGACAGAATATGTCTTTGGGACCACACCCAGTGCCACTGGCGTACAAATCCAGTTTATAGCATCCTTTTCTGGCCCTGACCTTGGCACATTCGCCCCCTATTTAGTCCTCCTTTGTTCTGGCTACTATAAGATAACTAAATGATAAATAATAGAATAACTACATGATACACCCTTCTCTTGGTTCTAGCTGGGCATCCAAAGCCAAACCAACAACATTGTCTTTTTCTCAGCAAGTGCTGTCTTTCTGCTTTACAGATGGCTACGTTTTCATTGAGTCTGACTTCTAAGAATGTTCATTCCATTTGAAGGCACTCTACCCGCATGGCCTAATCACACCCCTAACACTCTACCTCTAACACCATTGCTCAGAGATGGGGGTTTCAGAATATGAGCTTGGAGGGGACTGCCACAGACATGCATCTTCCCCTTCTTGTTCAGCCTTGTCTCACATCTTCTTCTTGTTCTTAAACTCATAGACTGAGTGCATAGCCTTCAATTCCAACATGTGTGTGTAACTAAAACCCACGTATAACTTTATGGTTGCCATAGAGACACTTCTCACTTGATTATTCTGCCTTGATAGAAATTATCTGTAATCTATACCATCTCATACAGTAGCCACTTGGAAAGTGATTAGCATGGCTGAGAAACTGAACCTCAAGTTTAGATTATCTTAATTTTTCTTATTTTTGAAAGGTTTATTTTTAATTTTCAAGTGTGTGAGTAACTATGAATGTGTGAGGGCAAATACCTGCAGAGTTCAGAGGAGGCTGTTGGATACCCTAGAACTAGACTCACTGTGGTTGTGGGACACCCAACATTAAGTGCCAGGAACTGAACTTGGACCATCTGCAAAAATGGTATGTGTTCACTTAGCCATATCTCTAGTTTCTTTTCTTTTCTTTTTTTTTAAACTTTATTTATTTATTTATTTGCCTTGATGTTTGCCTGTTATTGGGAACTGAAACTACAGACAGTTGTGAGCTACCATGTGGATGCTGGGAATTGAACCCTTGTCCTCTGGAAGAGCAGACAGTTCTCTTAACCACCGAGCCATCTCTCTAGCCCCCTCTCTGGTATCCAGTGAGATTAATTTAAATGTAACAAGCTAGAACTCAATAGTGGCTATAAGACTGGGTAGTTTAGGATAGGTTCCAAGAAGGATCAGAAGACGGCTGTACTGCTAGATGTCTTGGGATACCAACAAAGCTATAAAATCAAAGCCATGACTGGACCACACCTTCCTGTTGAGAAGCCTAAGTAAAGGATAGTTTACTGAGAGAGAGTCTACAGAATGTAGATGCACATTTAAGAATAAAGATAAGTGTAGTGGGGTTATGTGTTACATTTTAAATAAGTGTCCCACCTACAGGTTTAATAAAAACTGGATTGGCTGAAGGCAGACAGGAAGTGTGGGTGGAGCTACCAGACTGAGAAAAATCTCAGAGCTGAGCAGACATGCCACACAGACACGAGACAGGTGCTACAGAGATTTCAGGAGATGACACAGAAGAAAGAAGTTGAAATGCTGCTCTGAGAAAAGGTGTCGAGCAGCATGGCTGAACAAAATGGGTTGAGTTCAGATGAAGGAGTTAGCAAGTTATATGCCTGGGCCCTCGGCTGATCAGTGTAAAAATAATATAAGCCTCTGTGTGATTATTTGAGGCTAAGTGGGACTGAGATTGGGTCTAAACCTCAAGGCTAGGCCAGGAAGGCTGGCCAGAAACTTAAGACAACAGATAAGGGTAAATGTAAAGCAGGTAAGACATAGTAATTGATACAATAGCCTATGGGATAGAAGATGGGTCAAACTATTGAGAAAAACATGAAGGTCATAACCTTGGCCAAATAATTTACTAATTAAGTGATCTTGGGCAAGTTGTCTACACTGTCTGGGCCTTGAACTTCACAAGTGTAAAATGGATAATACTATATTAAAGTAATAATAATGTACCTTACTATCTGATTTGATATGAGTAAGAAATCTGTCAGGCATGCTAGTACATGCCTTTATTTAATCTCAGGACTCAGGAACTAGAAACAGATGCATTTCTGTGAGTTTGAAGATAACCTGGTTTATAGAGCAATTTCCAAAAATGAGACATTGTTTCAATAAACAAACAAAACCCCAAACCCCAGATGAATATGAAATCTGTCTTCTATACTGTGCCACTCTTTAAGAATTATTACATTTTTTTACCCCCTGAGTAGGAGATTTCAAGAAGTCAAAGTATAAATTGTGGGAGCACACCTGCGTACAATTGCATTAAAATACTTGATAGACATGCCATGCAGCAGTAGGAAAGCTGCTGGCTAAGGAAATGGGGTGAGCAGACTCTGCTCTAAATACTGTGTGTCAAAGCTTGGTACTATAGGCAAGAACAATGATGACCCAGTGGCAATTCAAATCCAGTAGAATACTGGCTCCAAAAAGGCAATGGACCAGAACAGTGCCTTGTGTGGAGCAGCCTCTTACCACATATCTTTTAATTGAATAAATTGGGCAAAATGTATTGAGTGTTCCTAACTCAGTTCACTTATAGAGGACAGTGAAATAGTGGTGCCTAGACATTCTGCACAAGGCACCAGGAATTCATGCCTTATGTAAGTTGGAGAAAAGGGTAAAGATTTGAGATGCTGGAGCTATTTCTCAGTGGCATTTGTTGCTCTTGCAGAAGACCCAATCAGTTCTCAGCATTCACATGATGGTCAGTTCCAGGGGCTCCAAAGTCCTCTTCTGACCTACATGGGTATCAGACATGTACAGGATGTACATGCAGCAAAATGCCCAAAGGCCCAGAAAAGGGCAACTGTTTCTTAATAATAATGGTTATTACATGTATGTGAGTGATTATTTTTTCCTTAATAATCACTTGTTCCAGAAGGCAACCCTTACCAAGGCAAAGAATGGACTTCTAAAGGAGGGCATGGATGGCCACACCATGTTCAAGAATGTAGTAGGAAATGAACAGCTTCTGTGTAGATATTGACAGAGCCATGGAGGCAGGAAGCAATGAGAGAAAATGAAAGAGAAGAGGGAGGAAAATCAAGCATGAGGGGGGAGAGAAAGAGGACAGAAGGGAGAAGACATTTGTTTGATTTGTTAGGGTGGTTTTCTCTTAAGCAAATCTTTACTGATCCAATCTTCCCAGTAGAATTTAAGTAGGCTGTGTTTGGGAGGACTGTGAATGTACCTTATTGGCTATGGGACAGCTTATACATCTTGGATCAATAGAAATTATTTGGAACAGCCATTTTGGAAAGTAATTTTGCATTATCTGTTTAGACAGGCACTCCTCTTGAAGCATAGCATTTCTGCTTCTAAATACTAATCCTCAAAACCTCCTGCATGAGTGAACCAGGTAACATGTGCAAGAGAGCTGATATCAGCACTGTGCAAGCCTCCAGATAGAAACAAATGAGGATCTAGGATTATAAAAAAGATAGTGGCCTGGCCACCCAGTGGAATATCAAGAGTCACAAAGACAACAAGGCCCATCAAGGACAGCACAAGGGAAGTGCTGGTAGCAAGACAAATGCCATTCTGCAGTGCAAGTCCTCAGCAGAGATGGGGCTGGAGAGACTCAGAGCAGTCAGGAGGCTGTGTGGGAAGGGCAGCCCTTGGGATGGTATATGTATTGGATTTTGAGCTTTTGGAGGTTTGATCTGGAAACCTCCCATAGTGTCCAAAACATCTGAGAGATAAATGTTGACAACCTATCAGCTTAGCCTTCAGCTCAGCAGGCAACATAGAACTCTGAAGAAGAGGATGGGGGGAGGGACCAAATTAGGAAACAAAAGGTAGTTGGGTCCTTCTGTCTTTGAAGCGCTTCTGCACAGTTTAATGAAGAAAGTATATGGCATTCATTTAGAAATATCTGCAGCTCACCGTGTATGCTAAGGGTAACCGTTTAGTGAATCCGTATTCAGTTCTACCCACAGGAGAGATATTCAGTAACTCTAAAGCAATGTTCCTGTAATTGATGCCAAAATAGTATTAATAGCATGCATTCCTAGGAAAGTGCTGGTTACTTTTTGGTGCTCAGATTGGGTGGTTATGTCTGCCTCCTAAGTTGAGAGGAAGGGGGTGTTCTAGAATTAATAATTCAAATAGGGCTGCTATGCCAGGAGGGAGAGAAAAGAGTGTCAAGGCAGTGTTAAGAATCTGGGAAGACTGCCAGCATGGTTTGCATGAGAAGAGTGGGTAAAAACATAAAAAGAAATATGGCCCCGCGCTGGATCTATTTCCGTTTCATTTGTAAGGGTGGTTTACTCTTAAGCAAAATTGTGTGGCTTTCAAGTTCCCGTAAGATCATGGGTGATAACAGATCTCTTTTGAAACCAGAATTTCTGCCAGCTACATGGATGACTGGGAGAGGCTTTGGCCATCTTGCTTCTGTGGCAGAGAGTGTACGTTGAAGATTTCCACAGGAGCGCCTCTGGCCACCTCAAGGAGGGCTACCTCTGTTGCCATATCTAAGGGGAGCCCATTAGAATTTACAAATTAAAAGCCAGTGGGGAAGAGCATAAGCTTGGCAACTGCCTCTTGGGAAATCTTACAACTGCAAGAGCGCCATGGAAGAGTGCTTTAAATAGCATCATGGTTCATCCAATCTCCTCACAATTGTACAGGAGGGCATGTGGCCAAGGCCTTGCAGGGAAGAGGCCAGGGTGCCTGGGCTTGTGATTGGCTGGGAGGGGGCGCGATGTTAAGCGAGCCACTCAGCCTGCTTCTGCTCCATGAAGAGAACGCCACATGCTTCTTTGCACATTCTTTTAAATCCTTGTGTGGCTGGCATTTGGAAAAATATCGACTGCAACCAGGCGTCGCAATCCTGGTGACAGCTCCTGAAATCCCATCTTTCTCACAGCAACATCTACTGTCAACTCCCCACCCCTGTTACCAGAGAGACGTCCCCACCCAAGTTGTGCTCCAAATAGCACGAACTGCAGATGTACATGTTTGGCTGCCTCCTCCAGAGGCCCTGACAAATATTCAGGTAGTAAATAGCCCAAGAGAAATGCTGCTGATAAAATTAGTTCAAATATTTCCCAGAAAACAAACCTGACACCACCATGATACCTGAGAGCTCATACTCAGCACTTTGGAACCCTGGGAACCGCCTTGGTCTTCAGAGCTTCAATGTCTTCTTTCCAGTTGCCTACTCTCTATTCTTCCCAAAGCGTTTCCTAAAACCAAACACCAAAACCAAACAGAAATCTAAAGCATAACTAAAGCCCATATGGTGATTGTCCAGCCAGGAATTGTATGTTATAAATGACTACCCTGAAGGTTAACAGCCAAGGTTAAACATTATTAATAGATATTTGTGCGTCTGATTGTTATCTCCTAGGCTGCCTCCTCTTCGACATCTCTTGGCTTTGTCAGAGCGGTGGCTTTGCCTTCAGCTCCTGCTGGTTTTGTCTCTTCCCCACAAGTAATACTGAAGGAACTCCCATTGGAGATTTCATTGATTTTCACCACATTCCCCTTAATTTCTTAACTCTTATCACAGAGGGGAAAGTTTAAATACTTCTCTTGAAAAGGATCTAGAGTACCCCTGAGCTCAAAGCCAGCTCTCCTCCTTCCTGTAAGGAATCTCTGCATATACTGAGATTGGAGATGCGTCTGGATTCAGGGAAAGCATTTGCTCCACTTTGGCTGGAATTCTTGGGATCTAACCTCCAGTGGAAGTAGTAATCTTGGGAGTTAGTTGCTATACACTGATTTCTATGCCCAGAGGTTCAAAGGGTTCTCAAGTCATCATTACCAAAAGCTTTCAATAGTATCCACCACTCTTTTTCACTCACAGAAACATTACCCAGGGCCGGAAGATGGACTTTGCCCAATGTAGGACCTATGCCCAGGTCTACCTGTATCTTTAGCCATCTTTCCTTAGTCATGATGTGGACAAGGGCTGGCCAGTTAGTACACATAAGAGAATCACAGGACTGTGCAAAAAACATATTAATCATAATTTATTCCCACATCTTCTACACTTTAATAAAACTGTATTTTTCAACATCTAAAAATAAAATAACTTAAAATAATTCAAACGTAAGAGTGCTAGGGATGTGGGAAGTGAAAGTGGAGGTGAAATGTGTATACATGTAGAATTACAAAAATGAAAATTAAGAAATATATGCTAACATTAGTAAAATAGAAAATTCTTAGATACAGTGAAGTTAAAACAAAATCTACCAATATTCCTAAAGTTTAAATAACAGTGTAGACTGCATTTCCATTTGTATTTATTGCCATTTTTCCTAAGCACAATTTATGTATCTGTAATATTTTGAATGTATATCTTAGAATCTTGCTTCCTCCTCAGTAAGAGGAAGGGTACTTGCAAACATAAATTTTCCACTGCTTTTGGTTGTCATAGTTTTGAATCAGAGACACAATGGGATCTGTGTTGATTCACAAGGGTAAGTCTAAACAGCCGTTTTTAAAGTTCCTGTTGATGATTTTGAGTAGATAACACATGCATTTGCTCAAAATTTAAATGTATGAAAAGATGTATTTTTTTAAATGCCTCTTACTTCTGACTCTCAAGGATGCCTTTTTCTGAAGTTTGGAGGCCCAGGTTCATACCCTTCCTAGCATCTTCCTTTTATAAATACATGCTTTGTAACTCAGCTTTCTATATTCTGGATTCAGGTCTAGTTAAAAAAATGTTGAGCCTAGCAAGTGTCCAAAATCTGAGTTTCTGTCTTCAAGCTTAAGATTCTAGATCCTTAACTGAGTGAGAGATCCTTCCAAAAAGCCATTATTTTTTTTTTTATCCTCCAGGAAGAAAACACAGTTACATTTCCCATACCACAGTAGCATCTAGCTTTTTAGCAGATGCCCAAATATGGAAGGGGGGAACACAGAAACTCAGGGGATCCCATTATAGCACTAAGCCCAACTATTTCTTCTCTGCCTGGTTATCTGTTTGTTTGACACAATCTAGAGTTGCCTGGGAAGACAGAACCTCAATTACATAGTGCTTAAGTCAGGGTGGCCTGTGGGGATGTATGGTGATATATTGTATATTTAATAAAATTAGTCTGGAATATCAGAGAACAGAATCTCCCACAGTCAAGCCATGAAGGTCACCCAAACCTTTAATCCCATCACTCAAGAGACAGAGAACTTTCTGGATTTCTGTGAGTTCAAGGCCTAAAAACCAAGCAGTAGTAGCTCACACCTTTAATCATAACTCTAGAATTATGATACAGAGTTGAACCAGGAAGTTAAACAGCTGGGCAGGGAAGATATTTAAGGCAGGAGAAGATAGAGATTTAGGCATTCTGCAGAAGCAATCAGCCAGGCAGTGGTGGTGCACACTGTTAGTCCCAGCACTGGGGAAGCAGAGGCAGGAGAATCTGTGAGTTCAAAGCCAGCCTGGTTTACGAAGCAAGTTCCACAACAGCTAGGACTGTTACACAGAAAACTCTGTCTCGAAAGAACAAACAAGGCTGGAAGAGGTGGTTCTGTCCTCTGAATTCCAGACTGATTTTATTAAATATAAAATGTCACCACAGCAATGTCTGTGGGATTATCTTGACTGCTAATTGATGGAGAGCTTCCTAGTCCCACCAGACCTAGTCAAAAGGCTCATAAGAGAACATTTCATTTTAATCTGTCAAGTCTAAAATTTTAAGAAAAAAAAATGAAATTGTCACCAGCTACATTTTAGGCATAAACAAACAAGACATCAGTATTCTTCCTCCCAGGACTGTGTTCCACAGAACATACTTCTGGGGATGGCATGAGATGTTGGAATAAAACTTGGAATCAGGTGGTTAAGTATGCATCAATGAATGCCTTGATTTACTTGGGTAACCACCTTATTGACATAGGGAAATCACTTTTAATATTAACTGTTTACAGTAACTAGTAGGTAGGGCTAGATGATATCTGTGACTTTGGACTCAGATCAACAGTCTTTGCAATGTAGTTTATACTGCTACAAAGTGTCATTTAGTGCAACAAAGATATTACTATGTAACAACAAGCCTTGGGTATCTTCACTTGAAATGTGAACTAAAACACAAAATCTTTCATGAATACTGGTCTGTTGTAGGGTTTTGATCACCATGAAAAAGATCACTAATAAAAAGTTGGAGAAGAAAGTGTTTGTTTCAGCTTACAGTTTGCAGTCATCATCCACAGAAATCCAGGCTGGTAATCAAGGCAGGAATGTGGAGGCAGGAACTGATACAGAAATCTTGGAGGAGTACAGCTTACTGGCTTGCTTTCCATGGCTTGCTTTCCATGGCTTGCTCAGCCTGCTTTCTCATATACTCCAGGACCAACTTCCCAGGATTAGCACCACCCACAGAGAGCTGAGCTATCCCACATCAATCATCAATCATGAAGACACCCTACAGACTTGACTACAGGCCAGTAATGATACAGGCATTTTCTTAGTTGAAGTTCTTCTTTCCAGATAATTCTAGACTTGTAACAAATTGACAAAAACCAATCAGCACACAGTTCAAAGACAAAGGGTAAAAGACAACTTGAAGATCTAAATAAAGGATATTTACAAGGTTAATAACATCACACAATGCTATATAACGCATAGAATATTAATGCCCATAATTCAGACAGTTAATACAAATTTGCAAGAGGAAGGAGAAACACAAGCAATCCAATAAAAAAATGAGCAAGGGCTAGAAATAGAGGACTGACATGCTATAAACACATCAACAAACACATGAAAAGGCATTTTGATTTAACAGAGAATGCAAATTAAAACAAAATATCAGCTCACATCTATCAGTCTGACAAAATGGGCATATGATTGGCACATTTATTTAGAGAACAATTTTGCACTAATTATAGACATGTGCTTGCTCTGCAATGTAGGTTACACATGCCGGCAAGTTTTAGATAAAGTCAGCTTGACATAGTTAGAATCATTTTGAAAGTCATCAGGAACCTCAACTACCAGATTAACCTGTGGCATGTCTGAGGCGCATTTTATTGATTGATGATTGGTGTAGGAGAGCCCAATTGACTGTGGGCTAGTGCTCTTGGGTGCTATAAAGAAGTAGGCTGAGCAAGACATGAGAAGTGAGCTAGTAAGCAGCATCTCTCCATAGCTTCTGCATCAATTCCTGCCTCCAAGTTCCTGCCTTGAGTTCCTGACCTGGCTTCCCGGGTGATGGACTATCTACTGTAAGATAAATAAACCTTTTCTTCTCAAGTTGCTTTTTTGCATAGTGTTTTTAGCCACAGCAATAGAAAAACCTAATGAAGACAGTACATTACATGGAACAGCATTTTCCAAATTCTTCCCTGTTGTGGCACGTGGAGAAAATGATGGTATTCATATAGTATCCTGGGCAACCGAGACGGCTGCTCACAAAAGGAGATAACCCATAGAATGGGCTGTGGTTATGAGACCCTTTGTTTCTCTTTGAAGCTTGGCCCTAGAAAAACCACTTCTGTGTATTTACTATAACACTATGTGGTCTTCTAGCCCTCCCCCATCTTCGTCCCTCTCTCTCCCTCTCCCTCTCTCTTTTCTCTCATGCATAGGTGCTTCTTACCATCGTGACTATGTGGAGGTCAGAGAACAACACTGTGAAGCCAAGTCAGACTTGCTTTTCACCATGTGGGGTCTAGGGATTAAAGTCACCTGGCTAATGACAAGTTGTCTAGTTTGATGGCAAGCTCCGTTACCACCTTGCCATCTTTCTAGTCCTAACATAACATTTTTATAATGCCACAAAAAGGTGAAACAAATCACTCAAATGTTCATCCATAAAAGAATGAAAAAATAGATTCAAGGATGTTAGTATAATGAAATATAATCTAGCAATTGAAATTGATAAACTTAAATTATACAAACTTTTCTGAAATATATACTACATTGTTATGATTTTTAGTCACTTTGCTGTGTGTAGAACATTAGTACTTGGGTCTCCTGTTTAACTGCAGTATTGTGATCTCACCATAGAGCCAAATCTAATAAGCATACAAAATTTACCAATATAAACACATATCAAAATGTCATAAATATAAACATTTATGTATATTGGCCCAAACTAAAATATTAATGAACTTGAATTTCAGGCATGACTTGCTGAACTGGAATGTTGAGTCAGAAACACAAAGTACAAATCAACACAAGCACCATGTTCTACGTGTATTAGTTCCTTTCTGTCATTGTAATGAAATGCCCAAAGAAACTTTGGAAGATGAAGACCTAGTGGGAAGTGGCTCTGTTGGTTTATCTCTGCTGAGGGACTAATAGTATGTGGTAACAGAATGGCAGGAATCTGTGAGGAAACAAGGTATCACAAACACAACAGAAAGTCAAGGGAGACTCACCCTACAGTCCTGTCTGGAGGCATGACCCAAACTGCTCTGAAAACCTCTTCCTGGCTCTGCTTTTTAATGGTTCCCCACCATCTCCCAATGTGCTACCTCAAAGACCCCAGTATATGAACAAGCTGTGGGAAGTAACTCAAACAACATCCAAAGCCAAATAAAAATTCAAGTCAAACAAAAACTGCATGCTCACTTAGAAAAGCTACATAGAGATATATAGATGAAGAGAGTATCTGCAACTTCAGGCTAGAAATCACCTCTGAGTAAGCAGTAAAGGCAATTGGATTTGATGGTAGTGAGGACCTCAAGACACCTATGACACTGTATTCTTAAAAATAAAACCAAAGGAAACAAAAGTAGCAATAAGTTCATATGTTAAATCCAGACAGCAAATACTTAGATTTTGGATATATTTTCACTATACATTTTCTATCTTTAAAATGTTTTATATCTTAGAAAACCAAACCAATGGATCAATGATTTCAAGTCTGAATACACATTAGAATTAGACACATAGAGAAATAGACATTTTTATCATTCAAAAACTGCCTCTGTTGGCTGGTGAGGTGGCTCAGTGAGTCAGAGTGGCTGCCACCAAGCCTGATGAACTGGATTCAATCCCTGGGACCCATATGGTGGAAGGCGAGATGAACTCCTACAAACCGACTCCTCGGACCTCCTTGAGCATGCTGTGACACGCTGGCACATGCGCACGCTAAATTAACATAACTCCTTAAAAACACCTTCTTGTGTGCACCTGAGGGTTCAAAACTGCTGACTTCGATCATCTTGAAAGTTACTCTCAGCATTTTATGCCTCTCAACATTTCAATTATAATTTCTTTTTCCTCTGGCTTAATCTAAATAAAGAGCAGGCAGACCCTGTTAATACTCACCAAGGCTGTCCCCTGTCTCAGAAGCCATCTCACTGTGCTCATGTTCTTTTGTTTTCTAGAAACGTGCTTTTCTTTTCTCATCTAATCTGTTCCTTCCCTCTTTTCTACCTTTCTGAGTCCATCCCAACAAGAAATTTATCCAAGCACCACAAATTTAAGCTCTGAGTCATTCGCATGCATTGCTTTTGAACATATTAAATAGATCCATATGCTTATCTACACCAAGATATAGATTTTTTTCCATAAGAAAATAGAATACAGAAAAAAATCAGTCCAATGTGTATACTTCAAGTATTTTAAACAGGCATCTAAAATGAAGCAGAAATTAAAAGTAATTTGGATCTGAATTTTGAACATTAAAACATTACAGTAAATTGGTAAAACATAAACCAAATATATAGATGTCTACTTTTATATCCAAAAAAGCTACTCTTTCCCTGCCATACACACAGAGACACAATGGCTCCATTTCAGTCAGAGCTGGATCACAAGTAGAATAGTAATGAATGTGGCCTTTCCCAACATTATTACCCCCAAAGACACTTTATTATCCTGCCTAACTTTGGCAATTCCTATGAAGTCATCACCAACCAATCAGAGCTTCTAACAGTTTGAATAACCAGCATAGCCAGCCACATTGAGTTGATAGAAAATCAAAGAAACATGATATTCTCCTTAGCCTGGGCAATTGTGTCAGGGGTAAACATATGATTTCCATTAGGTTTCTCAAAATACTGAAAAATCGCTTTCAGACCCTCCTCACTACCTCCAGGATACCAACTGCAGATCAGAGCCACTAGTGAAACCTCCACTGTCATGAATAAACTCTCTCAAAATCTGATTGTGGGGGCATAAAACAAGGGATCCAGAGATACAATATATGTCAACAGACTAGGACAAGCTCCAGTACTTATGCTTAACTGTAACCAGAAGGCTGATGTCCCCAGGGGGGAAAAGGTAAGAAATCACCACACTACAGTTATATAAAGAGGCACACTGGAGTTTCTGTCTAGTTTCTGCTGTTCTCTAAAACATGACTGGTGAGTAGATTTATTAACCATCCTCTAGGGATAAAACTGAAAGAGCAAAAGTTTCTGTCATACCCACCATCTAGATTTTTAACTTCTCACATCACTCACCAACAGAAAGAAATAGAATTCCTTAGAGTTATGGCTAAGAAAATAAGGAACTTTTCAGAAAACACCAAAGGTGGAGTCTGTCCGAAGGACATAGGAGGTAGCTGGAAGAGTCCCCAGTCCTCAAAGCTGAGACATTTAACCTACAGTAATCATAGTCATAGTAACAATATTGCAATATTCGCAGCTACACGTGGGATTTCTGTCTGTCTCTACCACAAATTTAAATCCTGGAACTTCACCCCCTCCTCCACACCATGTGACAATCTTTGGAGGTGAATCTTTTGGGATGTGCACATGTCCTGAAGGAGAGTCCTCATGAATATAATTAGTGCCTTTCTAAAGGATCCTGTTCACATTTTTGGCCATGTTAGAAAATAGTAAGGTGAAGTCTATAAACCAAGAGACAGTCTGCAGTAGACATAGACTCTGCTTGTGTATGAATTGTGAACTTTGTGGCCTCTGGGATTCTGAGATATTCTGAGAGTGGCCTGAATAGGTTGGAATTCTTAGTTATATCCAAAAATAAGAAACAAATATTTTTGAGTCTATATTGATATGAAGATCTTACTTAATATTTTTAAAAGGAGAAGAGTATAGACAGCTTGTATATATTGGAGAATTTTGAGCAATTTATACAGAAACTGGGTCCTCTGAGGGATGGAAGAGAATAGAACACCCTCTTCTTTCAGTGGGCTATGCATGAGGATTTACTTCTAAAGAGTACAGCATGATGGTTCAGCGGGGAAACATGACAAGTGCCACCTCAGTTGTGTGTTCAAGGTTAACACGATGAGTGATGAAGCACATGGGCTTATGATGGGTTGTTACTTCACCTCTGGGACACCACACGACACATTCACAAGTAAACCCAACTGCTAGAGCAGTTTGCAAAACACCTGACCAGGACTGACTTCTCAGAACTTTCCAAGGTCATCAACGAAGAGATAGAGAAACTGCCTCCACCAAGAGAAAGCCCAGGCAATGTGATCGTGACTACTAACAGCAGTGTGGTTTGGCAGGGTGGGTTGGGAAAGGGCAGTAAGCAAAACCCAAAGAAACAGATATAAAACACGGACTTGAGAAATGTACCACGACAAGAGTCAATAAGTAAAGTGTAACATGCAGGATGTTAGTAATAGGGGAGTGGATTAGAGGGTGGTAAGCAATCACTTCACAGCTTCAACAAACCAAAAAGGATTCCAAAACAAAAAGATTGTTAGGGACTATTGCCTCTAATACTAACTCTCACAGAGGAGTTACAAAGATTAGGTTAAAAATGAGGTGCCAAAGACTTAGCATGCTGTCCCATAGTGTATGGCAACACCTGGTAACTGTTATTATTGTATTATTAGGCTAAATTAATCCATGAACTGCTTAGAGATGACTTGGAGGAACATTAACAAAGATGTGTTGATTCACACCATGTTGAGCACTGATTCTCATGGTTGGTATCAAGCGTTCCTGAGAATTCTGTCATGTTACACTTGCTCAACAGGCCTGGTCTTCCATGTGTGTTTTCCCAGCATTCTTCTGCGTTTGAGAAAGAACTCTGAGTAGTGAACTGAATAATGCTTCTGGGTGATTTAACTTTCTCATCCTTCTGCAAAGAACTGGGAAATGTTCCTCTAGTCACTTTCTTCCAATTCTGTCTTTGTCTCCAACAAATTTAACAGAGTCATTTCAAGGAAAACGTGCTGCACACACCTCCAGTGCACTACGGGAGCATCTCTAAGATGCTTCAGCCCAGATGTCGTTTAAGGGGATGCATTTCACCATCTGGGGGCTGCTCTCCAGTGTCTCCACATCTGCTTTCTACTCACACTTCTATCCCCCCAGCTTTGTTCCTCAAGCCTTTTTGACCTTGCTCCCAAAGTAAGTCCTTTGCATTACCCTCCTCAGAACACTGGAGACACAGCCGTATCCTGAAGGTATCTGCAGAAATTCTGTGTGAGTTCTCCTGGTTTGGCAACTCCCCCATGGATAAAGCCAAGTCCCACCCAATAACCTTCCTCACATTTAGTACAAGTGGAACACATCTAGTGGCCCAGTTCATATTTGGGGAAGTGGAACTAATTTGGAAGTCATCTACAAGTGATACAGATACACTGAAACACGTTTGTCTACCAGAAGGGCTCTTCTGACTTAACAGAGAGCCAGGACCAGTTTTACGGTGTTGTCTATAGAGGAAATTCCCAAGAACTGATAACAAAATAAGTTAACAAATAAACATCTACAGTAAGCACCTTCCCACCTCCCATTAGCTTTTACCTAATTGTAATTTTCTCACCTCATTTATCAGTTACTTATTATTCTTTTTGTTTCTTATTAATAACAATTACAATATTTTTAGCAGATTAAATGTAGAAATCATTAAACTTAATATATTCTTGGAGGTCAGGGAAAATTTTAAACTGCTGATTTCTAGATTATACAGGTAGCTAAAAAAGTAATCTTTACTATCTACCCATCCATCCATTCATCCACCCGTCTACTCTTCTACCTATCTGCTTATCTGTCTGTCCACATCCATCCATTTATGCATCCATCCACTCAGTCATCTTCCTATCCATCCTATATAAATAGACGTTACTGACATTTAATATTCATGTTTACATCTTTGCTACATAGCCTGGTAGCAAAGATGTAAACATGAATATTAAAACCTTTGTCCACAAGGAGCTCTCCACTGTAGTGGGAGAGAACACAGCTTATAGCAAATGTAGCACAAAGGAAGGGGCCCCATAAGTGACTAGTGGCTATGTAATTGAAGGAAGATATGCAGAAGGTGGTAGCAAACAGACACAGATTATTTCCATGATTTCCTTAAATATCTTCCATAGCCTACAGAAGTCTTGGGAAGATAAAAATAGAGCTTCAACTCTGGCTTCTCCTAGTACTGACCCTAGGCAACTCCCCACGCTGCCTTGAGCATCTTCCTCCTATGCAATAATAGCGTCATTGCTTCAAACTTCTAATACCACATGGCAGATCTCTGTGAGTTCCTTAGAGCCTTTGATCTCTAAGAATATAATTACATCGTCAATAACGTACTACAAGGTCAGGGAAATTGCATTTTGTTTATAGCCTCTGTTCCATTCCGTTTCTACAGGAACTGACCATTTTAGGTAGATCTACATTTTCTATGGAATGACCAAGTCAGTCTTCCCTTAATCTACATAAAGTAAAGCAGGAATGTAAGCCCACCTGCATGGAAGGCTGTGTGACCTCTTCCACCATTCTATAGAAGTTTTTCTAACCTACTATCTTACCTTGTCACCCAGTTTTCCTGAAGATGCTCCCTCAATCTTTCTCTTTGATATTTTTTATCACCCAATAGCATCTCAGAATGCCTCATTTGGTGACATCACAAATAGCCACGGGTTGCTTCTGGTGTCCCATCTGTTCCTGCAGCCCTTGCTTCAGTCCAGGCAAGCTATGAAGCTCCTGTGCAGTTGAGGTTGGGCTGGCTGGGGGAGGGGACCGGGCCTTTGAAGCTGTTTTCTATCAGGGCCCTGCAGCTGTCAGTGTTGGCTGCGGAAGCCGGTGATTGTCCTTGCGGCTAGCTCCCTGATGCCGGCCCATGCACTGTGCTTGCAGATATTAATTGGGCTTTCATTATGTGAACGTACCCAGAGGCTTTTGCAGTCAATTCCTATATCTATATTGATTCATAAAAATGCCAATAAATAACAGCTCTCTCAAAGCATCTTTTAATGTTTCTGATAATTAGTTGGTTTATGTTTTCCCCCAATTTTTCTTTCTTTCATTTTCTTTCTTTCCTTTTATTTTCTCTACATTGCAGCATAATAGATCACAGAATCTTTGGGACAATGGACAGGCACATTGGCTAAATCACCTTATTACAGTTCCATATAGTTGAAAAGAGGCTTAATGCTAAATTATCAGATTCCAGCTATTGTGGAAACCAAGAAAGAATAATGCTCCAAAATAACTGCCAAGGCGCCCATGTCCCACTTATTGTCCTGGGAGCCATTGGCACGCCTTCCATTGAGCCCTCCGTAGAGGCTCAGTCCCTGAAATGAACAGTGAGACCCAAACTCACATCTAGATGCATCTCTTTGCTTTTTGGTGCATTTTAAAGTTAAAATATATGTCTAGCCTTAGGCTTTCAAAAAATATCATATTTTTAACTATGAGCAAAATGATGTTATTAGTTTCGGAATACCCCAAATTAATCATCACAGAATACCTTAGTCCCCACAATTACTACATATTGTGCCTCATAAAGCGAAGATGAAGGCAGAAATTGCACGTCCACTTAATTTACTGAAATTGAAAAGAAGAAAAGATGTTCATGAAAAGTTAATAGTGACACAGCTGTGCAGAACTCTCACAGAAAATGCCATTGTCACAGAAGTCTGACTGTGACCTGGTGTCGTTCTCCCTAGCCGAGTCTGAGGGGCCTCTGGTGTGTTGAGCTGTTGATGGACAAAAGGAAGAGCAATGACCCATGGAGACAGGGGACAAGAAGATTTTGGAAGACACTTGTTCTTGTTGCCATACTTTAACAAGAAGCGGATATAATTTTAACTCCAGCTAGGTAGGGTAAGGGGTCCTGAGGAAGCACTGCCATCTATTTCTACAAAGATGGGTAGATTTGAATTCTTTCTAATGCACTATTTATAAACACCTCTCTGTTACTTCGCGCGGGAGTCTCTTGATTTTTAAATAAAGACTACTGATCTGAGGTTGACAGTAGCAGAAATGTAAAATAAGCAAAAAGTTTATCATCAGTATGAAACCTTAACAGCATTGCAGCTACTATGATCCGCTGCGATCGGTCCTGCTTTCTTATATGTGGTCATTGCTAATACAACATTGCAGTTACTATGTTTAACTGTGCTTGGTCTCGCTTTCTTATATATGGTCATTTCTAATACAATCTGTAAATAGACAAACAAGAGTGGGACAAGAGAATGTGCAACAGGAACTTTATCCACTGGCAGATAATTTGCCTTGAACTGCTTTGTGGGAATATTCAGTTATTTAGCAATGGCAATGGGACTAGATTTTAGGTAATAAGATCAGTATGTGTCAACTTGGGAGAAAACACTGATTTCTTGCTTCCAAGAAATGTGAAAAGATATGATATAGTAGTTTTCTTTATAAGCTCAAAAACAGACAAATAAGTAGATAGAATTTAAAAGAATCCCTAAATTGGAGAAATTCTATATAAGCCTTTATCTGATAAGAGGAGAAGTCCAGGACTATTTAAAGAAAACTAAATTTGTACTTATGTTCATATGGAGCCGTAATTATTGGTACCTATTAACAAAATTTTCTTTCAACTTAATAGAAAAGTAGCCACCCAGTCAGCCACATCATACAAGACATTTACCCGTGGAGGGGATACGGCATAAGAGATACACAAACAGACTTCTATTAATTAAGGCATGCTAATAAGAAAGAAAATATGATTTCATGCAGAGGGCTACAAGGTAAGGCAGGCCTTGCCTATCAGAGAACAAAGAAGGTAGAACGGAAGAAAGGCCCATGTGGAAGAGTCAGCATCCTGCCAGCCTTGATTCCTCATGCTGCCTGGATGGTCCCACAGCAGCAAAGACTTTTTACTAACAATCCACTTATTTTAATTCTTACTATCTTCCAGTTCCATATACAACATCTTTACCTAAATATGAATATTTATCATGCCATTACGAGGTACATGCCCGGAAACATCGAAGACCCATGGATTAAAAAAAAAAAATTCTTATTTTTGATAAGAAATTCAGATTACAGTATAATAAGGGGAGGCTGGAAAGAACAACTTATTTATCTGAGTTTTGTAGATTATTCTCCACTTTCCAGTTTAAATTATCTCTTGACTAATGGTGCAGAAATTTGGGGCCTGTAAGAGAGAAATAAACTTCAGAATACTTACTCTGTGTTTTCCCTCAGACAATTACGGTTCATTCCCTGGCCTGCTCTGCCGTCACTTACCAAACATCCTTACACAGCTCTGCAAGGTTCCCTGGGTGGTCACTCAGGGGAAACGACAGGAAACCTTCTCTAGGGAGGCCCTGGCTTCCAAACCGCAGATCCAGACATATGTCTAAGAAACTGGAGTCCTATTCAACAGAAAATCAGATGAATGCTGTAAAAATTAGCCGCTCTCAGAAAACCTAAGCATGGAATTGACATTCTTTCTGGAATCCCAGGGTTACAGTTCAGGATTACACACCAGACAACCTAAAAGTCCACAGACACGCATTTTTTCTCAAGTCTCAAACAACTCTCTGACAAGCCTCGGGTGGGCCCTGGCACTTCGGGTTAGGTAGCTTCAAACTGTTTCAGGTCATGCTCTCCAGTAACGCCCTTACAACGCAGCTGCAAAGCCTAGCCCACAGAGGATCCAACAGCTTGAGAGTGACTGGTGGATCTTTACGGTGCAAGGCTAGCATTTGAGACAAAATAGAGCATGAACAATGGGTTCCCATGCTCCAGATGAGTTCATTCCACCAACAGTCATGAATCTTCTCCACAGGCACAGGCTCAGCAGTGATATTCCCCACAGGTCTGCTGAGTAGGATTCGATCATCCTTACCCCCACTATCCACTGTGGTGACCTCTAGTATAAATGAACATAAGTAGCAAGTGTACAATGAAGGGGATTTTGTAGGCACGAATGCTTATAGAAAGACAGTCCATCATGTGCACTTTAAAAATACTGCCTCCATGATAATTTTTTTTGAAATTTATCATTGGAATTAATTTTCCTTTTAAGAGTGTGACTGATAGAAATTTGGTGCAGATGCCTGACTATTATAGCCAACATTATATTATTTCATTGAAAAACAGTTGTCTAGAATGCTGGAGAATAAACCAGGATATGATTTTGTAGGCCAAGGTAATAAATATTTAGAAATTTATTTGCTTTATTCTTAATTTTGCAAATAACACTTAGAGAAATCCCAAATGCAAGAAGATATCTCATGTATATTTTTGGAAGTACAAATTGTTTTGTCAGTATTGAGTCTCTTTAGTAATAAAAAGGCAAAAATTTCTAAGGCAATTAAAATAATGACTTGAAACACAATTTTAAGATAACAATATTTAATATTACAAAGAATCATAAATAATGATTTATTTGCTCTTTCTGCCTTCAACAGAGTATTAAAATAAATTTAGTTAGATTGGACTCCTAAATTATTTAGACTTAGAAGCCACATTCAAGTGCAGAAAAGGTAACATTATGTATTTGATTACTAGAGGGATTACCCTGAAAAGAAATAAAATATTATAATCTTTGGTTGAATTTTAAAAGTTACCTATACATTACAGGTTGCATTATCATTCTTATTAAATCAAGAAGTTCTTGTCGGTTGAGCTAATCAACTCAATAAATAAACATTTGTCATTTAACATGACTGACAAAATATTGCCAAGGCACATATCCTTTTGTGTTCTGTCTCTGCACAATGTTCCGATTCCCTTGTTGTATGTGTGACTCCTAAGACATTTGACTTCGTTACACACAGCAGCTAATCAGCCACTAAAAACAGTGCCATATCAAAAGCAACACACACACACACACTTTTCTGTCACTCCCTAATTTCCGAGTTCAAAACTGCAATCTGAAGCGTACTATCTCGGTAAGAGGCATCTTGCAGGCATAATATACTCTAACACTGGCTTATGTTCTGTTTCTTTAAAGTTGTCCCATTTGTACTGTTGATTAATGACATAATTTGTCCACATAAGATATTTTCATTCAAGGATAAGACATTTTCTTGGGAAATATATAGAGATACTGTTATTTTTTAATCAGAAAACTTTTTTTTTTTTTAAAAAAAAATATGCATTTAGGAATGACATTTGCTAATGGGTCTGTAAACCTTAGCCTGTTCACACTAACAGTTATCTATTCAAAGCCGATGACAGGATGGCTTTGCATAGTAAAAACTATGTTTGTTTCTCATATTGATTGTTGGTTTTAACCCAGGTTTTAAGTTCTGAGACATCAGGTAAGAAGAGTCTGTTGAAAACACTCTGCATACTCAGTAATAAGCAGCCAGCCCACGGCTGTAACCAGCTAAGAACAGAAACAAACCAACCCAAACCTAAAGCAAACAGCCTGCTTATCACATAATAACTACTGAATAACGCAAATATTAGCAAGGCAAACCAAGTCGGGTCTCCAGCTCAGGAAGAAAAGCCGGCAAACAGTGATGGCAATCCAGTCCTCCTGACTCAAGCCTGCGGAAAAGTGGGTCAGGACTGACATCTGCTGGTCTGGTTAATGGGCTGTTGCCTATTGAAACCAGGTCTTTGAGGAACAAACCTGATGCTGCCTGGCTGGAGCCTAGAGCCAGTAGCTGTCTGGGAAGTCATCTGCAAAGTGACCAATAGTCTACTCCAGTCTCACTTTCTTTCTCTTTTTGATGTTTCTCCCTGGTAACCAGGAACATTGTCCTCATTGCTTCTAAGCAAGGGCAGAATGTCTTGTAGGTGGAGTCCACTTAGAGCGCCAAACTTCCAAAGTCAACTGGGTGCTAAGAAATTTGACAGGGAATTTCAAGAATTTTATTAGAAGAGTCACTGGAGAAAATGACTTTAAAAGGCAAATTGCTTGTTCAAATACTGTGTGCTTTCTCAGCACCTTGCTATGTTATCAGTTTTGAGGATGTTCACTTTTAGGATATTATGAACTAATTTGATTTTCTTCGATCTCCCTTCTACCTGCACCATTTCCCAACTGGAACTCATCATGCTGCACTGGACTTAGGACATCTTATCCTCAGAGGGTCTTGTGTCCATTCTCTGGATTTTCTTTTCTTCTCTTTTCCTTATCTTTCTTTTCCTTATTCCTCCCTCCCTCCCTTCCTTCCTCTTCCTTCCTTTCTTCCTTTCTTTCTTTCTTTCTTCCTTTCTTTCTCTCTTTATCACTATGTACACCAGGCTGTCTTCAAACTCACAAAGACCCCTCTGCCTCCTGAGTTCTGGTATTAAAGGCTGTGCCACCATGTCCAGCTTTCATTTTCTGATATCTTAGTTTTCTACCTTTAGCCAGACCAGTTTCCTAACTGACTTTGGAGCTACAAGTTTCTCGGGAGTTTCTATCTTTCTCAAGCCATCTTCTTAATTCCTAGTCCAGTTTCCATTATATAAGCAGACACTGAACAAATATCTTCTGACTCGTTTTGATAGTTCCGTATCCTACATCCCCCATGTTGCTCTTAGGAATGTGCCTTCTCCATGGCAGATCTGAACAGAATCCAGAAATGCTGATTTGAATTGACAATAAATAATTTGGCCATACCACCAGTGTTCAGTGCCACACCCTTTTCATCTTCTAGGGGAGATGTCATTCTAAGATTTGTAATAATAGCATTAGCTCATGGGTCACAAAAATCCTTTTCCAAAGAAATTCTGTAACAGTCTTCATACCATAAAGGAGAATGTACAGGTGGACCAGAGAACCTTTCTCCCACCTTTGGGAGAACATGAATTCCAAAGTGATGTCAAAAATGTACATGAAGGCTAGAGAAATGGCTCAGTGAGTGAGCATATTTGCTGCAAAAATATGACAGATTACATTCCGATGCTAGAGCCTACCTAAAAAACCAGGTATGGCTGCTCATACCTGGAGCCCAGGGCGTGGGGAGCAGAGATGGAGGACCTTGAGATTTACTGGCCGTCGGTATAGCTCCAGGTCCAATGAAAGACCCTATATTAAGCAAATAAGGCAACACTTAAAGTCTTCCCTTGGCTCCTCACATAGATGTTCATATGTCACATGCATGCCTGAGTGCACACATGCACACACACACAGAGGGTATATCACTGCTGTACCTCTGTGAAGTATGTGTATGTACATATGCATGTGCCCTTGGACACAGTCTTAAAACTTCTTTTGTAAGATATGTAGAAGAAATAAAACTTGAAAACTGACACAGAGGGAGAAAATCATAAAACTGTACACTCTCCTTAAAAACATTTGCAGCAATCATCAGGTCAGGATGATTGGATCACATTGCTACCTCAGACTCCCTTTAGAGAGGCAAACATGAAATAGTGTAGATTAGCCCAAGGAGACAGTCATTAGTTTCTATCAAAAAGTGCATGGGTCTGACTTTTCCCTGTCACCATCCTGAACTGTTGTGTCTTATTGCCAGTCTATACAAAATCCAAGTAATCCCTCCAAGTATGAGGACATAGTTGAGATGGGTTTTTTCTTTTAGTTTGCTAGTTTAAAAATCTAAAATCCTCTAAACCTCAGGATTATTTTCAGGTTCAAAAATTAAAATCACAAAATAAAAAACCATGCTAATATTACTGGGTAGCATCATCTCAATAATTGTAACAAATTTTATCACTTTTGATAGAAGTTTATTAATTTGAAGAGGGAAATAAAAACACAACCCAGTCTTTTTATAGAGAATTTTTCTCTTTATATACCATAGCAACCTAATAAAGACATGGTAACTTGGCAGATGGCATGGCATGTTAGCCTTGAAACAAAGTATTAGATGCCAAAATGTGATTTTTAAAAAATTCCCTGCCCTCCCTCCTTTCTTCTATTTGTTTTTTCTCCATTTCTTCCTCCATTCCATATTTGTCTTATCCTTATGACATTTTATAGCCAAAGTATCAACTTACAGTTTTTCAATGCCTAAACACAATGTACTTGCTAAGGCCAGGTAGCATTTGAACTACTTTATCTAAATAAGAGCATCATAAGTAATAATCTCAGTCATACTTAAAACTGTTTTGGAAA
Source organism: Sigmodon hispidus (assembly GCA_004025045.1). NCBI lineage: Eukaryota > Metazoa > Chordata > Mammalia > Rodentia > Cricetidae > Sigmodon > Sigmodon hispidus. The sequence continues at coordinate 338,462 of PVIH01000502.1, forward strand.
ATGTATACACTGGTCATTTCTGCATTGTCCAAGCAGAATTATTTCCTTCATTTTGTTCTTACACACACATCCGAGGCCTCTTCTACTGGAGTGTGTGGGATCGCCATGCTGTATATTCCAGGAGACTCAGCATCTGTGGCTATGACATAATGCAGACAGAGCATCCCACTTCAGGGGAGATGAGCCCTGCTAAAAAATAGTCTTTTTTCTTTAAGAACTGGTAGATTTTCTTTTTTTTTTTTGTTTTTTTTCCTTCTTTATTTTGTATTTATCAAAAAAAAAAACACAGTAAAAAGAATTTAAAATGTGGAAGAGTTAACAATAACTATACAGAGGATAAGAATGATAAGCATGGCTTATCAAGGGAAGAAATACAAATAAGATTGCTACACCTATATTTTCTTTGTGTTCATCTTTCCCTCTGAATTTTTTTTTCCAT
>PVIH01000503.1:0-338422 GCA_004025045.1 Sigmodon hispidus
TGCAGAGGGACCTCATTGTCAAGGACCACGGCATCCGCCTGCTGGAAGCCCAGATTGCCACAGGTGGTGTCATTGACCCTGTGCACAGCCACCGTGTGCCCGTGGATGTAGCCTACCAGCGAGGCTACTTTGATGAGGAGATGAACAGCATTTTGGCAGATCCTGGCGATGATACCAAGGGCTTCTTTGACCCCAACACACATGAGAACCTCACTTATCTACAACTATTGCAGAGGGCCACTCCTGATCCTGAGACTGGGCTATTGTTTCTTTCCCTGAGTAACTGCTGAATGTTTTCATGTTACTTTTGAAAGTATTTTTAGGGCTGCATTGTCCTTTCTTATATAGCCAAGATCTATATTCTTTTATATCTTTTTATTGAGCTTTTAATTTTACTTTATGCTAATTTCTTTCTACCATGTCTTCTTATGTTTTTTGGGTTTTTTTTCCCATGTATGTTTTTCTTTTTTCTTTTGCTTTTCCTGTACAGTTCTTTTGCTGTTTCTTTGACTAATTTTCTGTAGTTGTTTTTGTGTGTGCCTAGCCTGGGAAGGCGTTTTTATCTAATACAGGATTTCACTGTAGTCTATCCATTTTCATGATCCCTCACCATATAGTACACTGATATCAAACCCAATGGTCATCTTCCTGTCTGGGTCTTCTAAACAATGGGATTGTAGATTTAAGCTGTCATGCTTGGCAATGATCTTCAACATTTCAAATATTGTTACTTTGCACGTTCTTTGTCTTGATTTGCCTTCTATATTTAGTATGATTCTGCTTATTCTACCTCTGTGTACTATGAAACATCTTTGTGGTTTATTATAGTTTTTAGTGCATACATGTCTTTTGATAATAAATAGATTTCTGACAATAAAATGAGTTTTTGTAAGGACTTATTTCCCCTCATGAACGTGTCTGTTTTAGTGGTAATGGCTGCATTGCTGTCGCCTGGATTAGTATGCTAATGTCCTTGAACAGCCACCAGCAGCTTGTTGTGATCTATGTGGAGCTCAGTCTTGTGGGTCACCCCCCACCCCAGTAGGGATTAACCAAGTAAATGCCCAGGCTGATAATTTGCCAGGATGTGTTTATATTAGACCTGAATTCCCATTATCTTGAATAATTTGAGGCTTTACTTTTGTTTTGTGGAGAAAATGGTTTATTTTGACTCCAAGTTTAATAGATCAAGGACAAGAGCTTTCTGTGGTCTTTGCTTTCTGACTGGCAGAATCACAAAGTGGTGCATGACAGCCCACAAGAGTGGTGCATGACAGCCAATGAAAGTCACAAGGACAAAACACCAGGGGCTGGAGTGATGTTCAGAGTTTGAGAGCGCTTGGCTGTTGTTTCAGAGGACCTGGGTTTGATTCACCCTACAGGAGCTATGATTCATCCATAGCTCCATTTCAAATGGATTTAAGGGGGCTGGAGAGATGGCTCGGCGGTTAAGAGCACAGTCTGCTCTTCCAGAGGACCCGGGTTCGATTCCCAGCACCCACATGGCAGCTCACAACTGTCTGTAGTTCCAGTTCCAGGCAAACACCAAGGCAAATAATTAAATAATTAAATAAATAAATAAACAAAAGTGTTTTTGGGCTGGAGAGATGGCTCAGCGGTTAAGAGCACTGTCAAATGGATTTAAATCCCTCTTCTGATTCCCAAGGCCACCAGGTCACACGTAGCATATACGTTTGCATGTAGGCAAAACACTCATAGACATAAAGTGAAATAGATCTGAAAAAAAGTCAAAGCCTTTGTTTTTTGTTTTAATTTTGCATATTATTATTTTTAAACTATATATCTTTATTTGCTTTTATTATATGACTATCTTGCCTCAGGTGTATCTCTGCCACGTGTGTGCCTGGTTTTTATAGAGATCAGATGAGGATCAGACCACTTGGAACAGGAGTTACTTGTGGCTGTGAACCACTATGTGGATGCGGAGAATCGAACCTGGATCCACCAATACTCTTAAGTGTAGAGCCATCTCTCTGTGACCTCACACACAAGCGCTTATTTTTTATCTCAGGTGTGTGAAGCTTCATTCACAAAACTTCAATCCTTAATGCAGAAATTAATCAAGGGAAGAAAACAACCTGAAATGTGGACTATATGGATAGAGGTTGCTGGGCCTGCCTCAGAATGCTGGTTCAGGTGGTAAGGGGCTCTACTCTGGTCCTTTTTACTCATTCAGCAGTGTGGGTGCCTGCAGCGACTGTGGCTGCCTCCTATTCTGCGGAACCTCCACAGGCTACCTTCAAAAGTTTCTTCTGAGCTGATCCTATTTGGAATATGCTAAACTCTCTCATACTAGGAATTTATATATTTTGTCAAATCTGGGACATTCTCAGCATTATTATTTTGAACTGCTTCCTGTAGGTCTGTTCTTTTTTTCTTTCATAACTTCCAGTGCTTGGCTCTCTTGATGTCTCGTTGGGCTTTGACACTTTTGTCTCTCTGAAGTTTTTTTCCACATCTGACATTGGAGGGGTGTGTGTGTGTGTGTGTGTGTGTGTGTGTGTGTGTGTGTGTGTGTGTGTGTGTGTATGAGAGAGGTCTATAAATAATGTAAGTTTATATAATCCTATAAATATAATAGCTTGTCTGGTGATTTATTTATTTATTTTGATGGCACTGAGCAGTAAACCTAACCTGCTATTTTGGTCTTTCCAGTCCCACCCATTCATTCCAGAACATAGAATGCCCAGCCATTTTGTTGTTGTTTATCTTGTATGTTTTTATGACTTACTGTATTGTGTCCTGTTAAGGGTCCCCTGAGGATGCTGACCTTTTGTGCAGCTGGCCTTTGTTCTGGTTAGGTTTGGTCCATGGGTGGTATGCACCCACTGAACTGGGGCCTTCAGAACTCATTCTCTTTGGAAGCTCTCACTGTGCTGTGGGGACACTTTCTCCATGGGTAGCCCTGAGTCCGGAAGTGATTTTGAGCCTTGGGTAAGCTGTGTGAAGAGCAGAGGGTCTCTCTTCTAGTTCTAGTCCCCAGAAGTACTCTTGTGATCCCCCATTTAGATGCTGGGACTCCCCTGCGAGTGCTGGGGGCAAAATAGCCGAGAAAAGAGAGGTCCTACCACACTGTTATGACCTACCAGGACTCAGTGCCTGAATCCCCCATCCACAAAGGTTAAAGATTCTGGAGACTCTTAGATCCTTATAATAACACCCATGCCAATACCACAGAGTTGGGAAAAATGAATGAAGTGGGTATTCCTGTTATACTCTAGATACATTGTATAACCTTCCTAATGCTACAACCCTTTAATACCATAAAAATCATTTTTTTTGCTACTTCATAACTGCAATTTTGATAGTGCTAAAAATTGTAATGTAAATATCTGATACGTGACACCTTCAATGGTTTGCGACTTACAGGTTGAGAACCACTGGGTTAGAGCTTGTAGAGGAATGAGTAAGTTATTCTTAAGACCTTAACTTTCCATATGCACTGCAGTGCTCAGACTCCATTATCCTCTGATCAAGGCCACAGACACAACAGAAAAGTGACCGAGGGGCTGGAGAGATAGCTTAGTGTTTAAGAGCATTGACTGCTCTCCCAGAGGTCCTGAGTTCAATTCCCAGCAACCACATGGTGGCTCACAACCGTTTAAATCTTAAAAAAAGAGTAACTGAGAAGAGTCTCCACCATACCAAGTGTCCTTTGATCTGATGTTCCCGTCCAGTTCACAGTGAGCATTCCAGTCCCCACAAAGAAGTAGCTGTTCATATTCTATCCGGAGAGATTAGTTGTGGGAGACCTGTGCTGAGGTACATTTCTCTATCTTGGCCAGGCATGGGGAGCTCAGTGGTTACTATTCTTACTTGAAAAGTAATGACATGCCAGGTTCTAGTTACTGGCTGGAAACTTACCAACTACAAGCTGCATCCCCACTCAGAATGCTCTTGACTGCCACTGAAAGGGTGTCACTGGCTATGTCCTGTTCTAGGAAATTCAGGATCAAGGACTGGACAATGCATGCTGGTAGCTCACCTCTGCAGCCTGTACCCAATAGCTTCAGAATGTGCTGACAAGTAGGCATAAGGTGTTCTGGGATAGTCAGTGAGCCACAAGCTGTGTGTCTAAAAAGGAAGAAGGAGAGTGGAGTAAGAATTCAAGAGGCGGGGGCTGGAGAGATGGCTCAGCGGTTAAGAGCACCGTCTGCTCTTCCAGAGGACCCGGGTTCGATTCCCAGCACCCACATGGCAGCTCACAACTGTCTGTAGTTCCAGTTCCAGGCAAACACCAAGGCAAATAAATAAATAAGAATTCAAGAGGCACAGCCGCCTACCGGTGTGTAACCTGTTTGTCTCTGCCCTTACCACTCCTCAAAGCAAATCTTATAATTCTGACATCCCTTACAGTGTCTCCCAAACTGAACTCACAAACTGAACACGGTTTCTAAAAAGTAAATCCTGGCCCTAGGTGGTCTTTAACTCCCAGCACCACTTTCAATGGCCATCCACCTACTCTTTGGCCAGTTACTGATTTCTCGACATTCCAGTTTCCTTTTTTCTTTTTTGTCAAAGGGGCATAATAACAGCACTTGACTTAGAGGCCGTTGTGTGTAGAAGTCAAATGTATCCTGGGAGTTATGCCAGAACATTTGCAATGATGGTTCCATGGAACAACTTTTTAACACCCCGCCCCCCCAAAAAAAGTCAGGATAAAGCATTCTTGTAGCTAAAAGGAAATTAGAGTTGCTATAGAAACTATCCGAAGTCACAAATCAGTTAATAACTTGTGTTCAAAATTGACTTTATACTGGGCATAGAGTCCTGTACCTGAAATCTCAGCACTCAGAAATTGTAGCAAGGATATCTTGAGTTTGAGTACAACTTGGCCTTAAACAAGGCTCAAAACAACAAAACAACAGAGAGAGAGAGAGAGAGAGAGAGAGAGAGAGAGAGAGAGAGAGAGAGAGAGAGAGAGAGAGAGAGATTTCACAGAAGGCTGAAGGCTGAATGTCAGGTATTAAGTGGCTTCTGGCTGCCTTATTCCCTACAGGTCAGACACAGCTTCTTGTCCAGCTGCCAACATACCATCATACTATTTATTCCTTTTTCCTGGTGACGTGAAGGACAGGCAGTCCAATGTTCTCTTTCTCTCACAGTTTGCCTGGTATTCCCTTACCAGTTCAGCCCCAGGAAGAGTTGTTGGACAAACCCAGCAGGGAGGGGGACTATCCAGAGCAGAGCATACCTGTGCCAAGGGTGAGAGAGAAGAGCATGATATCGAGCTGTGAAAACCCCTCCAGGTTCCCTTGTGTGGTGGAGGCTGGGATAGGAGCTGGGGACAAATGGGCTTCACAGCAAAACACACAGATGACCTTCCTCCCACACTGGGACTGAGACACTGCGGAGTCAAGAGGCACCTATTTTCTATGTGTCTTTCAAGGACCTGCCACAAGTCACATTTGCAGCCATTTTAATTGTAATAGACAAGCTGAGACTTCTTAGGTATTAGATTACCTTGGGATCAACAGAGTTGGGAAACTAAAGAGATCTCCTCCCCCAGCATCTTTTAAAAAGATCCCGAGGGCTGTATGTGATGGTGCACAGTATTAATCTCAGGACCCAGAAAGTAGAAATAGGTATACCAACTCCCCACTCAGACATATACCCACTGGTGGTCTTCAGAAAGTAAGGTTTTGAGTTCAGCTGCTGTGGCTCCAAACCAATGACATTAAAGGTCACAAACAAATTTCTCTGAGAGAAGATGTGCCCTGTGGCCTCTTCAGTTTACTTCTGTAGGTAATTTTCAAAGCAGTGCCAGCAAGGCACGGTGGTACTTTTTTCTTTTCTTCCCTCATCCTAGCATTCAGGAGTTTAAATAAGAGGGTCACTTTTGAACCATCCACAAGCAACCTAGACAATATATTGAGATTCTCAACTCAAAACAAATAAAATTAATTAGTGTCCACCACACAATCTGAGGCCTGGACACACCAATAATAATGGCTGTAGGACTGAGAATTCCCAGAAATAATGGAGCAGGCAACAGGCATGAGGCCTGGCCACCACAGTCGTGAAGTAAACCTAAGTATGTCACCAGGAAACTGGTCATTTTACCAAGAGAAACCCTGACTCTGAAAACTGCCAAAGGAGCTGGGTGGTGAAGGCACACACCTTTAATCCCAGCACTTGGGAGCAGAGGCAGGAGGATCTCCATGAGTTTGAAGCACAGCACATGGTGAGGGAGTCATGGAGCAGAGAGAAGGGAAGCAAGACACATTGAGATCTTCCAAGGTGCACCAACCAACTCCTAAAGTGAAGGGGCTGGGAAATAGGCAGAAGTATTGAAAGGCATGATGAAATGAAATTTTCCAGATGTGATCAGACATTAATGTCTACTTTTAAGAAGTTTCCAAGAATCTGGGTGCGATGGCACATACCTTTAAGCATTTGGGAGGCAGAGACAGACACATCTCTGTGAGTTAGTAGAAGGCCACCCTGGTCTACATATTGAGTTCCAGAACAGCCAGGACCATAGGGAAAAAAAAGAGAGAGAGAGAGAAACAAAACAAAAAAGAAGTTCCCAGGGCTGGGAATGTAGCTCACTGCAGAGCACCAGTGTACTTAGTGTGTGCATGGTGTTAGGCTTGCTCTCCAAAGTCACAGCCAAGACATAATGACCCTACAGACATCCAAGAGCCTCTGAGAAGCAAAAGTTGTTTGTCGGAGAGTTGACCTACAGAATCAGCAGGAAGTCAGGTTAGAGTAGGTCCCAGAGAGAGCTAAGGACCCACACATAGATACAGATCTTTAGTAAGGTATTGTGCATACGATACCACCCTCAGTCTAGTGATTCTGAAAATCACCTACTACGTTCTGTTTGGATTATTTTGAGGATTATTACCAGGAATAGCCTCTGCCTTGATGGTCCATAGCAAGGTTTGTGAGTCAAGAAAAGTTAATTACCAAAGTCTATTTTACTGTGGGGGCTGATAGAAGGAAGCCCTACATACAGTAGATTCAGAACAACCCCCTCTCTCCAGCTCATATACTGCTCTTGCACAGGACTCTGAATTTCAAGTCTTAAGGGTTTGTTCCTTTTTGGGGCACATTTTCAAAACATTTGGCATGTTCTTCTGGGCTTTCTGGGATATTGGCATGTTGTACAGTGGTTTTTCCTTTATAAACAATGAGACTCTTGCTGCTGAGTCTGGCAAGTGTAACTATAGTTACACTGTAGTCCCTGAAATAGGCAAGGTGCTCTTTATATCCAGCATACCTGGCCATTACATACCTTACTACATTCCCAAGAGCAGTTTCCTTTTATATCTTTAAGAAACTTAGAAATTTAGTGCTGTTCTTATTTCTTCTTATAATGAAAAGAGACAAATATATGTTCATTTAAAATTATATATATGCAAATGTATATTTATTTGTATATATAATTTATATATAAATACATAAAAATATAAATATATTTTTATTATATTTATATTATATATAAATATACATAATACATATATATATTAGTGTCCTGCCTGAATGTATGCCTGTTTAACCACATTGTAGGAGGATTGTATTCTGTTCCATTGTAAATAATTGTCCTGCCTACTGGTTTAATAAAAAACGTTGATTGTTCAAAGGCAGACAGGAAGTATGGGCAAGGCTACCAGACTAAGAAAACTCTGGGACCATCTCAGAGCAGGGAAGAAATGCCACAGACACGATGAAGAGATGCAACAGACACAGAGGAAAGAAGTTGAAATGCTGCTCTGAGAAAAGATAGAATTACATGGCTAAACAAGAATCATGGGCTGGGTTAAGATGAAGGAGTTAGCAAGTTATATGCCTGGGTCCTAGGTCAATCAGCATAAAAGTAATATAAGCCTGTGTGTGATTATTTGAGGCTAAGCTGGGCTGAAAGTAGGTCTGAACCCCTGGGCTAGACTGGAAAGTCCAGCCCAGAAACTTAATACAATATCACATGCATACCTGGTACTCACAGAGGTCAAAAGAGGGCATCAGATCCCCTGAGTGTGACTGGAGTTATAGACAGTTGTGAGACCCCATGTGGCACTGAGAATCAAAACCCATTCCTCTGGAAGAACAGTCAGTGCTCCTAACTTCTAAACCAAGTCTCCAATCCTCTATGTTTAATTCTTTTGTTAGTCTTTTGAGATCTGGCCTCATGTAGTTCAGGCTGGCCTTGAACAAATGATAACTGCTGAAAGACATTTAATTGGTAAAAGCTACTAAATGAAATCAGCCTATATGTTTTTTTTTAAAAAACTTTATTTATTTATTTATTTGCCTTGGTGTTTGCCTGGAACTGGAACTACAGACAGTTGTTAGCTGCCATGTGGTTGCTGGGAATCGAACCCGGGTCCTCTGGAAGAGCAGACAGTGCTCTTAACCGCTGAGCCATCTCTCTAGCCCCCCAGCCTATATGTTTTAAAAATATCTTCACTCCAAATCAAAATGTATGTTGCTTTGAGAGAGGTTTTGTTTTGTTTTTTTCCCACAGGAAATAAACATGATGGATTCATTCAAAGTCAAAGATGATCAGGTTTGATTGAGAAAGACCCCCCCCCCCGAAATCCTAACTACAGACATGAGAAAATAAGCCTAAAGTAGCTACAAGACACGTGACGTATATTTACAAAAAAATTATCTTTGTCTGGCTTATATACAATGCTCAGTGCCTATTTGTATTAATACAGATATGTATGTTACCTTTAAAAGTTTATGTATTTTCAGAACAAGGGAACCAGATACCAATAAAAACAGCTCATATGGTCCAACATTCAAAACAACTTCAAGGCTGCTGACAGAGATGGTCTGTTCTCATGCACCACTCCAACCAGGACTTCAGATAAGCTCCACACTTTCCCATTCCTCAGATACTGGTAACAAATGATGCAGCTAGTTCTCCTGAGACTTAACCATTATTTTGGCTTTTGCCGAATTCCCTAGAGATACTTTCACTCCCAAGACAGCAGGAAGCACTTTTCCAATAGAGGGGTGGATGGTTTGGGTTTTCTCAAGGTTATGGATATTTGTCACCATGTAAGGGGTTACGAGCTGACATAGGGTAAGAAGAGGCTAAACAAAAGAGATTATATAGGGGCTGGAGAGATGGCTCAGTGGTTAAGAGCACCGTCTGCTCTTCCAGAGGACCCGGGTTCGATTCCCAGCACCCACATGGCAGCTAACAACTGTCTGTAGTTCCAGTTCCAGGCAAATACCAAGGCAAATAAATAAATAAACAAATAAAGTTTAAAAAAAAAAAAAGAGATTATATAGAGGGATCTTGTTCAGAAAATAAAAAGGGGAAATAGATATAAAACAAAAAGGCGGGGGGCTGGAGAGATGGCTCAGTGGTTAAGAGCACTGTCTGCTCTTCCAGAGGACCCGGGTTCGATTCCCAGCAACCACATGGCAGCTAACAACTGTCTGTAGTTCCAGTTCCAGGCAAACACCAAGGCAAATAATTAAATAAAAGTATTTTTAAAAAAAGGCGGATTTAAAAACTTTTGATTTAAGAATTTTTTATTCATTTTACACAGATCCCTTTCTCCTCCCTCCCAGTCTCCCCGAGTCTTTCTCCTCCCCCACTCCATACCTTCCTCCAAAAGGTAGGTTATTAAATCTACTTTCAAACTAAAAACTTATCACTTTTAAATAATTTATATTGGTATGGATTTTTTATATTGATACAAATTTAAGGTTATTTTTGTTATATTGTATATCTGTTTCTACTTCTGTTTCAGATATTTTGTATATTGATACAAATTTAAGGTTATTTTTGTTACATTGTATATCTGTTTCTACTTCTGTTTCAGATATTTTTGTATATTGATACAACTTTAAGGTTATTTTTTAATTTTTCTTATACTGTACATCTGTTTCAAATTTTGCTTAAGGTATTACCCATACAGCTTGTACACATACAGCTTGTTTATTTATGCAATGTAAAGTTGTAGTCCTTAAAAGTAATATAGGATAATAAAGAAATAAAAGTTAATAGTCACTCATAATTATCAAGCTTATAGTCATGTTAGTTAGGTTTTCTAGGCATACAGAGATGGGTTTCAAAATAGAAATGTAATCTTCAAATGATTCAAAGACCTGCAGGATATAGCACTTAAAATGTCTTAATAACTTAGACTTTTAGGCCAGTAAGATACATCTGCTCCTGGCAGCATCAATATTCTCCAGAAAAGATGATGGGCATTGAAGAAACTCCATATGGAGTTTGCTTTCTTTATGGTAAAAGCTAGGCATGTGGACAAAGAAACTGCCCTTGCCTCAATTGTTGACAGTAACTTTCCAAACTGGACCATCAGGACACAAGAAAGGGAACTGCCAAACTTTGTCAAGACAAGGTAGGACAGTCTTTTGAAATTCCCTGATTCATAATAAAGTTTGTCAGATATACTAGGCATGTAGGCCAAAAATGGATTCCCCAACATTACAGAGGAACCTTGGGTGACTGTCCAGACAGCCAACTGTTTCTGTCTCTTCTCACATTTTTTGAAAGTCTCTTGCCTACACTTCCTGCTTACTCGGGTAATATTATTTCCTTCTCAGGTCTCTGATGGAGCTGGAGACTAGATAGTTATGATTATAGTTTTTCATAGTTATGATAAAAGGTAAATTAGATATGAAACATTAGACTCATCAAGATGAGATAGATAATTGTTTTTTTCTGATTGTGTCAAATACAAATAGACTAGATATTGTAGCTATAATTCTTTCTTGATAACTTTTGTTCTGTATAATTTTACTATCTTAAAGTTAAAACCTTTCTTTTTAATTAAACAGAAAGGGGAAGATAGTATGGAATGATTCTTCTGTATGCTGTGAATATATATGATTTTCATTGGTTAATAATAAAGCTGTTCAGTCTATGGTAAGGCAGGATAAAGTTAGGTGGACAAACAAACTGTGGACTGGGATGAGAGATACCAGCTAGCCACCCAAGAAGCAAGATGCCAGAGGACCAGTAAAGCCATAGCCACATGGCAATACATAGATTAATAGAAATGAGTTAAGTTAAATGTGAGAGCTGGTTAGCAATAAGCCTGAGCTACTGGCCACACATTTTGTAATTAATATAAGATTTTGTGTGTTTATTTGGGACTGGGAGGTAGAGACAAAGAAGTATACATACTGATTTAAAAGTAACTTGATGTGTGATATTTTGTTTGTTCTTCTGACAAATAAGGCTTGCCTGGGGATCAGAGGGCAGGGTTAGCCACTAGTTAACCATAGAGGTCAGGCAGTGGTGGTGTACACCTTTAATCTCATCACTTGGAAGGCTCAGGCCTTTAATCCTAGCTCTCTGGAGGTAGAGACAGAATATAAGGCAAGTGGAGACAAGATCTGGACCCTCTCTGTCTGAAGTTCCAGAGATGTAAGAAGTCACTATTTGCTGCTCCTTTGCTCCTCTGATTTTTCAGGTTATTACCCAGATATCTGATTCCCGGGTTTTATTGATAAGACTAATTAGGTCCATGCTTTAGTAACTAGTTATGAAAATTATTCTAAAAAGTTCAAATATAGACATTCTAACTGTTGGGTTAAATGTGCTTTAAAATGTGATCATTTGGCCAGGCAGTGGTGGCACACGCCTTTAATCTCAGCACTTGGGAAGGTTGAGGCAGGCAGATCTCTGAATTCCAGGCCAGCCTAGTCTACTGAACAAGTTCCAGAACAGCCAAGAGTACAAAGAGAAACCTTGTCTCTAAAAAAAGGTGATTCTTTGGCGACAGGATCCTTAAGTAAAGTTAAGGTATACTGAGGTCACTAAGGCAGTCTAGAACTTGCTATATGACTCAGGACAGGCTCTAGTTCCCATGCCTCCTGCTTCAGCCTCATCGACGTAGGGATTACAGCTATGCACCATCATATGCAGTGCAACTGATATATTTAAGAAAGAGGAGGGCAGGGCCTGGAGAGATGGCTTAACAGCTAAAAGTAGTTTCTTCTCTTGCAGAGGACTCAGTTCAGTTCCTAGCAGTCATGTAGAGCCAACGCTATAACAACGCCAGACCCTCTTCTGACCTTGAGCACTCCAGGCACAGAGCACATGTAAATAATACAATCAAAGCACTCTTACACATGCAATAAAATAAACAGATCTTTTTTAAAAAGGAAAAATGTTAAGACAAGGTCATATGCAAACATAACTGTTCAAGGACATGGGGAGGAGATTCGGTCCAAATATCAAGGGAAGAGCTTCAGGAGGGACAACCCCTGTCCTACTGTGAGCTTAAATTTCCAGCCTTGAGCTATGAGAAAATTAATTTCTGCCTTTCAAGCCACAAAGTCTGTGGTATCTGTTATGACAGCTCAAATAAACAATATAATAACTGCTCTCCCTTCATGAGAAGAAAAATTGTGTCGCTTGTTATACAAGTTACATTTTTTGTCTTTGACTTCTATTTTTAGTTAATATTGAAAAATAAATGAAACTTCCCTGTGACATCTAGTAAGTCATCTCAAGAAAAGAAATAACGTATCTTCTTATCAGTCTCCCCTTCCTCTCCTCTAAATGCAACTGAATGGTGTTCAGTGTTTCCTGCTCTGAATGCTATGATTACTGGCAATCCAGGAAGAGCTTGAACTCATCCACTGAGACGTGTGTCCACCCACAGCATGCTTTCCTGTTTACTTCTTTCAACTGTCTGTCAATCAAGTGCAATTTGATCTTTTTTGACACATTTTGTCGAATAAAAATGTGAACATCCAAGTCATTCTTAAAGGCAATTTGATGAGTATGGTGGTAGGATTTCATCATCAAGTACCTGAGAAGCACTTGGCTATAGGATCCATTGTTTCCATTTAGCACTGCTGCCTCTATTTCTTACAAGTAATTAATGATTCAATAGATGTCTGTTCTCCTGAAATCTCTTAAGACAGTTGATCATTTTTTTCTTATCCGATTGCTTTTAAATAGACATGCGCGCGCGCACACACACACACACACACACACACACACACACACACACACACACACACACACACACACACACGGAACCACTTCCAAACTTAAGAGGTTGCAGGGAGGGGTGGTTTCTCCTCACTGACTGTTGTTAGGAAATTTCCTGCCACATGGGGCTCCCCAGAGAAACTTAGATCAATGTTGGCTTCCTTGGAGCAAGAACAGAAGCCACAGTCTCACCACTTATCCCAAAGGGGCCAGCATCTTGCCACTGCTTTCCCCTGGCCTTAGAGACAAGTTTCCAAACCAGTCTGCTGTTCTGGAGGGTACTGCAGAAGAGGACAAAGCCAAATGGCTGGACAAGTCAAGGGGTCTATTTCTACCTGGACTTGACCTCTGCAGATACCTGTCCAAGCTCTGAGAGCCACCTGACACAGGGAAAGAAACAGTCAGGAGTTCTAAAATTAGATCACCTGACTACTGTACAGCAGAGAGAGGCTCAGAGAGACCCTGAAGAGACACCCAAGGAGTCATGGTAGATCCACAAGAGGCAGAAGAAAAGCATAGGGCAAGATGTCAAGGGGGTAGATGATTTCTGAGAAGAATTGTAGGCAGAGTTTCTATGTCCCAACCACATGCTCCCAGACAACCAGCAGCCACTTCCCATAACTTGGAGACAATATAAATTATAAATGATTGGCAAATAGCTCAGGCTTGTTACTAATTAGCTCTTACAATTTAACCCTTTTATATTAATAATGTGGATGTCTTTCTGTATACTGTGAATATACTTTATTACCATCTGTTAATAAAGAAACTGTTTTGGCCTATGGAAGGCAGCTCAGAGGCAGGTGGGAAATCCAAGCAGACATAAAGACAGAGAAGGGTGGAATCAGAAAGAAGCTGAAAGCTGACATCCAGAAAACAAAATGTGATGGAACACAGAACGCATGGCAATGCATAGATTAATAGAAATGGGTTAAGTTATAAGAGCTAGTTGGTAATATGCCTGAGCCATAGGCCAAACAGTTTGTAATTAATTTCAGACTCTGATTCATAGCTTAGTACCATAGCTTAGCTCATTCATAGGTTGAGGTACTGGTCCAGCTGAAGAGAGGGAGGAGAGACTTGCATGAGTGAAGAAGAAATCAAGATCATGACGGGGAGACCCATGGAGTCGGCAGTCCTGTGCTGTTGGGAGCTCTCAGACTCTGAAATAGCAGCTAACAGAACATGGAATGAATCTGGACCCTTTGACTACAGATAACAGTGGAAAGACGTGGACAGTTTGTGGAGCCTCTTGCACTTAGACCAGAGTCTATCCTGAGTCCATGAACTGGCTTCCTGGAGTCCATGCCTTTCGAGATACACCTTTCTCAGCCTTGATATTTGGGGTAGGCACTCAATCCTACCTCAACTGGGTATGCCAGACCTTAGGATTCCTTGCACTCTCTGGGGAGTGAAGTGGGGTAGGGTGGGGAGGGAGGGAAGAGGCTAGGGGAGGGCTGGAAGAAGAGGTGGGAGGGGGAGCAGTGGTGGGTATGAAAAAAGATTTATTAAAAAAATATAAGCCTCTGAATAATTATTTTATAAGTGGCTGTGGAATGGGCAGAGGGGGTATTCATCCGAACTGAGGGGCCCAGACACCACAAAAAACTTCATCTACATATTAATTTATATGCTGCCTGAGGTTCATATCCCTTATTGTGTGTCCGACTCATTCTCTGACTGGCTGGTGACCCCTCTAACTCTGCCCTTCTTCATCATATGATTCTCTTATGATATGACCTCCTCCAGCCCAGCTACAGCCTTTATTAGCCAATGAAAGTAAAACATATTCATAGTGTACAAAGATTGTTGCACAGCAAAGGGGTAACCCCAGAGGACATCTGATAAATAGCAAGGACTTGGCAGAATGCGAAGATGGATAAGAGAGGAGACAGGGACTGGAAGACAACTGGATCTGGAGCAGTGGCCGAGGAAAGTGACCAAGAACATACCCCAGTCAAATGTTTGATTCCAGAGCCCTCCCTAAATCCAATGAGAATTATATCCAACAAGGCCATTTCCCAGGCAGTAAGTTAGAACGCACACGTCTGTTTGACCTGTGACTAGAAATAGAGCAGCAAAAGGAAAGAAAACACATTGGGGTTTGTCTCAAATGTTGTCTCTTCAAGAGTCAAAGTGAACCACCCACCTAACCCTTCATGCATTCTCTCCGGCCCACCACCTCACCATTGATGAGGGTCTGGTGCGTGCTGAACACTGTTCTTGGCACCA
Organism: Sigmodon hispidus; assembly: GCA_004025045.1. Taxonomy (NCBI): domain Eukaryota; kingdom Metazoa; phylum Chordata; class Mammalia; order Rodentia; family Cricetidae; genus Sigmodon; species Sigmodon hispidus. The sequence continues at coordinate 15,194 of PVIH01000503.1, forward strand.
AGAGCAGTCACTTAATGTGTTCCAGCATGGACAGATGAAGCCGACCAACACATGTGGTGCCAAAGGTCATGGGAAAAGTTGTGAGGGGTAAAGTAGGTGTGCAAGTCCAAGAGAGTCTCATCTGAGAGATGACATCGGAGCCAAGACCTGAAGAAAAAGAACTCAAAGGATGACAGTGTATTCCATGCATAAGACACAGTCAGAGCCAAGAGCCCACAGGGTTGGGCCTGCCAACGCCAGCAGTCAGAGCCCAGGTCTGGTTTGACTACCACAAAGGCTACTTATGAAAACCAGTGGTGAGACTGGGCACGGTGGTGGCACATCTTTAACCCCAGCACTTAGGAGGCAAAGGTAAGCAGATCTCTGTGAGTTCCAGACCAAACTGGTCTACAAAGTGAGTTCAATGACAGCTAGGATGATAGAGAAACCCTGTCTCAAAAAACCAAACCAACCAAAAAAAAGCACCCCACCCCCCAAAAAAAAGACAGTAGCGGCAGAGGTCATGTGGGGTGGAGCCTAGGGGGAAGCCTTTGTAAACATCTAGATGGTTCTTAGACAATGTACGTGCCAGTAGTAATGTATGAATGCCACTAGCCTTGGTGTTGTGGGTTTATTTTATATGTATGTAATAGTGAGTGACTGCATATATTTATGTGTACCACTGTGTGTGCTTGGCATTATGAAAACCAGAAGCGGGCATCAGATCTCTTGGAGCTGGAATAACACGTAGTTTCGAACAGTTTTGTAGGTCCTGGGAACTGAACTTGGATCTCCCGCAAGAGAGGAAGTATTCTTAACTCATGAGCCCTCATTGTTGTGGATTTTAACTGGGTTCCATCTGTCCTGTCTGAACCCTCAAGAAGCTCTGCTAATACTGTGGTATAAGGCAACTTGTCATTTGCATTCTTAGTGTAGACTTTCCAGTGTGGCTAGGGCCCAAGTTAAAAATGGGTAAATAGGTGGATCTGGGGACACGGGGATTGTCTTCCAAGCATTGGCCTATTCTAGTTCCTAAGGTCAGCCCTTTTCAGGTTAGGATGGTAAGCTGCAGCAGCATTCTGAGTAGGCTATGATAGAAGTCAGGAGCAGAGGGAGCAGAGCTAGCCAGGGACCAGCTGGTGTTTAAATAGGAGGACAGGTAAGCTATGGTCTCTGTATAGCAAGGGGAGGTGAAGGTGAGTAAGAGACCAAGTGTCGACAGTGAGGGCAGTGAAGGTGAACGAAGGGTTTTTTTAGGGAATTCTGTGGCAAGTGAGAAGCACTCTCTCTTCGTGGTTCCACCGCTTCAAGGGAGCCTATAGTGAAAAGGGGAGGGCCACACTTTTGGGGAGAAAAGAGACACTTGCCATTATGCAAAGTGGGCTTATTTACTGAAAAAGAAGCACGGAATTCTGGGCCAGGGAAGGACAGGTGGGCTGGATTTAGAGCGCATCCTGTCAGATTGCTGGTATGTATGCTGGTGTGTTTATCCGCCACCTTTAGTGGCGCTTTTCCTTGCGTTCCCTTGGCTACCAGAGGGGAGAGCTAGCCCTAGTTTCTAAAAGCTGCCACTTAAGTGCCTACTCCCAGATGCCCTTGACCCTTGCTGCCCGATCCAGACTCTCCGACTCTCTACATCGGGCCGAGTTCAGGACATAGATGATAGAAGCAGGATGGAGGTGCCGTGCAAGAACTTGCTCTAAGAGTTGGCCAGAGTGGTTTCGGAGGAGCCCAACCAGCGCATGCTGCACGCGAAGAGCACAGCTGCCTGGGGTAGCCTAGGAGAGGCCTCCGCAGGAATGGGCGGTGCCTTTGAGGGGTGCGTCTCTTTGGGGCGGAGCTTTGGGGGGGAGCAGGAGGGGTCTTGCGGACGGGGCGTGTCCGGGGCGGGGCTCTGCCGTCCTCTGTCGAGCTACTCTCCAGCACCGGACCGCAGAGGCGGCTCCGGAGGGGCGGGGCAGCTCCTCCCTCGGGTCCGCTGCGAGCCCGCACCTCCCAATTCCCGAAGCCGAGGAGGGCTCGCGGCGGCTGCTCCGCTGGGCTCCAGGTTGGGCTGCTGGGCACTGAGCCAGGGCGGGCCGGAGCGGGGCGACGGCTTGCGCGGAGGGCGGCGGCCTGGGCTCGCCGAGCCATGGCGGCCCCAGAGCCGGCGCCTAGGCGAGGCCGGGAGCGCGAACGGGAGCGGGAGGACGAAAGCGAGGACGAGAGCGACATCCTGGAGGAAAGCCCGTGTGGGCGCTGGCAGAAGCGGCGGGAGCAGGTGGGCACGAGTGAGGCTAACGCTGCCGTCCCGTAGCCTAAGGCTGGAGGTCCCTCCCCGGGTCGGGGGGGGGAGCCGTGGGGCCGGGGCAGCTTGACGGTCTCCCCTGACGCCCTGCCCGAAAGCCCCATTCCTTGAACACACAGTGTCATCCTGGGACCATCCCCAGGTGCCCCTTGGATCTCCCGCTACCCCTCTGGGGATCATCCGAACCTCTGAAACCTGCTTGGCATCCTGGTGCACTCCTGGACACCACCCCTATCCTCCTAGGGGGTAGATCCCCAGCCTCACCATCCCCAGCTCTCCCACTGAGCTGGGCAGGGAGGTTGTGGCAGGGACCACGTCCACACCCTAGCTCTATTCGTATCAAGGCACGCTTCCTTCCCACCTAGGTGAACCAAGGGAACATGCCGGGGATCCAGAGCACCTTTCTGGCCATGGACACGGAGGAGGGGGTAGAAGTGGTGTGGAACGAACTTCACTTCGGGGATAGAAAGGCCTTTTCGGCCCATGAGGTAAGGCCTGTCCATACCTCCTTTGCTCCATATCGTGATTGCACCCCACGACCATCTTCCTTCTCTAGGAGAAGATCCAGACCATGTTTGAGCAGCTGGCGCTGGTGGACCACCCCAACATCGTCAAGCTGCACAAGTATTGGCTGGACGCCTCTGAGGCCCGCGCGAGGGTGAGCTGGGGGCGGGTGTAGAGCGGAGTGAAGCCACAGGCTGGGTGGGGCAGCATGGGGACCCACCCGCAACGGCGGAGCCCGCCTGCCCGCAGGTCATCTTCATCACAGAATACGTGTCGTCTGGCAGCCTCAAGCAGTTCCTCAAAAAGACCAAGAAGAACCACAAGGCCATGAACGCCCGGGTATGGGGAGTGGGCTGGGGACTGAAGGGAGTCCAAATGACCTTAGGGACAGTAGTGGGGTGGGGGACAGGAGCCGGGTAGCGGGCGGGCTCCGCAGGCTCAGCAGCCTTTTGGTGCCCACCCGACGGAGTCGTGCGTCCGCTGCCAGGCCTGGAAGCGCTGGTGTACGCAGATCCTGTCGGCACTCAGGTGAGGACCTGGGCCTGCCCATGCACTTGCCCCCTTCTCTGCACCTTTTGGGTATCTTATGACCCGGTTCTTCCTGCTTCCCTTTCTCTTTGCAGTTTTTTGCACGCCTGCAGTCCGCCCATCATCCACGGGAACCTGACCAGCGACACCATCTTCATTCAGCACAATGGCCTCATCAAGATCGGCTCTGGTGCTGGCGAGGCGGGGCGGGACAGGGGGCAGGGTTGGGGAACCTGCGGGAGCAGCCCAGGGCAGAGACTGCCCAGTGTACCAGCCTGCTGACACCTGCTCTTTCTCTCCGTGTTGGTCATTGCAGTGTGGTACCGCATCTTCTCCAATGGTGCGTGGGGCCTCTAGGGTGTGGGAACCATGGAGAAACTGGTCTGCTCAGCCCCACGCTCTTCCTTAGCACTTCCTGATGATCTTCGGAGCCCCATCCGTGCTGAGCGGGAGGAACTTCGAAACCTTCACTTTTTCCCACCTGAGTATGGCGGTGAGTCCTTAATGGACTCTAGGGCACCTGACCTGCTGGCACATCAGGCTGACCAACCCTGCCTGGTTCTTCCCATTGCAGAAGTCAATGACGGGACTGCAGTGGACATCTTTTCCTTTGGGATGTGTGCACTGGAGGTACTGTCCACTCTCTGTACAGCCTCTTCTGCTGTGAACTCCATCCCATCTCACCATGTTCAATCTATCCCTGCACCCAGATGGCTGTACTGGAGATCCAAGCCAATGGGGACACCCGAGTCACAGAAGAGGCCATTGCTCGAGCCAGGCACTCATTGAGTGACCCCAACATGCGGGTGAGCAGCTTACCTTGCCCCGCTAAGGCTGGTTGCTGGCATCCTTAAAGTGCTAGATAGGCTAGAAGTATAGCCTGATTAGTGCATCTGAAATCGTACCAGCTGCTCACTAAGGCCTACCTAGAAGAAAGACTTCTGGGAGCTCACGAATTTCACAGGGTGAATGGAAGTAAAGCATGGGTGTTGAGGACCAGGGCCTGCCTGGCCTCAAGTTTACAGCATCAGATCCTGAATTGTTAATGGGGATGCCTTTCTCTTCTGTGCATCCATACACAGAAGGCTCTTGTAGCATCACTGAGGAGGGAGGATGTGGTGATTGGACCGGTGTGGTCTAGGGTCTTCAGGGACCTTTTCTAGAGCAAGGATCTTCCACCTACTACCTGTCTTTCCTCTTTATAACCTAGGAATTCATCCTCTCCTGCCTGGCCCGGGACCCTGCCCGCCGGCCCTCTGCCCACAACCTGCTCTTTCACAGAGTGCTTTTCGAGGTGCATTCGCTGAAGTTGCTGGCGGCCCACTGCTTCATCCAGCACCAGTGTGAGGGGCAGAAGTGCTGGGGTGATGGAAGGGTTTTTGGAGGACCCTTAGCTTGGGTCCACCTCCCTGAGCATTTTTGTGATTCACAGACCTTATGCCTGAAAATGTGGTAGAAGAAAAAACTAAGGCAATGGACCTACACGCAGTCTTGGCTGAGATGCCGCAACCCCATGGACCCCCAATGCAGTGGAGGTGAGCGGTGGCCACATGAAGCTTCACCCACTAGCTGCCTGGCTAGCCTTTAGCTTGATGCCTTTCATGTACCTCCCACCCCATTCCAGGTACTCAGAGGTCTCCTTCTTGGAGCTGGACAAATTTCTAGAGGATGTCAGGTGAGAGCTGGCATGGGTCTGAGGAAAAGCACTGTTAAGCCTGAGCCCCCAGCTAGCCCCTGGTATATCTCCAGGAATGGGATCTATCCACTGATGAATTTTGCGGCTGCTCGGCCCCTGGGACTCCCCCGTGTGTTAGCCCCACCCCCGGAGGAGGCCCAGAAGGCCAAAACCCCAACGCCAGAACCCTTTGACTCAGAAACCAGAAAGGTGAGTCCCAACTCTTGCGGCACTGTGCTGTCTCTCAGAACTGTCCACAACTAGATAAAGGGTGCCTTTCTCTGGGGGCCTGTCTCTGCCTATTTCAGTTCTCCCCCAGGCTGCCAGAGACCAAACCCAAGTTGACCTCTTTGTGGAAACTGTGATCAAACTGAGACCCGTTTTCCCTAGAGGCTTCTTGCTTATGCAGCTCTTCCCCCATCTTGCTGCATGCCCCATTCCAGAGGCTTTGGCCACCTCCATTCCTCATCTGAATCCAGAGTCATCACCCTCCTTCTTGCATCCCTTCCTTCTCACAGTGTCCTGGATCCTAGCTGCCAAGAAAGCTAGTGGAAGGCAGTGTGAGCCCTAGCCTCCTCCTGGCCTGTTCCCTAACCCCCTCCTTTTCAAGGCATTTTATTCATTACTCAGTATCCAAACCAAAGGCCCACTCTTGGAAGCTTTCTCTAACACCCCCGTGTTGATGCAATGAGATGAGCTTTCTAGACATCCTTTGGAGATAGATGTTTACCATTTTGGGGTCTCTGCTAATCCTAGGCTCCTTTGCTCAACAGTACTCTGTGGCTAATACAGCTTCCCTTGCCCTCAGGTGGTCCAGATGCAGTGCAACCTGGAGAAAAGTGAGGACAAGGCACGGTGGCATGTGAGCACAGACCCTGGGTGAGGTTGGAGGAAATGGGGGAGAAATCAAGGCTGGTGCCACCCTGACCATGTCATCCCATTCGCAGCTCACTTTGCTTTTGGTGCTGGAGGACCGTCTACATCGGCAGCTGACCTATGACCTGCTCCCAAGTAGGCTGATAGGGAACCAGGTGGCTGGCTGGGGCTCGGGCACTTGCTAGTGCCACAGCTCACTTGTCCTATATTCTCTCTTCAGCCGACAGTGCCCAGGACCTCGCCGCTGAGCTAGTGCATTACGGCTTCTTGCACGAGGTAGGCAGGGTGTACTGCAGGTTTGGAAAGGTGCAGGATGGGCTGAGCTGCCCAGTACTCCCATGCCTCCCTACCTGTCCACTGCAGGATGACCGGACAAAGCTAGCAGCCTTCCTGGAGACCACCTTTCTCAAGTACCGTGGGACACAGGCTTGACCTTCCCAGTCCTGGCACCCAGCCGGGATACCAGGGCTCAGGGTTATCCACTTGGCAAAGAGCCCCATACTGTTCAGTGCTGCCTTCTGCCTGTGTTCCCTGGAGCCAATGAACACAGGCTCTGCTAGTGAAGACACCGCCTCCACCCCAGATTTCTGCAGCAATGTGGGTCCCTGGGGTGATGATGGAGCCTCAGACCTGGATGGGAGTAGAGATTACAGGTCATTTAGGGAAACTACTCCATCTGGTATTGGACAACAGCCATGTTTTCAGGTGATATAGAAACCTAGGGGAGGAGCCTGAATTCCAAAGTAATAGAGCCCTTTCGGGTGTCAAACACAATACTGGGCATCTGGCAGAGCAGACCCAGTTGGAGAATCAGAGGTTAGAGAGCTTGGAGTTGAACCCATGGCCAGTCAACTCCCTGGACCCGCCCAGGCCAGTCCCAATCCAATGCAGACCTGTCCTGAGCTCTCTCTCTGTTCTCCTCAAAGTCCTCCAGCAGGACCCTTCTGTTCTTCATTCCTGAGAGCTCAGAGCTCCTCTGCACCCTCCCTGGGGAGGTGATATGCTGGAGCTCTGAGGCTCTGGCCCCCTCTTTCTCCCTATCCCAACTTGTCTCAATCTTACTCATTTGAAATCCTTCCCCTCCCAACCACCCTGATTTCTTGGTTCTCGAAAACTGCCTGTCTTCCAACTTCAAATTTAAAGTCTTAAATGTTTTTTTTTTAATGTATGTATAAACTTAATGAATTCAAGCTCCTTTTTTTTTTAAACACTTCTTCACATGTGAAACCAGGAAAGCTCACTACTGTATTATTAATAGTTTCATGTTGCTGCTGTCACACTTATCACAAGCCTAGTGGCTTGGGACAACACAAATACAGATCTGTATACCAGAAGCTTGATACAGGCTCTCACTAGATTAAAACCTAGGCATCAGTGGCTAAATTCCTTTCTGGAAGGTGGGGGGATGGAATGGGGGTGGGCTCACCTCCTGCTCCTTCAAGCTATTGGCAGAATTCACTTCCCTGCCATGGTAAGGCAGAAATTCCTACTTTTTTGCAGCTGCCAACTAAGAGCCCACCTCAGCTTCTAGAAGCCACCAACTTTTCCTAACCCTCCTTCCACCTTCAAGACCAGCAGCGTCAGAGTGAATCTCTGTCATGGACTAGCTCTGTCTGGTTTTCCACTGCCTGGAAGGTTGGGGCCTTTTGTGAGTAGGTTGGTATCTAGGATGATACCCCTCTCGGGGCCTGTAGATGACTCAAACCCGCAGAGTACCTTTTGCTATGGAGACTAATCATTCTGGGTTTTGGTGCTTAGAAAATAGACATGGGCACACACGGGGGTTGGGGGTGTTTGTTGTGTTGCCCACCATACCATCTTAACCAAAACCTAAAATAAAGCCAGTTTGTCATGGGACAGCTAATAAATTGAATGAACACTGATTATGCGTGGTCTGACATAGTTTATTTGGAAAATCCTTAACAGATTGTACAAGCGATTAAACTGAACTCAAAAGCTTCATCGCTATACTTTACCTTGTCTCTGTTCAGCTTATCTTTAGAGATAAGATACAGTCTCACTATATAGCCCCACTTGTCTGGAACTCATTATCCAGACCAGGCCTGTATTGTGTTTATAAATGTGAGTCATTATGCCTTACTGCATTGAGGAGGGGGAGGCAGGGTCAATAGGAAATAACAAATACAATTTTCTACCCTGATTTTCCACAAATTCCTCACTTCAGCCTGGATTTCACACCAGGCTTGCCTCAAACTCAGAGATCTGCCTGTCTCAAACTCCCCAATGCTGGCATTAAATCTGTGTGCCACTATGCCAGGCCACAAGCATGCTTTTGGTCCTATTTATTGATTTTTATATGCTAGGTGTCCCCACATGGCACCTTGTAGGACTAGTCACCTGCCCACCCTCTGATCCAGCATCATCCAAGTTTAATGGGCATCACAGCTATCTGAGTATTATTCTCATTAGCGTAGGTCTCAGGAAGGAACAAGGAGTCCTAGGTTATATTTTTTTTCTTGCACAATTTTTTGTTTTCTCTGAAGTTAATAATTGTCTTTTTCGCTTAGTTTTTTTTTTTTTTTTAACATTCATTTGGCTGCATGTGTTTGTGTGCCATAGCATAGAAGGAGGTCAGAGGGCAATCTGTGGGAGTTTTTCTTTCCTTCATGTGGGCTCAAGGGACTGAACCCAAATTATCAGGCTTGATGCCAAGCCCCCTTGTCTGCTGAGCCACTCACCAGCTTGTCTCCTTAGTTTTCTGTATTGTTTGCCATCAATTCATCATTGGGGTCCTCTCAATATTTAGGACCAAGTACCACTGAGACTATTTCTCCTTCCCCCGAGTCTCCACTGTGAGAACCTGGTTCCTCACGCTGCCTTTTCTATATTGGAGTTTGGCTGTCACTGTGTGTTGCCCTGAATCAGGATTCTATTGTATGTTCTCTTCCCTTTGGGGTCCTGTTCATATGTCCTCCTTCACTTACCCCACCTGAAAAGGAACATCCTTCAAACTGCCTGAGAAAAATATAAGGGAATTTATGGAATCTCTGCCTGTTTGTCCTTATTCTAATCTTATACTCGATTGAAAATGCACTGAAGTACAAGTTTGCTTAGCCGAAAACCCTTTCTCCTGGGACTCAAGGGTGTCATGTTACATTCCTCTAGTTTCAGGAATGCCATGCTTCTGGGTTCTGACCTTTTGTGTAAGAGCTCTTCTGTCTCTCCTGTCTTTTCTTTACCCAGTGTTTTAGAAAATATCAGAAACTCACCATTATGTAAAAAAAAAAAAAAAAAGAAAATGAAAAATGACAGGTTAGTGAATTGTTTATTAATTTCTCTATTTCCTACATAAATTATTGAGAAATATATTTGTATTTTCTATTGTTTTACATTTATTTATTGTGTGTTTATGTGTATACACACATGCATGAGCTACTCATGAGAGGGCTCAATGGCAGAAGTGAAGACTTTTTTTCTTCTGTTTTTGTTTTCAATTTTTGTTTCCTCTCCCTCTACTCCTTCCAGATCCACTGCCCCTGTTTCCCTTCAGAAAAGAGCAGGTCTCTTGGGGACATCTTTGGAACACAGCATAACAAGATACAATAAGACTAGGCACAAACCCTCGCATCAGGGCAATGAAGGCAACCCAGTAAAGGAAAAAAGGTCTCAAAAGCAGGCAAACGAGTCAGAGACACTCCTATCTGATGTGGAATCTCTGTACCTGTATGCTGTGGATATGTGTTCCTACTATTGGTTAATAAAGAAGCTGCTTTGGCTTATGGTAAGACAGTTCACAGCCGGATAGGAAATTCAAACAGAAATGAAGAAGGGCAGAGTCTGGGAGACAAGATTTAGCCGCCCAAGGAGCAAGCTGTGAAAGTACCAGTAAGCCACCAGCTACATGGTAATACATAGATTAACATAAATGAGCAGAGTTAAATTGTAAGAGCTAGTTGGTAATGAGCTGAGCCATAGGCCAAACAGTATAATTAATATAAGCCTCTGTATGTTTATTTGGGGCCAAGAGGCTGAAAACTTCCATCTACACCCATTCCCATTGTTAGGAGCCCCACAAAAACACCAAACAACCATAACATATATGCAGAGGCCCTAGCATAGACCCATGCAGGTTCCATGCGTATAGGAAAAAGTGGCCAGCCAAAGAAACCAACCCTGGCTCTGAGACCAGAGCCAGTGAAAGAACTACTTTAATCCCTGAATCCAGAACCAAAAGAATGTGCCGAGTCTGAAACCAGCACCAAAGAAACACACTTTGGTCCTAGGATCAGAGCCAGTGAAGGAAGTGTGCCCTGACCCTGAAATCGGAGCCCAAAAGAACCAGCGAAAGAAACATTTTGACCCTGAAATCAAAAAGCCAAATCAGGGTACAAAAAGGAAAAATCTGACCAATCTTCACCCTAGAAGTCTCCCTAGAAACTTCCTCCCCCAAGAAGCCCTATATAAGCCCTCCCCCCCCACTTTTTTCTCCACCCTGGGCTGAGGCAGCCACACTCTCCTGGACCCTTCCCTCTCAATAAATCTCTTGAATGAGGTTTGGGTGAAGACCTTCTTTTGCTACCAGAGCAGCAGAGCCTCGATGGAGATCAGCTGAGGGATTGAAACTCTAACATTGGAGAAGTCTTTCCCTGAAGCAGGGCTGTAAGCTGCTACCTGGGCTCACTGTGGCCTGTGGTGTTCATTGGCTCCCGACTGCCTGAATACTTTTCCATTTGAGCTGCAGTGCTCAGTGTGCCTGGGATTCTGATTGTCAGGATCTCTTTCCATCTGGGCTGCACTAGGCTGCACAAATACCTACAATGATGGTCACTTCAGTCTCTATGAACCTTTAGGAGCCCTGCTTAGTTAATTCTGTGGGCCAGGTCCTGGTGTTCTCCACATCCTATGGCCTCAACAATTCTCTTCCCCCTCCTTCTCAGGGATTTCCCAGGTTCCAAAGGGTGGAGTGTTCCATTTGGGCTCTCTCTCTGCTTAATGTTTGTCTATGGTCTCTGGATCTGCTCCTATCAGCTGCTAAGGGAGGCCTCCATGATGACAATTGGGATAGTCACTGATCTGGACTTCTGGCTGCCAGGGTGGCCTCTGGTAGTGTTCTGCCCAGTCTCAGTAACCCCCAGAGAAATTCCCAGAATCACATCAACTCTCCGAATGCAATATACAAGGCAAGGTTTTTTATTTATTTATTTATATTTTTTAAAAAAACTTTATTTATTTATTATTTATTTATTTGCCTTGGTGTTTGCCTGGAACTGGAACTACAGACAGTTGTTAGCTGCCATGTGAGTGCTGGGAATCGAACCCGGGTCCTCTGGAAGAGCAGACGGTGCTCTTAACTGCTGAGCCATCTCTCCAGCCCCCGTTTTTTTTTTTTTTTATTTATTTTATTTGTGACACCTGGGCTTGAACTGAGCTTCCCTCTACCCAAAAGCAGGCCCTTTTAAAAGCAAAGATCAAACACAGACTATAGGTATGCTGTTATCAGGTTGGGGAGTGAGGGCTCAGAAAAGTTTCTTTACTGTTGCTGGCGGGTGAGCAGCTAGCTGCTGGCTGATTGATTGTTTTAGGATGGGGAGAGAATGCCTCCTGGTTGGGCCAGAGTATCCTTTGATTACCCAGGACCTTGGGCACTTGGCCTTGGGTGCTTAGCCTTGGGGACTTATAAACTTCTCAGCTCCTAAAATAGCTCCAGGCCTCAAGGTGGAGGGGCTTTAGTTTCCACAGTAGAGCAGGGAGACAAGATTTTCTTTTTTTCTTTTTTTCTTTTTTCTTTTTTTAAACTTTATTTATTTATCTATTTATTTATCTGCCTTGGTGTTTGCCTGGAACTGGAACTACAGACAGTTGTTAGCTGCCATGTGGGTGCTGGGAATCGAACCCGGCCGGGTCCTCTGGAAGAGCAGCCGGTGCTCTTAACCGCTGAGCCATCTCTCCAGCCCCAAGACTTATTTTCAAAAGCAACACTGTGAAATCCTAGGGGTTCCAGTGCTTTACACAAGCAGGGCTAAGGAGAGGGACATTGCCTACTGGTAACTCTAAGAACCTGATCCAAGCTGGGCGGTAGTTGCACACACCTTTAATCCCAGCAACTTGGAAGCAGAAGCAGGTGGCTTTCTTGAGTTCAACATATCCAGAACTCTACAGATCCAGTTTCAGGATAGCTAGGGATACACATAGAAACCCTGTCTGGAAAATAAACAAATTTTAAAAACCTGGTCCAGCTACCACTGAAACAATGGTGTTTACAGGATGGGCCACTCCAACGGGAATGGGTACCAAACTTTCACTCCATCAGGAGTGGGTATGGAACCTTCAGAATGATAATAAAGCAAGGACAGGAAAATCAGAATAGGAAGCATCTATGTATTCATGTTCTGGGCCATGCTTGTAAGAGGCATTCAGAAGCTATTTTTGCTAAGAAATAGTTGACTTTTCATCAACTCACAAGAAATCTAAAGCAGCCAAATGTAGTAGGTTTCTGACCCGGACTAGCCCCAAGATCTGGACCAGCAGTCCCAAAGAAACACACAGATGCTTGTATTAATTTTATGCTGATTGACGTAGGGCCCATGCATATAACTTGCTCTTTACTCTTAAACTAATCCATGATTCTTACCCTGTGTAGCCATATGACTTGATAACTTTTCTCAGAGCAGTATTTCAACATTTTTCCTTTGTGTCAGCTGGCATCTCATCATGGTGTCTCCATGGTGACTCTCTGGCATCTCTGCTCTGTTCTTCTCTTCCTGTTCTCAAGAATTTTCTTAGTCTGGTAGCCCCACCCACACTTCCTGTCTGCCTTTGGCCAATCAACATTTTTGTTAAACCAGTAGGTGGGACAATTATTTACAAATGTAATAGAACATAGTCCCACTATAGCCAAATGCTGTCATCATGCAGTATAGCCTCTGACTAGGTCTTCAAAAGAATATGAATTCAATATCTTAGTAAGTTTTAAGTTTTTAGCAGCTTGCTAAAGCTCTTTCTGAAAAGTATTGTACTTTACTATCAGTGGAAGCTACCATCAGAAGGTGGTGCCTGGGGATTCTCCTGGTGGCCATTGCTGGTAAGACCCAGCCCACTCAACACTCTGGGAGGTGGGGGTGGGGGTGAGACTCCATTTTCAGAACCTCTGGTAGCCCATCTTGTTTAGAAGAATGTTGGCCAATGTGACTATTACAGTTTATGTTTTCTGGGACCTTTCAACTTTTTGATTTTTTGAGACAAGGTTCCTTTGTGTAGCTTTGGCTGTCCTGGAACTCACTCTGAACTGAACTGGAACTCATAGAGGTCTGCCAGTCTCTACTACCATCTGACTTTTTTACTTGGAACTACTTGGAAAGGTAGAACCAGGATGGCTTCTAACTCAGAGACTGCCTTGCCCCTGACTCAAGTGCTGGGATCAAAGGTATGTACTATCACATACAGCTCAACTTTAATTTTCAATCTATTAACTTGCCTGTTTTCAGTTTATTTTTTAATTGGCTTCATTTATTACTTTTGTTTTTTGAGAAAGGGTTTCTTTGTGTAGCTCTGGATGTCCTGGAACTCACTCTGAAGACTAGGCTGGCCTCGAACTCCATAGATCCACCTGCCTCTACTAGTAGTGATATACTGTGTATTTAATAAAAATAATCTAGACTATCAGAGGACAGATCCATCCACAGAGCCAAGCCAAAAAAGTCAGGTAGTTGTGACCCATGCCTTTAATCCCATCATTGGGGAGGCAAAAATCCCTCTAGATCTCTGAGTTCCAGGCCTAACAGAGGCAGGCAGTGGTGGGATTAAAGGCATGTGCCACCACCAAGCAGCTTTGAGAGACAGGGTTTCTCTGTGTAGTAGTCTTGGCTGTCTTGGAACTCACTCTGTAGACCAGGCTGGCCTTGAACTCTGAGATCCACCCATCTCTGTCTGCCTCCTGAGTACGGAGATTAAGGTGTCCACCATTGGGCCATTTTCAATTTTTTTATTTGAAAGAAATCTCATTTGGTGGTCTTTATGTTCTTATTTTTTGGTATATCTTTTGGGTATCTTTGATACTGTTTTCTCAGTTTTTATTCTTATTCTTCTGCTTCCTTTATTGCCTTCTTTTCTTCTGTGTCTTATTTCCTCATCCTCATCTTTGTGCCTGTTGACTCTGGCTGGTTGTGCTTAAGAATGAGATGCTAAACTGGGTTTCAATGCTTCTTTTCCAGGGTAGAACTAATTTGAAACCACTGTGGCAGGGCCAGACTTTCTAGCAATATGCAGTAGAAACAGAAGTAGTCCTGAGCAAACTACGGTTTTGTTTTATTTTGTTTTCGCAAAATTCCAGACACAGTCATCACAAACCAGTCTGCTATGGCAGTGCACACCTCCCTTAACTCTCCAGCATTTCACTTCTCTGCCCTCTTAGGCGTGGTTCTCAATATAGCTCCTGTGCTATAGGAGCTTCAGGAAATGAGGGAAATATTCTGCCTTATGTTGCTAGAGATCTCTATATTAAATTCTAAAAGTTTTGGGGGCAGAAAACGGGAGCAGTTGAAGGTGCAGGAGCTTTCTTGCAGGCAGCCTTAGGGTCTTGTGCCTGGGTGTAACTGGAGACAAATGTCAGGGCAGCTCCTCCTCACATAGCACAGATGAACAAACAAATTTAAACATAGCTCAGGATTTAGGGACCAGAGTGCACAAAATGCCCACAGGACTGTATACACAGGACTGGCTGGGGAACCATCTCTTGGGTCCTCCTGCATGTCATCCGTTTTAAGAGGCTACTCTCACTAGGAAAGAAATTGTGTTTCCAAGTAAATGCTGACTCTTGACTTTAGAGATGAACACGACAAAGACGATGCATCAATCCTTTTGTCTCATTTCAGCGGTCAGCAAACAGAGTCGAGACGGGATCACCCGCTCTTTTCCGTTGCTTTCTGCGAAATAACTCAATTGAAGTAAGGATCCTGGTTAAAAAAAAAAAAAAAAAAAAAATAGGCTGGGGAAACTGACTCATAACGCGATGGGCCAAACGCTACAGACCTCTCCGGGCTTCCACGCCCACACTCCCGCCCGCCCCGGCCCCGCCCCGGCCCCGCCCCTCTCCGCTCCGGAAATGCGTTCTAGTCTCCGTCCACGTAGCTAGGGGAAAAGTCTATCGCGAGAATTCCGCGTCCGGCGCCCAGATCGCGCGAGACTGGGGAGGGAGGTGAGGCTTGTGGGGCGCGCGCGGCGGCCGCGACGGACGCAAGATGGCGACGGCGACTATAGCTCTCGTAAGTGAGTCCCTCGCGGCTGGGGGTGGTCGTCAGCTGGTGAGAGTGAGTCGTGGGCCGGGCCGGGGCGCAGAGACTCCCTGGGTGCGCAGCGGCTTGACCCGGCCTCACACGGACCCTCTTGTGGTCCCCGGCACGCGGGGCGGGGGCGGAGCGGGCGCGCGCGACTACTGCCGCGACTGTGGCTCCAGCTTCCGGCTCGAGGAATCCAGTTTCCGGCGGCTGGGCGGGGTTGGCCGGCGGCAGGCGGCTCAGCTGGATGCCCCATGGGGCGGTCCCCGCTTTGCTGAGGTTGGGTGACAGCCCTTCTAGGCGGCCCGCGGCTTCAGGGATCCGTGGCGTCTCCTCCGGGCCTCCGCGACTGCGCCCGTGTTGGGGACGCGGAAGGGGCGGACCCATGGCTCTGCGCCGTGGAGCACGGAGCAGCGGATTTCCCATTCTGCTACTCCACGCATGAGGGGAAGGACATCCCCCACACATCTTAAAAGTCGATCTGTCCCTGGCTCTGTTGGAGAACGACAGTCAGTGCCTGCCTTGGTCGCAGGCCTTGTGGGCACATAATAATTTGCTAACTCCGTGTCTTGTGCTGGTGAGCCTCAGCCTGCTCTACTCAGCAATTTGCCCTCATCAGTCAGGAATATCTGCCCCTGATCTTTCTCCTCACTCGCCTTAGGAACCACTGATCTCTTGGACTTAACCCCAGTGCAACCCAGCCTTTTATTAACTGCCACCCTCACCCAGGGGGATGGAGCAAGGTCTGAGCAGGTGGTTTGACGGCAGGACTGGTATGGTCAAGTGTGGTGATATATTGTATATTTAATAAAATTAGTCTGGACTATCAGGGGACAGAGCTGACTCTCCAGCCTTTTTTGGTTTTGTTTGCTTGTTAGTTTTTCGTTTTGTTTCGTTTTCTTCTTAGAGGCAGGGTTTTCTGTGTAACAGTCCTGGCTGTCCTGGAACTTGCTTTGTAAACCAGACTGGCCTCTAACTCAAAGAGTTCCTCCCAAGCGTAGGGACTAACGGTGTGCTCCATCACTGCCTGGCTGTTAGGCCTTGACCCTCCCCAGTGGTGGGATTAGAAGTGTGGGGTCACCACTCCATGACCTTCATGGCTTGACTGTGAGTGATTCTGTCCTCTGATATTCCAGACTAATTTTATTAAATATAGAATATGTCACCACAGTCAAGTAATATACACAGGCTGCTGTTGCTCAGCCCTGGCCGGGGGCTGCAACTTCATACTTGGAAAGGGACACTTGCTCTAGCTTATGAGATAGATCCAGTGTGTTTCACTCACATCATGGCTAGCTTTTTCTTTTTCTTTTTTAATGCTCTGTTGCTTGAAGCTACAGGAGCAAATGGTCTTTGCATAGAGACAGTCAGATTGTTGAGTACTTGGTGACTGTCTGTAGGTGGCTTGTTAGATGATAGATAGAAGAGAGGGGACAACTTGGGAGATATTTTGAGCGGCACAGGAGGAGAGTGGATGCCTTGTTTCTGAGTAACCCCTGGAGTTCGTGCAGACTGAAAGGTTAGCTGGGGGTCAGCTCTACCATAGCTTGATGCCAGACGGGTAGTGTCATTGTTGAGATGGGCTCAAGATGGGCATGGGCAGTGAGTCTCACCATTGAAGTAGGTGACTATGAGGCCCCTAGAGTTGTCTCTCTCTTGTTTTGCTGCATCCACAGTGCTCAGTACAAGCCTGGCTACCCAGGAAGCAGCACTGCACTCTGTGAAGGGACCTGAACAGATGGAAGACAGCATCCTGCAGCCAGTCCTATTCTAGGGTCCTGGCACTGCTATCAATGGTACTAATTACTGCTAGAACCTGTGGCTTACTTCCCAGAGACTAAGGGACTTCATGGAAGATGATTCCGTAAAATCTTCGCTGCTGCCTGAGAGATAGGCCATGCCCCTGCACAAGAGGAGCTTGAGGCCTAGATTTTAGGTGATTTGCCCCAGGTTTATTAACATGTTTTGTAATGGAAGTAACTCTTTGTTCTGTGCTGGTGATGGGCAGAGCTTGACTTGTAAACCAGAGATGCACGCTCAGTAGCACTGTCCCTCAAGGGGGCTTCCCCTCTCCTAATGCACCACTGCCTGATGGTTTCCAATGCCCAAGGTGACAGCCTGTGACTGTTAGGTCTTAAACCTGGAACAAGCAGCTGAGATGCATATTAGTGACTAGCTATGATAACAAATGATAGTTTTCCCTAGGCTCTCCCAGTGACTGCTTAGCACAGACTTCTCCCTAGATTGCTCATATGCATTGTCTGCTGCTTTCAGCACTATCCCTGGGTGACTAGTAATTTATAGAGGCCCCAGGTTCAGACTTCTCACTGGTGTCTGGCTGTTATCTGAAGCATACTTTCACTGTTGGTGTTGGAAAGCAATTTCTGTTCTGTAGATGCCTGTGCCATAGGAGTTGCCTTTCCTTTAGTTTTCTCTGGGATATCATTTCTGAGTCAAAGTGGAGCTAAGCTAGACAGTAGTGCACACTCAATGTTGGTAGTCCTTGCACTATACTAGGCTGTGCCGCTGTTCCTCCTTCAGTAGTCTGATGACCTGAGAGACCCACTTTGTCCAAGTTGACCAGCCTCAGGCTTTGTCTTCTAGAATGGTGGGTACAACCATCTCTCACTCTATGTCTTTTGATAATTTGTGGAGCAAAATTTTGAGCTGATGGTAGTTATAAGCACATTCTGACTTCTGTTTACACTGCAGTCTCTAAGAAGTTGGGGTGGGTTTTAGAGTCCTTCCATCACATCATCCTACTGCTCCTTACCACATTGCCCACCTCTACCAAAGTCTGTGTGTAGGCTATCAAGGGTCATTCCACTGGGCCATGTTATGAGCTTTATCTTCTGAGGGCTGTCTTTGTCTGTGTCTCCTCTGGAGTGGGTCTTAACCAGTGTAGAGAGCTGTTCTCAGCTGACTTCCTAGGACATCTTTGTACTTGGGCTGCCCGGTATGGGATGCCTAGGTTGGGCCAGAGCTTTTGGAGTTACTGAAGTCGAGGTTGAGCTTAGAGGCCTGGCCCAAGTTTGTATAGAGTTTGGCCGCAGTGGTGCTCCTGCTGCCTTGGGAAGGATGGGATGATACAGCCCTGTCATCTAATCTGACTCAATCTGTCAGCAGAAAAAGGTGGCTTTCCTTGGCCTTGGGCTGGAATACTGCTTGCTATCTGTCCTTTTCTTTTTGTCTTTCTGGGAGACAGTCAAAACTTGGGCCTGCCCCAGCTGCTGCTCTGCTTTCTGTCAGTACTCTGCATGGCTGTATATGTGCTGGCAGGGTAGAGGGTATAAGGACAGTACAAGGTGGAATTGTGCCGGGAATGAATATTCAGCTGACCTTCTTAGAACCTTGCCCAATCTCCCTTGTTCAGCCTTTAGCTTTGAAAGAGAAGAGGGTCTGGGTGATGGCTTTGTATTACTATTGGTTACATTTCCTTCCTGCCTGCAGCAGGTCAATGGCCAACAAGGAGGGGGGTCCGAGCCGGCGGCAGCGGCTGCAGCAGCAGCAGCGGCAGTGGTGGCAGCAGGAGACAAATGGAAACCTCCACAGGTATTATCTCTTCCCTCAGGCTTGCTGGCCTGCCTGCTCATGCATCCTTGGGCCTAGAGAGACCTGATTGGGGCAAACTGGACATGTGATGGGGGAATTCCAGTGACCAGCCTCTGCCTTATGGGCAGACAGTGCCCACAGGACTGGGGCCTGGCCCTGCCCCTCCTTAGCCTGCTTCTGTTTTGCCTCTTTTTTTGTGAGAATTTATCTGGCCTAAGCTTGGCAGGGTCTGGCAGTTGGCTAGCTAGGCAGCAGGGGTAGGAGATGGGCATGATGGGAATAACTACAGCCTAGCCCTCAGTGGTGCTGGCTTTGAGCCATTAGCTTTGTGCAGAAGGATGGGCCCTCTGTTTCAGAATTACAGTGTTGTGTCTAGAGCCAGAAATAGGGATTTCCATTTTAGCTTTGTTTTCATGTAAGTAAAACAACAAAATAACATATAAATCAAAGCACATGCTTCTCTGGGCTTATGGGTGGGTGTGGATAGATTTTGTTCTCTAGTCACTGGCCCACGGGGAGTAAGTCTTCTGGGACATGAATCTGGGCTCTGTTGTTGCTAGGTGATAGGTCTTTATTCCCACCTCCACAGAATCCCACAAGGTTTCAACAAGATAGTGTGGTGGCCTTTGACTAGGCCTCCCAAGCACTGGTGTCTGGGGCGGGGGGCCGTGTTGCAGACAGAGATGTTGGTATGCAGCTTGGATCTTGGGAAGTTGTGGGGGCTGAAGCTCCCTGTCCCAACTGGCTGGCCAGTACACCACTGTTTGGTGGGAGAAGGGCCTTTTGTTCGCCAAGACAAAGAAGAGATTGAAAAGTTTCTAGGGGGCTGAGAAGAACTGGCATTTATTTCCATGGTGACAGCCTACTCTAGTGTCACAGCCTCATAGGCCTGGGGCCAGCTGAGAGGCCAGAGGACAGATCTAGTATCTAGTATGAGCCATACTGTAGCCCTTGGTCCTATTTATTGCCAGCTCTTAGGAGACTTTAGGATCTATTTGGGACTCTGTCCCATGGAGGAGTAGGGGGCTTATAAGCTTCCTGCCTTTTGACTGTTGACCAGAAACTTAGCCCTCTGGCATCCATGATGGGATTCATGGGGTTTAAGTCAGCCAGACCCTGCCTACCCACTTTGTACTTGAGTCCTTGCCTATTACTCCCATTCTGAGGGCCTTCCTCTCTGCTGATGTTCTCAAAGATTTATTTCTGGGAGCCTAGAAGAGTCACCAGAGGTATTTTGAACTGGTTAGATATGTAGGCTGGCTCTGCTCATTATTCTCAGGATCTGCTGGCTCTGACATTGGTCTTTCCTTGTTTACATGGCTGTTTCCCTCTTCTGCAAACAACTTGGAAATGGAGTAATATAAGCACAATTTTGGTAGCGTTCAGATTATGTCTGCAGCAAGTGTCAAGGCCTCCATGGCTAGTACCAAATGTTCTACATTCATGTGGCTTGGGTACTGCTCTGCACCTGACTTCTGGTGTGTTGAACACATGCCATACAGGAGTGTTAGTGGAAGTGGGCTGTAGCCCCTTGTAGGGTTCATGAACTGAGGAGTACCACCTCTGGAAGGTGTGTAGAAAGAATGTCTTCAGGGACTGATGGCAGTATTGGAGGAAGGCCTCTTGCCTTGTTCCATGGTGACCTGAGGCAAAGAAACCAAGAGGCTAGAGTGCCAGGTAGCCTGTAAGTAACGAGTCTTTGATCCTGGTTCTGCTGTTTGATCTCTGGAGGACAACAGAGGTCAGCTGTTCCTCAGGACTTGGGTCAGAGACTCGGGTCAAATTGTCAACAGGAGATAGGCACACTGCTCTCACTTACTATGTAAGTTGCATGAAGAGGCCATTGTGCTTCTGACTATACAGGGTCCCTGTCTGGTTTAATATGTTCCATCCACGAGTCATGCCTGTGACAGAAGCCTAAATGGAGATTGTCTGAAGGAAGACTTGCAGTTTGTACTGGGACTTGTATTTTACTTTGGTTTAAGAGTCTACAGATAGAGGGTCTGAGGGGTTTCTGGGACATGAGAAATTTTTGGTTTGCTGCTGAACACTTCTCTTGTTTTCTACTCCAGGGCGCAGATCCTATCAAGATGGAAAATGGACAAAGCACAGGCACCAAGCTAGGGCTGCCTCCCCTGACGCCCGAGCAGCAGGAGGCCCTCCAGAAGGTGAGAGTGCACCTCTTGGACACTACTGCTCAGCCAAGATTGGTGAGGTGAGCCATCCCCTTGCGGGCTGGGCTCCCCAGTGCTCCTCATTGCCATCTCTTGCAGGCCAAGAAGTATGCAATGGAGCAGAGCATCAAGAGTGTGCTAGTGAAACAGACCATCGCGCACCAGCAACAGCAGCTCACCAACCTGCAGGTGAGCCCCAATACCCTTTTGCACGCCACTGCCACTATCTTGGGGCTGGCTCCGCTGGAGGCCCTCCTGCCCAGCCTGGGCCAGGAAGCCTCCATTGCCCCTCCCCACTACCTCCACCATCTCCTCCTCTTCTCTGCCTCCTCCTGTGCCTGTGGCCGACTGCCCCCAGAAGGTGTTATCACTCTCAGACTTTGAAGATTCATTCTCTGGACCACCAAGGTCCTTTCTGAGGCATGAGTGGCCTGGCCTTTCCTCCTGTTGCTTGATAAGGCCCCTTTTCCACCCCTTCCCACTCCTTCTCTATAGCTCTGCCCATTCTCCTTCTTGGTCTTCCCACTGGTGCCTCTGGGTCTCCAGCATGCCATTGTCACTCCAGGCTGTGCACAGCCATGGTGGCAGCATGTAGGTTGTGATCCTCCCTGCCCCTATGCTCAGGCTTTTATCCCTGGGGCCCTCAACTGAAGGGGCAGTCTAGGGTTATGCTCCACTGGGCCCTAGTCTAGGCTGGAGGCTGTGATATCTGTGGGAAGAAGCCTATGCGAAGCTGACAGGTTCCTGGGCCTTGAGCCTTCCCCTCTCCCAGGTCCAGTCCTCAGACATTCATACTGGCTGTTCACTGTACTCTGTCCATCCCTTTCCTCCCTTCCTTCTGCCCTCGCCGGTCTTGCTGCAAAGGCTGTGGGGCGGGGCACCTGGGGCTCTGAAGCCCCCCTGGGCAGGTGCCAGTGACCAGCCAGAGTGACCAGCAGTGTGGGAAGGCAGGCGGGCCTCCCTGGCAGGGCGGGGACTCCGCGCCTTGCTGCTGTCTGCGTGAGGTGTTGACGAGAGCGGGAGACTGCTCGGCTCCAACAGACTGAACTCTGTCTTTACTGTCTTTCAGATGGCAGCAGTGACAATGGGCTTTGGAGATCCTCTCTCACCTTTGCAATCGGTCAATAGAAATGCTCACTTCTTCTGGGGCTCATGTCCTTAGTCAGGGCTAGAGGGGGGCAGTGCAGCCCACTGCTGGGGACCTTGCTCCCCTGGCCGGCCCTGCCCGCCAGCTCTGGACGAGCACAGCAGAGCGCCAGGCATGGTGGGGCCAGTGGTATGGGCACTCACCCCGGGACCGCCCCTGGGGAGGCCTCCATCTGCTCTGAGGGCCCACCTTAAAACTAACCGGCCAGGTAACTGCGGAGGGCAGCCGCGGCAGCCAGCCAGGGAGGGTAGCTGCCAATGCCAGGCTCATCTGTGCCTTGCCACCCCATGTGGGGGATGTACCTGTGGGCCTCCAGCTCTGACAGTCTCCAGGCTGCCCGGGCTCTTGGGTTGGGGTCAGGCCCCTGATAAGAGAGGGGTCCTAACTGTGGCCCCATCATACTCTGGAGGGAGGATGGATGGATGGGGTGGGGGCTGTGGGCCTGAGTGAGCGAGAGGGAAGGGCAGATAACAACTTGGGTCACAGACATAGCTCTCAGCAAGGGGTAGAGGTCATGTGGCCATGGCTGCAGTAAGCAGAGGAGTCTGGGAAGGAGATGGCCCCCTTCCTTGCCCAGAGGCAAGTTGAAATGGCCAGGCCCTATCCTGGGGAGACCCTGTGGGAAAAACATGGCCCTTTCAATGGGGAAATCTACTTAGAGGGTCATCCCTGGATGAGTTGCCCTCACATTTGAGACAAGCTCTGTCTACTATGGAAGCATCTGTCTAAAAGAGAACTGCTGACACTCTGAGGAGTCCTGGGAGATGTGGTCAGAGACCTGTAGTTGGGTGGTCTCACCTTGAAAGGGAGAGTTAGTACTCCCTTGTCAGCTGTGACCTGAAGGACATACGTGGCTTCATGTCTATGTAGAGCTTAAAGAAGGGATGGCTCTACCCTTGGGGCCCTTCATGTGGGCAAGAGCCTGAAGCTTGTCAGGAGCCAGTTTGAGGGAGTGACCCCCAATTCAGGGACCTCCTATGTGAGGAAAGATAGGCCCCACCTGGGCGAGTCCTGTGCTTTGGACCGTTTAGTCCTCTCTCTCTCTCAGGGAGACTGGGCTGTCCTAGGCCTGCTAATGTCTGAAAAAGTAAACTGGTCTCTTGCCACTGGGACCTTTATTAGGGTGAGAGGACCCCTTGTTTGTGTTAAGGAGTAAGGCCCTGCCTGGCCCACGGGGCCCTACCTGTGGCTCTAGACACCCCCCCCCCCCCCCCGCCTGCCTGGCACATATAAAGTGTTAGAAGGAGCCTTTCCCAGGGCATGGGAAGTCATTCCTTACAGTGGCCCAGCTCACTGTAAGTCCTGTCACCTTCCCAGCCCCAAGGATCCCTGAGGTTTCTTCATTGGGTTCTCTGCTGCCTTGTGATGCTCTTACCTGGGCCAGCTCTTGTGGCTACAGTCGTGTGCTCCAAGCAGCTCTTTTTTGTGGGAGGTGCTGGGATGGGCGAGTCTAGAGCACCTGAGTCCTCACCTGTGTTTCCCTGCATGAGCAGCTTGCTCCTTGTTCTCTTCTGGGCAATGGCTGCCCTGTCTTCTGCCACCCTCTCTTCTGGCCTCCATGCCAGTAGGTGTCTCTGGCTTGGACAGCTCCTCCTTCCCTCTTCTGTCCCTAAACTTGGTTGGACTAGTGGGAGGATCTCCCAGCCTAGCCCAGGTCCCTGGCCCCAGACTGGAGAAGTGGGCTGAATTTATAGGGTGTTCAGCCTTAGCTTCTGACCACTTGTCAGCTGTGCTGCCACAGTCTGTCTGGGACCTGGGTGGGCTGGGTACTTCCATGTCCTGCTGTTGGGCTGGGCTTCCTTGGGGTGGGGTCCTGCTGACCCCTAATCCCTGGGTGCAAGGGCCCAGCCTGCATTTCACTGCTGCGTGGGGAGCCCTTCCCACAGCAGAGCTGGGTAGGTGGGCCAGGACGGGAGAGGGCTACTGAGTCTCCTGCCTTCCTGACAAGCCAGTGGCTCTCTCCTTCTGTCCTGCTGCAGATGGCAGCTCAGCGGCAGCGGGCACTAGCTATCATGTGCCGGGTCTATGTGGGTTCCATCTACTACGAGCTGGGGGAAGACACCATTCGCCAAGCCTTTGCTCCCTTTGGCCCCATCAAGAGCATTGATATGTCCTGGGATTCTGTTACTATGAAGCACAAGGTAAGCAGATTGGAGGTACCCCTGTATACTAGTTTGCCCTGCTACCTGCTTTCCTGGTCTGATGGCAACTCCCTGTGTTTAGGGCTTTGCCTTCGTGGAGTATGAGGTCCCAGAAGCTGCACAGCTGGCCTTGGAGCAGATGAACTCCGTGATGCTTGGGGGTAGGAACATCAAGGTAAGGACAAGAGAGTTTGGTCTTGGGCCTAGGGCTAAGAATGTATACGTGGCTTTGTGTACTCGCATACATATAAGAATGTATACAGGGCTTTGTGTACTCGCATACATATAAGCCGTCACCACAGGCTCAGGCTCATGGTAGACTCTGTCTTCCTCAGGTGGGCAGACCCAGCAACATAGGACAAGCCCAACCCATCATAGACCAGCTGGCTGAGGAAGCCAGGGCTTTCAATCGCATCTATGTGGCCTCTGTACATCAGGACCTCTCGGATGATGACATCAAGAGTGTGTTTGAAGCCTTTGGCAAGATTAAGTCTTGTACGCTGGCCCGGGACCCCACAACTGGCAAGCATAAGGGCTATGGTTTTATTGGTGAGTTTGGGGAGAGCCAAGGAGAAGAGGAAGCCCACCTGATGCTAGAGCCAGCCTTTCTTACTGCCTTTCCTGCCCTGCAGAGTATGAGAAGGCCCAGTCGTCCCAGGATGCTGTGTCCTCCATGAATCTCTTTGATCTGGGTGGCCAGTACTTGAGGGTGGGCAAAGCTGTCACACCCCCCATGCCCCTGCTAACACCCGCCACCCCTGGAGGTCTCCCACCTGCTGCTGCTGTAGCTGCAGCTGCAGCCACAGCCAAGATTACAGCTCAGGTAAGAGCGAGTGGAGTTGGTGGACAGGTGCACTGATCCTTTGGGAACTGGCTCTAGCTGGTTTGGGGTAAAGGTAGCCAGACTAGAAAGTGACTCTGGTTGCCTTTTGGTTGCAGGAAGCAGTGGCTGGAGCAGCAGTGCTGGGTACTTTAGCTACACCAGGACTAGTATCCCCGGCACTGACACTGGCACAGCCCTTAGGGGCTCTACCCCAGGCTGTCATGGCTGCCCAAGCCCCTGGAGTCATCACAGGTGAGTATGAGTGGGTCGGGATTCCCGCACTCTTTGCTCCTCTCCTGGAGGCTGTCTTCAGCATCTCAACCCACACTTACTTCAGGGCCTTATAGCCAACCAACCGTTTTCCTCAAGGAGGGTGTATGTGTAACTATTGAACTTGGTTGGTTTTGCTGCAGGTGTGACCCCAGCCCGCCCTCCCATTCCAGTCACCATCCCCTCTGTGGGAGTGGTGAACCCCATCCTAGCCAGCCCGCCAACGCTGGGTCTGCTGGAGCCCAAGAAGGAGAAGGAAGAAGAGGAGCTGTTTCCTGAGTCAGAGAGGCCAGAGATGTTGAGTGAGCAGGAACACATGAGCATCTCTGGCAGCAGTGCTCGCCACATGGTCATGCAGAAGCTTCTCAGAAAACAGGAGGTAGGGTGGGCTAGTGCCTCTCTCTGGAGTAGAGCTGGTATAGTGTGGTAGATAGGCGCATTCAATTTCTTCTCTCACAGTCCACAGTGATGGTTCTACGAAACATGGTGGACCCCAAGGACATCGACGATGACCTGGAGGGAGAGGTGACAGAGGAGTGTGGCAAATTCGGTGCTGTGAACCGGGTCATTATCTACCAAGAAAAACAGGGCGAGGAGGAGGATGCAGAGATCATCGTCAAGATTTTTGTGGAGTTTTCCATGGCCTCAGAGACTCACAAGGCCATCCAGGCCCTCAATGGGCGCTGGTTTGCTGGCCGTAAGGTGGTGGCTGAAGTGTACGACCAGGAGCGTTTTGATAACAGCGACCTCTCTGCGTGACTTTGGCCTCCTTTCCCGGACTTGCACTTGCCCCTTATTTCCTTTGGGTTTTGTAGAGTGTTAATGGTGCCCCTGGGACCAGGTACTCTGCCCAGCCCACGCTGTAGTGTACATAAAGGTGCAGATACTGCTGGCCCTGAAATCCCTGTCTGAAGTTGGTGGTGGGGATGACTGGTCTGTGTTGACAAGGCACCAGTGACCAGGAGGGTGTTGAGCATACTGCGCAGGCGTGAATGGGAGGGCCGAGGTATGGGGGGGGCGGTGTTGCTGCTTCTCCACTTGTGGGCAGTGCTGGCTTTTAGCCCTTGTTCACGAGTGGTGCGGGGAGGATTTGGACCTGAGAGCAATTGGATCCGGGGCTAAGGGAGCGCCTGGCACACTGTCAGCGGGATCTACCTTATTACGGCTGGGTCACGTCGGAGCGAGGCCGGAAGTCCCGACACGCTTTGCGTGAGACTACTACGGGTCGTCGGAGAAGCCATTTCTCCGCGGCTCTTGGGAATTGTAGTTTTGAGCAATGAGGGCGGGCCTAAGGCTTCCCGGCGGGCTGCGCGGCTGGGCGGTTGTCGCGGGCAGCGGCGGCGGTTCCGGCTGCGGTGCTGCGGGCGGACGAGCTGCTGGGTGAGCAGGCCGGTCGGGATGCGGAGCCGCCGCCGCGCCCCCAGCGCCTGAGAAAGCGCTGCCGGGTCAGGCCGCGCCGCCGCCCGGGACCATAGCTCGTACTGAGTGCGGGCCGAGCCTAGTGCCGACCCCGGCTGCAGTCCGGGTCCCAGCTGCCCGCCCCACCCCCGCGCGGGCCGTGCCGCTTCGCCCGCGCCCGGCGCTCATGCGGGCCGAGCCCCGCCCCCCGGCCCGAGCCCGCCGTGCGCCTCCCGAGCCCGCGCTCACTGCCCGCCCGCATCATGCTCAAGTGCATCCCGCTCTGGCGTTGCAACCGGCACGTGGAGTCGGTGGATAAGAGGCACTGCTCGCTACAGGCTGTGCCAGAGGAGATCTACCGCTACAGCCGCAGCCTCGAGGAGCTATTGCTCGATGCCAACCAGCTGCGAGAGCTACCCAAGGTGAGCGGCCGCCGCAGCACCTGCTGCCCCGTCCACGGCCCCGCGCTCAGTTTTCTGGGCAGTGTGTGAGTTATGGCCAGCTGGAGCGAGACCTCGGCAGTGCCTGCTCGGGCACGGTCGGCACCGCCACCTCCAGCCGGCCCTGCTGGTTCCTACTGGCCAGAGCCCCGCCCCAGCCAGCCCCACCCTCCCCCAGTCGCCAGTGTTGGCACCTGGTGGCAGCCCGTCAGGGGACCGGGTGGATACTGAGCCTAAAAGGGGAGCCAACAGAGAAACCCGTGAGAGCACAGGAGGTGGATGGGACCAGGGTGCGAGGTCGACCTGGGCCAGCAACTTGCTGGGCTGCTTTAGAGGTAGGGGCTTGGTTTTCTTCCACCGTGCTCTGCCCGCCCCCCCCCCTGCTTTTTTCACTTGGGTTCAAAGCTGAGTGTGGGATCCCCCTGAGATACTTGTCAGATCTATTCTGACGTCTCTCAGCGGAGGGCCGACCTCTCACTGCTTGTGTTCCTTCCTGTCGGTTTGTTGTCGGTTTGTTGTTCTGAGGTCACTGCAGAAAGATCAGAGGAAGCAGGTTATGAAAGATTTACTTTTTTGAGGTGGGGGGCTTAGTGGTCTGATATTCTTGAGGGCTGGGTGGCACGGAATGTGGCCCCAGTCTAGGTCTATTTATGACAGCTCTGTTCTTCATGGCTCTTCATAGCATCTATGTGTGAATCCTAAAATTTTTGTACCTGTGTTTTACTTTGGTGTTTTTACTACACACTGTTTTCCTGATGGCCTCTGTGGAGCTCTCTTTGCTGGGGTCCCTGAAGGGTTTATCTGTGTCGGGAGAAGCAGTTTGGGTAGCTGGTAGAATCCTAAGAGTGACCCACAGGGAAGAAGGCTGGGACCATCCAGTCAGAGTGGTTGATGTTTCAGCTGGGGCAGAACAGTACTGGTGGATGTTATAAGTGACACAGGGAGACCAGGCATCGAGAGGGCAGGGGTATATTCTGCATGTTTCTTTCCCTGGTGTCCAGCACACTTGGTGACTGCCAGAACCTTGTGTGACCTGGGACACACAGAGGTCCCCACAATCCTCCTGGTCAAGAAACTACTCTTTACCCTTAGAGCCTTGGATGTAGAGCTTGTTCACCTGATCACATCTTCTGCTACCCACAGCCCTTCTTCCGGCTATTGAACTTGCGAAAACTGGGCCTCAGTGACAACGAGATCCAGCGGCTGCCTCCTGAAGTGGCTAACTTCATGCAGCTGGTGGAGCTGGATGTGTCCCGGAATGGTGGGCAGGCAGGCGGGGTGGAGCAGGAGGGCTGGTGGGACCTCCTGAGGCTGTAGCATCCTCATGGCAAACCACTTTGCACACAGATATTCCTGAGATACCTGAGAGCATAAAGTTCTGTAAGGCTCTGGAGATTGCAGACTTCAGTGGGAACCCCCTGTCCAGGTTAGTGTCACCACAAAGTGGAGGTTGGCTTTGGGCCGTGGGAGGTTCTGTGACCCTTCTGTGGGCATCTAAGATCTGCTGCTTCCTTTCCCTAGGCTTCCGGATGGCTTCACACAGCTGCGCAGCCTGGCTCACCTGGCCCTGAATGATGTGTCCTTGCAGGCACTGCCTGGAGATGTGGGCAAGTGAGTAACCCCCACGGTGAGTGGATCTGATAGTGGGAGTGCTTGTCTAGGTCTCACCTTTCACAGCCTTGGCACTTGGTTTCTTTCAGCCTGGCCAACTTGGTGACCTTGGAACTGCGGGAGAACCTGCTTAAATCTCTCCCTGCGTAAGTTTGGGGCCTCCACCTAGACTGTGGGAGACTTGTGCTGGGGCTTGGCCATGAAGACTTTTTCTTCTGCAGGTCCCTGTCTTTCCTGGTCAAGCTAGAACAGCTGGATCTGGGAGGCAATGATCTGGAAGTGCTGGTACACTGAGGGCTGCCTGGGGAGGATGGTTTAGGAGGCCGTTAGAGAATGTCACACTTAGCTCTCCTGTCTTTGTCTCTTCTCGTAGCCTGACACTCTGGGGGCTCTGCCTAACCTGCGGGAGTTGTGGCTAGACCGAAACCAGTTGTCAGCACTGCCCCCGGTAAGTGAGGGGGACGCTGGCTTTATCCCCATCCCTGCTGCCCTTTGACCTCTTTCCTGTCCTCAGGAGCTAGGGAATCTGCGGAGGCTGGTATGCCTGGATGTGTCAGAGAACCGCCTAGAGGAGCTGCCTGTGGAGCTGGGTGGGCTGGCACTGCTCACAGACCTGCTGCTTTCCCAGAACTTACTTCAGCGGCTGCCAGAAGGCATCGGTCAGTCTGCCCACGGGGCCTGGGGACTGTACACTCTCATCAATGACCTGACTTTACCCAGGCTATTAGTCCAGAAAGGGAAGGGTAAGATAAGGCTAGGGTCCTTGTCACTTGTGACAAGAGTTGAGAACATGATTTTACGAGCATCTTAAGTGGGGAAGTGGATGAGGAAGGGTATAGAGAATCTTGGAGTTCTCGGAGAAATGAGCTGTCACTGGAAGGTGGGAACAGGCTATGGCCATTCCGAGGACCCATATACTCAAGTGCCCTTGACCTGACTCAATCTAGTCACCATGTCTCCTTAACGCCAGGTCAGCTGAAGCAGCTGTCTATCCTGAAGGTGGACCAGAACCGGCTGTGTGAGGTGACGGAGGCCATTGGGGACTGTGAGAACCTCTCTGAGCTGATCCTCACAGAGAACCTGTTAACGGTAGGGCAGCCCTGAGGACCAAGCCCTTTAGGGTATGCTGAGTACAGTCAGTGCTAATATGTGGCAGGAACACAAGCACCTCATGGCAGTGGCATGTGCTGTGGTGGCTTATCCCAAAGTGCTTGCTAGGGCACTTTGGGGGTCAAGAGAAAGAGCTCACTGATGTACGAGTTGGCCCAGGACCTAGGGGACCCGTAGGACTCTGGCAGTTGAAGTGCTCAGGATATGCTTTTCCAGGCATGTGGTACGCTGTTAGGGAGGACTGGCAGGAAGGCAGGGGTAAAATGGACAAAAAGAAGACTGTCCTTCAGTGTGTGAGGCCCATTATAACCAGGGAGAGCAGAAGCTGGAACGCCCACAAAGAGGTGTCAGCAGTAATGTTCACCTCAGGCTGAGAGGCAGACTGGAATGTGGGTACCGTGGAATGTTCCCGTATGTGGAGTACCCAGAATCACAGTTGTGAGAGTAGGGAGTGCCCTGGAAATAAAAGAGCAGGGATGAGTAGTGGTGGATAGTGGAGGGGCCACAGGTACATGGCCTAGGGAGATTGGCTGTAGGGCTATCTAGAGAAGATAGTCTGGGCTCTTAAGTGTCTTGATGTTCTTGAGGGTAAACAAAACAAAAAAGGATGTGCAAACTGGTTACATGTCCAGCCATAGTTCCTGAGGGCTGTGGGGTTTACCTCAAGGGAGACCTCTACTTCCCCAAGGCCCCTCTTTCCTCCTACCCCAGGGGCTTTCTGTCCACCTCAGATCCTTCCTTTTCCTGGCCAGGCCTTACCCCGCTCTCTGGGCAAGCTGACCAAACTGACTAACCTTAATGTGGACCGGAATCATCTTGAGGTGCTGCCGCCTGAAATTGGAGGCTGTGTAGCCCTCAGCGTCCTCTCTCTGAGAGACAATCGCCTGGCTGTCCTTCCCCCTGAGCTTGCCCACACAGCTGAGCTGCATGTGCTTGATGTAGCTGGGAACCGGTGAGTGTCTGTGTGGCCCCTAGGGACCAGGCTGCATCCCCTATGTGTGCTGACCATGCTTGCCTGGCCTCCAGGCTGCGGAGTCTGCCGTTTGCGCTCACTCACCTCAACCTCAAGGCACTGTGGCTGGCTGAGAACCAGGCACAACCCATGCTCCGCTTCCAGACTGAGGATGATGCCCAGACTGGTGAAAAGGTGCTTACCTGCTACTTGCTGCCCCAGCAGCCCTTGCCAAGCCTCGGTAGGTTGCTGATGGTCTTGAATGGTGGGTGGTTGAAGCAGAGAGACTAGCATGGGTCCTTGACTCTTGCCTTTCACAGAAGACCCTGGACAGCAGAGCTGTCCCTCAGACAGCTGTAGTGATGCCCCTCAGAACCGTGTCAGTGTCATTCAGTTTGTGGAGATGTTTGATGGTGACGAGGACGCTGAGGAAGCTGCAGCTGAGAAGCGGGTATGGAGGGGTGGGGACTCTGGGTGGTACATTTCTATCTCACCCCTGCCTGACCCCTTCCTGGCCTCTGTTCCTCATCCCTGTCCCCATGGCAGGGCCTACAACGTAGGGCCACACCTCATCCCAGTGAGCTCAAGGTGATGAAGAGGGGCATTGAAGAGCGGCGGAATGAGGCCTTCATCTGCAAGCCTGATCCCAGCCCACCCTCCCCTTCAGAGGAGGTAGGCACGAAGAGAGATTAGGAGGGCAGAGGCTCCATGGCGGAGGGCCTGGAATTAAGCTCCATGGTGGGCTGGGCAAAAGGGGTGGGTGGGTGTCAGTGCTGACCTGTGGAGTCAGAATGAGGCATAGCCAGGGTTGAGGGTTCCCAGGGCCAAGTGATAGGCAGGCATGCATTGGTGGCGCAGGATGAGGTTGGCCAGGAGGGCTCTCGTCTTCATTTTGGCATCTGTACCTGGGAAGGAGTGCTAGAGCAGGGCAGCTGACTTGCTTATCAAAGCTTGTGTTGTTAGGGCTGTGGGATGGGTCTGGGTGCCTGGGGACAGCGGCTAGGCAGACAGAGCACGTACTGGCCATGCGCGGCTACTTCCTGACTTGGGGAGCACTAGGGCTCATTGCAGGCTGATGTCCTCCTGCTGGGAAGAAGGCATTGCTGAGGTCTGGGCCATAGAACCATGGCCTTGCATGACTGAGAGCAGACGGGGTGATGGCAAGAAGTGAGCCTGCTGGGGATATTATGGTCAGGGCAGCAGGAAGCGTAGCAGATGGGCCACACCATGCCACGCCACGCGGGTGTACCTTGTGGGTGACAGACTTCCATGCAGTCTGACCTACTCCTCCCTGTGCAGGAGAAGAGGCTGAGTGCAGAGTCTGGCTTGAGTGGAGGCTCTGCTCCATCAGCAAGTACAGCCTCCGAAGGGGAGCAGGCTGAGGAACAAGGGCCAGGCCAGCAAGAGGCCGTAGCTGGACAGGAGGAAGACACAGAGGACGACTATGATGAGGTAAGGGCAGGCCAGAAGAGCTTTCTAGGGTCAAGGCTTGTCATCCTATATAGCTTCCTGAGCCAGACGTGTGTCTGGGGCCATGCCAGGTGCTGCCTAGCAACATGGGATGTTGAAAGGCTTCCTCTGGCATAGTTTGTACAAATGTACTGGTGGTCCTAAGGGCTCCGGGGTAAAGTTCACTTCTCAGCCAAGGTCAGTGCCAGAATCAGCATAAAAGGGCTTTCCCTAGATGATGTCTCCATTTTCCTGGCCCCAGTATATGCTTCCACTTGCTTAGTCTTTACACGTTTTTAAATTACCATGTGTGTCTGGAAAGAGCAGTGTCCTCTGTTCTTAACAGCTGAATTTTCTGTGTCCCTGTAAGTGCACAGCAGGTAACTGGTCAGCTCCAGGCTGTTACCTGCAGGGCTCAGTCAGGATGCTACCTTCATCTCTCTACCACTTAGCCCACAGTGCACTTCGCAGAAGACACACTGATGCCTCGGGACGATGATGCAAGTGAAGAGGGGCAGTCCGAGGCGCCTTGGACACTGCCCAGTGGCCGGCAGAGGCTTATCCGAAAAGACACACCACACTACAAGAAGCACTTCAAGATCTCCAAGCTCCCACAGCCTGAGGCTGTTGTGGCCCTGCTGCAGGGGGTGCAGACAGACAGAGAGGCCCCCTCTGGAGGTTGGCAAAATGGCCCACACACACCTTGGGCTCCTCGGGCCCAGGAGGAGGAAGAGGAGGAGGAGGAGGAGGAAGAAAACAGGATTGAAGAAGAAGGTGAAGCCACCACAGAAGAAGAAGACAAAGAAGAGGCTGTGGCTTCTGCTCCCTCTGTGAAGGTATGTCTCACTCCTAGTCCATTGACCCAGGCACACAGGTCAGGCCCACGTCTTCTGACACCTTGGCTGTCAGGAGAGGAGGGAGGAATGAATGGGCTATACGTGGCATTGGCGTCACCATATGTTCATCACTTAGTCCCGGGGTTCCCTGCCATTGATCTTATTTTAAATTCTTTGGAAGCTGAGGGCCCTCTGACCTGTGTGTTCAGGAATCTTGGATAAGGTCCTCTTGAGGAACTGTGGCTCTCCCAGGATCCTTCCTGCCTCAGGAAGTGACCAGTGTTAAGGCCTTGCTGCTGGCCTGCAGCCCATTCTGTGGGTCTGGTGGAAGCTGTTACGCCTTGTCAGGTCCTTCTGGGGTCCAGGCAAATCTGTAGAGCAATAGCGTCTCTTCCTTATCCTCATGTTTGATTTCAGTGAGTCAGAAAGGACCTAACTACTTCCTGGAGACTCCTTGAGACCACAGAAAGCTCTGGCTACCAAAAGTCCAGCCTTTTTGCTCCTATAGTGCTCCTACCCTGAGGGTAGGGCTGACGATATATTATATCTGGGACGATTTAGGGGTCAGTCAGGGACAGCCAGGTCTAGACTTGCCCCTCTGGAGCCTTCACCCTAGCCAGCCAAGCCACACCATCTAAGTGATCTGCAGAGCTGCTCGTGATCTTACAGACCAGAGGATCCAGGTGGGAAAGGGCTAACTCAGATCACAGGAGCTTGATGGGTTCTTCCTTCTGTCCTACCTACTCGTGGTGAGGGCTGGGTAAGGTGGTGGCAGTTCCCAGCGGTGGCTAACCTGCATGCCTCGCTGCTCCTGTCCTAACAGGGGGTGTCGTTTGACCAGGCCAATAACCTGCTGATAGAGCCTGCTCGCATTGAGGAGGAAGAGGTCTGTACTGCTCGCTGCTGCTTGCTCTGGGCCCGGGGCTCCTGCTCACTTTTGCTTCCTGGGCTGCGGGCTCTCCCTTCTCCCCACCTCCAAGGCTCAGACTCAGACCTTCTCCCAGGAGAGTTCCTGACAGCTGCCACAGGGCTGGGCTTCTCTACCATTTCCCCAGGACCTCCTGGTTCCATGGCTGGGCAAGCATGTCACCACTCTGGGGCAGCCTGCCTTGTAGGGGATGAGTGAAGGTACTGAGCCATGTTTTACATCCTACTGTGAGCCTTACGGTGTCCTTCTGTACAGTAGCAAAGCCAGGCTTCACTTTGTGGAGGACAGCTAGCTCTGTACTGCCTGGGCTAACTCAGAGGTTGTTCCGGCCTTGGGGTCGACGCCTCCCTGCTTCTCTTTACTACCCAAGTGGGCACAGCTATGTATGGGCTTGTCTGCAGCCAGCCAGCCCTTCCTGCTGCTACAAGCACCTGGTTATCTCAAGTCTTTCCAAATATCTGTGTCCACTCTGTTTCCAGTTGACACTCACCATCGTGCGACAGACAGGGGGCCTGGGCATCAGTATCGCAGGGGGCAAAGGCTCCACCCCCTACAAAGGAGATGATGAGGTGAGCAGCTACCTTGTATTAAGCGGGCTCCTCTCTGAACTCTCTCTTGCCCACATCTGCCACTCTTGTCTCAAGAGACTTCCTGTTTCTATAAGGGGTATCAGTGGTCACTTGAGATGTCCTCACCATCCTTTAGAATGTGTGATGCATGGGTCACCCCAGGCACTGAACAGACTCAGGGGAGTCAAGCAGAATGTCAGGAGTCTGAGAACAGCTTACAGGGTGGCTGAATTGTCCCCTTTACAGACAGGTTTTTTCTTCCCCATTTTCCCATCCAGCTCTGGGGTCAAAGTCTCTTTCAAGGTTGACGTGTATGTTCTAACTCTTGTGCCAGAGCCCTCCCAGTAGCTGACCTCCCCTCTGACCTCAAGAACTGCCGTTATCCTTCATGCACTGGGCTCTGCATCCTCTCCAGAGGTGGGCCAGGCTCTCACAGCCATAGGAGAAAATGCTTGCTTCTGCTTGTGCTCTTGTGGACCACTTCCCACTTGTTCTCTAGGGCATTTTTATCTCTCGAGTATCTGAAGAGGGTCCTGCAGCTCGTGCTGGAGTCCGAGTGGGTGACAAACTCCTTGAGGTAAGCAGAGGACAACTGTGCCCTTCAAGGTCCACATGTCCTGATCATTGAGCTACTTAGCTGTTCCTTACCAGCCAGAAGCCCAGGCCCTAAGATATCTGGGCAGAGTAGTTGAGACTTTAACAGTAAGGTTGAGAGTCCTCTCTGCCAAGTTCCTTCTCCATCTGGGTCTGGGATGTAGCTCGGTGGTAGATCACTAACCTACCATATATGACATTTTGGGCTTAATCACCACTGCTACAGGGGCTGGAGTGTAAAAACAAAGATGCAGCCCTCAGCCTAGACAAGAGATACCAGGCAGATCAGAATTAGTCTGCTAGGGTCAGACCTCAGCAGTCCTGGTGGGAAGTTGGTCCCTCTGTGGAAGCCCTATAGGTTTCTGCCATTGAAGAACTCACAGGAGAGCTTTGGATGAGTAAGGTAGAGGGCTTGAGGAGAAGGGGATGCTGATGTCCCTCCCTCATGCTTTCCTGCTCAGCTCCAATCCTGACTCTGCCTTGAAGAGCATGGAGTTGGAACCTAATAGCCTTGTATGTTCTCTGCTAGGCAGATGATAGTTTCTGGGGGAGGGCACCCACAGATACATGCCTGTTCATGGCTAGCCTGGATCCTGAATGAAGACAGGAGCAAAGAGAGCATTAGCACTGGGTAGGTGGCAGTGCACACCTTTAGTCCCAGCCTGGCCTATAGAGTGAGTTCCAGGACAGGCAGGACTATTTCATAGAGAAGCCCCAACTAGGAAAACTTAAAAACAAACAAACAAACAAACAAAACAAAACAAAAACGGTAGAGCATGAGGATGTTGGGATGGCCGTGCCTGGACGCAGCTTTGTGCTATGGCTTTTGTCTTCTATTGCCCACAGGTGAATGGTGTGGCCTTACAGGATGCAGAGCACCACGAGGCTGTGGAAGCACTTCGGGGGGCAGGTGCTGCTGTGCAGATGCGAGTGTGGAGGGAAAGAATGGTGGAACCTGAAAATGCAGTCACCATCACCCCCCTACGCCCAGAGGATGACTATAGTCCCCGGGAGCGGCGGGGAAGTGGCCTGCGCCTTCCCCTGCTTCAGCCTGAGACTCCTGTACCCTTCCGCCAGCGCCATTCTGCCTGTCTTGTGCGCAGTGAGAAGGGGCTGGGCTTCAGCATTGCTGGCGGAAAAGGCTCCACACCTTACCGGGCTGGTGATGGGGTGAGGCATTAGTCTAGAATGGAGGTGGGGACTGTCCCTGATGAGCCCAGGCATGTTAGATCTCAGATATGGTGGCTTCAGTGTGGCTTCTCTGTCCCTACAGGGCATCTTCATATCCCGCATTGCAGAGGGAGGGGCTGCCCACCGGGCAGGCACTCTGCAGGTTGGCGACAGAGTCCTCTCGGTGAGTGGGGCCAGGTATGTCCTGACCAGTGTCTTCTGTTGTCCTGCTTACGCTCTCTGACTTGAGTGTGTCTCTGTAGATCAATGGAGTGGACATGACTGAAGCAAGGCACGACCATGCTGTCTCCCTACTGACTGCTGCTTCCCCTACCATCTCCCTGCTTCTGGAGAGAGAGACTGGAGGGACTTACCCACTTAGCTCCCCACCACATTCCTCCCCAACTCGTACTGCTACTGTTGCTGCTACCATGACCACTGCCATCCCCGGGGAGCCCGTGCTACCTAGGCTGTCCCCTAGCCTGTTGGCCACTGCCTTGGAAGGACCATATCCTGTGGAGGTAAGACACCTGCCTATGTGCTGCTCAGCACCCACTCAGCTCCAAGGGTAGAGTAAAAGCCCATCCAGAATCCACTGGCCATAAGTTGTGGCCACAATAGGCAGAACATAGTACTCGGCCTTTCTCCATGTGCCTGAGAAGCTAAGGTTCTCCCTTCAGCCTCCATGGTATTCCCCGTCTGCCCTGCTGCCAGTAGCCTGCTCTGCTATATGCCCATAGTCAGTGAGGATGTGTAGATGTCAGGCTCTGTGCATATCAGGGCAGCAGACTGCCCAGAGGCAAATGGAGCAGCAGGAGCCCGTGCATTCTAATTGTACTCCTGGCAGAGCCCATGGCTAGTATGATGGCGCCTCTCACTCTAACTGAGGCCCATCCTATGTTCTCAGGAAATCTGCCTGCCCAGGGCTGGTGGTCCACTTGGGCTTAGCATTGTAGGAGGTTCTGATCACTCCAGCCACCCATTTGGTGTTCAGGATCCTGGTGTATTCATCTCCAAGGTAAGTAGGCCTGGCAGGCAACCCACAAAGGAAGCACCCACCCCAGCCACTCTGGGCAGCCATCAATGCAGCTGGCCTACTAGATGTTGT
The DNA here is from genome assembly GCA_004025045.1 of Sigmodon hispidus. Lineage (NCBI taxonomy): Eukaryota > Metazoa > Chordata > Mammalia > Rodentia > Cricetidae > Sigmodon > Sigmodon hispidus. Next base: position 52,548 of record PVIH01000503.1, read on the forward strand.
CCTTTGCTATAGGTGCTTCCTCGGGGCCTGGCTGCTCGCTGTGGCCTTCGGGTTGGGGACCGCATCCTAGCAGTGAATGGGCAGGATGTTCGAGAGGCCACACATCAAGAGGCGGTCAGTGCCCTTCTCAGGCCTTGCCTGGAGTTGTGTCTTCTTGTGCGGAGGGACCCACCACCCCCAGGCATGCGGGAACTGTGCATTCAGAAAGCTCCTGGGGAAAAACTGGGCATCAGCATCCGAGGAGGCGCCAAGGGCCATGCAGGAAACCCCTGTGACCCCACAGATGAGGGCATCTTCATCTCCAAGGTGAGGACTCTTCCTCTCTGGGCCTTGGATAGGTGCCTGGTGTCGATCTCACACTGTTCTCCCTACAGGTGAGCCCTACAGGGGCTGCCGGGCGTGATGGCCGGCTGCGGGTGGGCCTACGGCTGCTGGAAGTGAACCAGCAGAGCTTGCTGGGTCTCACACACGCCGAGGCAGTGCAGCTGCTGCGTAGTGTGGGCGACACTCTGACCGTGCTTGTCTGTGATGGCTTTGACACCAGCACCAGCCCAGCCCTGGAGGTTAGTGGTCTCCTAGTACAGACCTTTATAGTCGGGCCGAGTCTGGTCTCTCTCCTTGGGTCTGGAAAGTACTTGGCAATTATAAGCCAACTGTGTGTGGGAGTGGTGGGTACTGTGTTGCAGGCCCTTTTCTGAGCCCTCAGTCACTGTACTATCTGGGTGGGCAGGCAGTGTAGAGGTAGGTAGGTCTGTCCCCGTGTGATCAGGACCAGAGAGAAGGGCTGTAACAGGACTCTGGGACGACAGTATTTGAAGGCATGTGTCATCCAGCAGGACAGGGAGGACAGGTTCCTGGCCCTGCTGACCTTCAGGGTGTCCCTCTCACAATCCCTTGGTGGAGTTTACTCCACCTTCAGGCTTCTTTCAGTGTGCCACAGGCAGAGCCAGGGCATGGCAGGGGTACAGCCTCTTCTGCTCTTGCTCCCTAGGGTGGATGGAACAAGAGTATCCAGCCATCAGAGCTGGGCCCAGGCACCCTAGACAAATCTCCCCTGGGCCTCGCTGCTCCTCTCGGGGTTCAAGCTTCCTCATTGTCCTGCCTTCTGCCCGCTGTCCTTAGGACCCTCAACACCTTCACCTGTGTAGTCCATCTGAGCCTGGAAGGGACCTTTATATGCATTGGCTGTCTGCTGTTCCTGGACATCCTGGACATGCTGGTCTCCAGGGTGCTGGTGGCTGTCACTCACAATATCTTTTATTCCCTCAGCCCTAGGGGCAGGCAGCCATCCTAGGTTGGTCTTTGGCGATGGATCTTTGGATTAGTGACTTTCTGTCAGATGCTAGCAGAAAAATACCCTCTGCCCACTGACCCTGCACCTTGTCCCAGACTAACTGGTGAGGGTCACTGGATGGGAAAGAAGTTAGCCTTTGTCTTAGCATCTCGATGGGTATTGCGCTGTAGCCTATGTCAAGTGTCATTCCCTGTCTTCAGGTTGGCCCTTGTTCTGTTTCTCCCAAAGAGAGTCCTGTGTCTTGGGAGTTCTTTGTATGACTTCTCCCCAGGTGACCTAGCCCCTAGAGAAGACCCCTTTTCGTTTACTCACAATAGCATGTGTTTAAAAGTGTGTTGCTTCTTGCACACTTGACTCCTTTAGTTCAGGATGGAGCCTTTGGGAAATAGCATGAGCTCCAGCGCGCTGCGGGGCTGGCATGGTCCTGGCGTGGACCTGGGTCCCGTTGGCTATGCAGCTGCTCCGCTGTTCTTGCAGTACCTGGGTGGCTCCTGAGTGTAGGGAAGCAGCTGTGTATTTGCACATGCTTGGTCCTGCCAAAGCCCGTCTTGGCTGGATCTTCATCTGTATCCTGTCTGGGGAGCAAGGCAGGTTTCTGTTAGCCTAGCTAGTGAGACACTCTGGGCAGTGGCAGCTGAACAAGAGCCTTTGAGGAGCCCTTTCCTGCCCACGCAGCATCTGCTTTGACCACTGTCCCCTCTCAGTCTTTTTCTCCCGTCAGGATGCCTTGGCAGGTCTTACATGGCAGGTGCACACAACGTTCACATAGTTTCCTGTCTGCTCCCCTCCCCCTGGGAGGGGGACATTGTCCTGGGCCTTGCACATACTAGGGAGAGGTCCAGTGAACTCCACCCTTAGCCTGGGGACCCCCATTTGTGCTTCCCAGTACGAAGCTCTTTTTCTTCCACTGAGTTTTTTCTTTCTTGATGCTTCTTGCTTCAAAGTTTGTTTGAAACAAGTCTCACTATGTAGCTGAGGCTAGCCATCCCCCTACCCTCTGAAGCTAGAATTACAAGTCTCACTGTGTAGCCGAGGCTAGCCATCTCTCTATCCTATGAAGCTACAATTTTGTAAATTAAGGCTTCTCCTGTAGGGCTGTGTGTGGAATTGGTTGTTTTGTTTTGTTTTGTTTCAAAATAGGGTTGAATTTACAGAGATCTACCTGTCTCTGCCTTCCCGAAAATGCTAGGGTTAAAGACATGTGCCACCACTGCCCAACATACTTTGATTTTAAAACTGATCAGTTGTCCCCACGGTGACAAGAAAAAAGCTTGTACTTCCCGCTGCTGAGGGAGCATATTTGGCTGTGTGGTGGTTCCTTGCACTCTAGGACAGTGAGTTGTGAAACCTGCCAGGACAGTGCCACACTGCAGAGGCAGTTGATTTATAGTGTGTTCATTCTGCTCCTGATCTATTCCGCACCCATTCTTTCTTGTTCTTTTGAAGTTTTGTCTGCCGTGTGTTGTCTTTTGAACAGATAGGCCAGGTTCCATCACAAAACTGGCCCGGACTCTGGAATCTTTTTTGAGTTTTTCTTGAGTCTCTTCCAGGCTTCTGTCTTTTTCTGTTGGTGTCAGTGACTCGTTGGCTGGCTTTGCTTTATCTGCCAGCAGAAGCGCTGTCTCTCATAGCCGTCTGTCACAGAGTGATGGTGCCTCTTTTCTAGGGCTTCCCTCTGTCTGTTTTCTGCCTGGAGCTTTTGGCCACCAATGCTGGTGACTAGTGTCCTTGCCTTGTATCAAAGTTATCAACTGTCTGTTGTAGTTTAACATTTTCAGACTGAGGGAGCTATCTCTGCCTGTAATAGTAGAAACAGGCATCTGTAGTGCACATCTCTATGCTTAGTGGGACCGGCCTGGTCCCAGAGGCTCTAGCAGCATGCCTGGGAGAAAAGAACCTTTCTTTACACAGCGGGACTCTTTAGCTTCTCATAAGCTGAGGACCTGGCACTGGTGGCTTTTGTCCCCACAAGGTTGCCCATTCTGTTCTGGACCCTTTAGGTATAGAACAGCATACATATATTTTTACTCACACTCCAGTTAAAAAGAAAAAATTACTACAGTTACTTATGGGAGGAAGGGGTTTTATGTTCTGGGTGCATTTGGAGGTCAGAGCCGGTTCTCTAGCACTGAACTTAGGGCAGCAGTCTTAGCCCAGTTAACTTAGGGCAGCAGTCTTAGCCCAGCTGCCTTTCTCCCCGCAAGCCTCTTGTTGGCCAAGCGTCTCACTCTTCCCACACTAGCCACTGAATCATCTGGGCCTGTTTGACTTGTGGGATCAGTTTGCCAGCTGTGTCGTGGCTCTGACCCGCATCTTTCCACCTCCTTCAGGCTCTGGGTGTAGTTGGGGGAAGGGAAGGGTGTGCTAAGAACTGGTGTTCTCGGGGTTCCTGCAGGGTTTTCATAGATCCAAGCTCTTGCTTGTTGTCAGATCTGCAGCTGCTGGACTTCTCAGTCTGTCGGCTCAGCAGGTCCCACCTCACTACCACCTGAGTGGACCTGAGCCATTGTGGTCTCACAGTGTTTTGTGTTGCTTTCCCGTGGGTTTGGTTTACAGAGAATGTTTTCTGTTGCTTCTCTAGTTCTCCCCTCGAGGTCATGTGTTCATCTTCTTCATCACACTGGCCCATCTTTCCATCCAGATGGTGCTGGACTTGGACTTGTAGTTGTTGGGCTTAGGGCTTTCTGACCTCACAGTGGTGCTCATGCATGCAATGGAAACTGCTTGAACGCGCGCACCCCCTCCATACCCCCCCTCCCCGTCCTCTTCACTCCAGTCATCCTGAGCACCTCTGTCTCGCCTAATGATTCCTCACACCTTGCTCTTGCACTTGCCCCTTGAACATTTGCTAAAGGGCCAGCTCTCTCCTGGTGGCGTCTTGTTCCCATCTCCTCACCCATCACCAATGCAGACTCTTTCCATTGGTGGTAGTATATATTAGTTACCGTTTTGTTGTGTTTATCATTTATTATTTTATGTGTATGAATGTTTTGCTTGCATGAATATACTTACCATGTGCATGCAGGAACCCATGGAAATAAGAAGAGGGCATAGGATTCTCCTAGAACTGGAGTTTTGAACAGTGTGAGCTGCTGTGTGGATGGTGGGAACTGAACCATATCCTCTGCAATTGCTTTTTACTGCCAAGCCATTTCTTCAGCCCCAGTCACAGTTACTAATGATCCAGTTGTTCAGTACTGTCTCATGGAAGGGGCTTCAGGCTGGGCCCATCTGTTCTAAGCACTTCCCTGCCGCCCAGTTGTGGGGTCAGCCATTCTTCCCTGAGTACTGATTTCTCGGTGAAAGGTGATGTTTAAAAACTAAGGTCTAGTGCACTGCCTTTGGGATAGTGTGTGATACTGTCTGGTTATTTCTGGAGCTGTAGGAAGGTCCCTTCATGACATTATCCATCTTTCCAATCAACACCACAGGTCAGCCCTTCTTACTCAGTGGTCTTTTCTGACGTGGGAAACCAGGCTTCCTCCCTCATCCTTGTTCTCACTTTCTGCTCCATCCCTCTGTCTGACAATCTTCCCACCCTGCTGAGCCTGCCTCTCTTGGGCCACCCAGTGCCTTTTTGACTAAATTATTCCAGAAGTGAAGAAGGTAGGCACCCTGTTTATTGTCTGATCTAGTGGTCTTGTCAGAGTCTAAAGAGACAAGTTTGTCTGCCACTGTGATTGTTTTTATCCAGCTCTCTTATTTCTGGTGATCTTTGCTTTGTGTGTTTAGCTACTCATTTGTTTAGTGCTCACGGTTTGTGCTCACTGTTCCTTTGTAAATTCACTTTCTGCTAATTAGTGTCTCCTGCTCCTGCTTGACCCCCACTCTTGACCTCAGGTTGCATCTTGCAGGTGTGAGCAGCTGCTCCCTGTTGGTTCCCCTGATCTCTCATCATTTTGGTGGTCATGGCTGGCTTTGTGTCTGAGACCGCGCAGTGCACAGTGGGAACCCTGATGGCAGTCCTGCAGCTGTTATCTTCCTTCCATTCTACTTCACCTCCTTCTCCTGTAGTGCTCTGCTAGAAGAGGTCTGAGCTGGTCCTTTGTGCTTTGTGGATAGAAGGCAGCTGATGCTGCATTTCCATCACCCAGGTCATGGGCTCTCAGCTGCCTGCTCCCCACCCAACACCACACACATTGGTATGCGCACATGCACACACACTCCATCCCAGAGCTAGTTGAATTTCCCCTTCTGATGTTTCTGAATCCTTATTCATCACCCAAACTGCACACTTTAAATGCAGCCTATCCGTCTGGGAGTGTTTCTCTGCTACTTTAGCTACTCTCTTCCCAATCCCATCTATTAGCCTTTCCTCTTCTGTTCCTAGAGTGGCCACAGTCAACTTGTTTTATTCCCACGCCAAGCACTGAGGTAGGCATGGCTGTTTCACATTCCTGTCGTGTGCAGACAAATACCCACAGTGACCCCATGGACCTAGGGCCACAGCTACGCTTTGTCCCTGGAAGGCTGAGGATAGGTATTCAAGAGTCGTGGGTGGCCTGTCAGGTGGTCCGCAGAGCCTCAAGCAGCACGCTTGTCAGGATGTGGGGTCCTGGGTCCAGATTTCAGCCTGCCCCAGAAGTGGGGCCTTACAGCAAGTTTCTTCCCTCAGCCCACTCTTGCCTTTCAGGTGTCTCCAGGTGTCATTGCTAACCCGTTTGCCGCAGGCCTTGGCCACCGGAATAGCCTGGAAAGCATTTCATCCATTGACCGGGAACTGAGTCCTGAAGGCCCAGGCAAGGTCAGGATCAAAATGACTGGCAGCCTGGGACTGGCCCTAAGTTACTAGTACCTTTTTTGTTTTGTTTTGCTGGAGACAAGGTTTCTTTCTGTAGCTTTGGAGCCTGTCTTGGAACTCATTTTGTAGACCAGGCTGGCCTCAAACTCAGAGATCCACCTGCCTCTGCCTTCCAGTGCTGGGATTAAAGGTGTGGTGTGTTTTGCTTACAGGAAAAAGAGTTGGCCAGTCAAACCCTACCCTGGGAGCCTGAGTCTACAGAGAGTCTGGTGAGTCCCACCCGAGCCCAGCTCTGAGCCCTGGGTAGCCTGTCCAGTCAGGACATAGCTGGGCAGTCACATTCCTGGGACCTAGATTCTCCTCTTAGCACTGTCATTCACGCTGTTGTCCAGGGTCGGAATCTGGAGCCCCTGAAGCTGGACTACCGTGTCCTGGCTGCTGTGCCCAGTGCAGGGAGCTTGCAAAGAGTGAGTGTTGCTGGGACCCACCCTCCTGCATCTGGCCCATCTGCCTGTCACTCTCCCGTGTCTTTAACTTCCTCCTTCCCTATGGGAACCACTGCTGCCATGCCAGCTTGAGTGCCAGGGTCACCATGCAGAGAACTGTAGTCTCAGATCAGGCACAGCTTGTTTGTGTCTGAGCTGGGCTCTGCCTCCTAGATAGGCAACACTTGGGATTTTTGTTGTTGTTGATCTTGTTTGGCAATATTGGGGATATATAGGATGCTTCTCATGAATGCTATAACCAAATACATGGCCAGCCTTTGTCAGTAAAGCTTCTGACCTTACTTTGTAGCTGTTGCTATGATCCCCTCTCATAGGTGCCAAGGTGCCTTTGATATCTGGGTAAGGCAGAGCTCTGTTTTTGTAGGCAGGCTGCTGGGAAGAGAGTGGCCATTGCTCTTAACCATCTGGTGGAGTTTCATGGACATGGCTACCCATGGAGGGTGGGCTGGAACAGCTGCATCCTGGGAAAGGAGGCCTTGTGGGAGAGAAGGGTGCAGTACTAACAGCTGGTCTGGGAGTGGCCACTAAGGGCTTAAGCTAGAGGTGTGGCCTTTGAGACAGTTGTGGGCCTGGGGACAGGCAGAAAGGACATTCGGTCCTCATAGTTTTAAATACCTCTTGGAGAACAGTCACTCCCAGAAGATGATGGGGGACCATTGCCAGAATGTGAGTGTTTAAGGGGTGGGCTTGGCCAGGGACATTGGGGAGCAATGGGGAGACAGGCAGGGGTCAGGAAAGGCATTTGGATTTTTGGGTATCATTTCTCCCGACTCCAAACAGCTCTAATAGAGAAGGGGAAGTTGGGATGCTTCTCTGACACATGTATGACTGGGAAGGAAGCCCAGGTCGGGCACTGGCTGTGGGTAGGCTTTTTGTGTCCCAGCTATCTGGTTTCAATCTTTTCATCTGTTCCCAACTTTGCTTGTAGATTTTAGGGCTGCACCCTTGGCAGTAATCTGCTGTGAACAGGCACCTGACTGTCCAACCTAGGCCCTGGGGAGAGCAGAGGCTGAGGGCCAGGAGCACCTGTGTCCAGCCTTGGGGAAGGAGAGCCCTTTATGGAGATTTCATGGTCATCCAAGCCTGTCTGATGGCATCCCTGGGCTGTGGTCAGGTTAGGGCACAGGGCGGTCCCTATGCTGCCAGGATAAATGTGCAGACCATGGGATACTGCTAGACCAGCTGGCCCTCATTCCCAACCACCACCCTCTTCCTCAAGGGACCACCTGTGAGCACTGGAGAAAAGATGACTGAGGCCCCATGCTCCCCTGGCAGCCAGCAAGTGAGCATCCCAGTGACAGTGCCCCATCGTGGGTACCGTGTGGATGGGTAGTGTATGCAGGGTCCCCTGGGGGGATTGCTGTCGGATGTGTTCTGTCCAGGGATACCTTCCTGATTAAAGCTGGCCTTGAAGGCAGGGACGGACCTTGCTGGAGGAGTTCAAGCCTTCCCGAACCTGAGCATAAGATCTTTTATGTGCAGTTAGTTGTCCTTGTCTGTGGGTCCCTCCTAGTCACCTCCTTTCCCACTGCATGGAGAGGGCCGGCCGGATTTCCAGCATTCCTGACAGTGCATTGCACAGTGAGGGTGGGCACAGGGTCATTCTCAGCCTAGCTCCTAGCCTCAACCCCTCCAGACAGGTATTTGGATGAGTGTCCCCTTGTAGCCTACCTTGTCTCCATCTCCATCTCTCTCTGTCTCTCTCTCCCTTTCTCCCTCTGTTACTCCCTCCCTCCCTGTTCCCACTCCTGGACCTCTGACCCTGCTCTCCTCTGCCACCACCCCCTTCCCCTTTGCAGACAAAACCGGGGGTGATCCAGCCAATGGCTCAGGCCTGGCCAAGGGGTTCCCCGGCCCCCAGGGGCAGAGGTGGCCCCTGTTCTGTGAGTGTCCTGTTCCACAGTGGGTGAGGGTGGTGAGCCAGGATGGTGGGTGTGGGTCAGGCAGTTGGAGGATACAGCTGCGGGTTCTTTGGGAAGTGGCTGTACTGACAGCTGCCCCAGCCTCAATTACGGTAATATTTCCCCAGCTGCCCTCCCCTGATGAACTGCCAGCCAATGTGAAGCAGGCCTATAGGGCCTTTGCAGCTGTACCTACCGTGCATCCTCCTGAGGACAATGCCACCCAGGTATGTGTAGTGATGTCCTGCTGCTGCTACTGCATGCTCTCTAGGGTGGGTGCCCAAGGTGAGTGCCCCCAAGAGAAACAGCAGTCAAGTCTGAGGGCCTGCTCCCCCTCTAGCCTCCAACACCTGGTCCCGCAGCCTCCCCAGAGCAGCTGTCCTTCCGTGAACGGCAAAAGTACTTCGAGCTGGAGGTACGGGTGCCTCAGGCAGAGGGTCCCCCCAAGCGTGTGTCCCTGGTGGGTGCTGATGATTTGCGGAAGATGCAGGAGGAGGAAGGTGAGCCTAGACTTAAGGGGAGGTCTGGGTGGGATGATGCCTTGACCTCGTCTGATATGTCTGCCCACCTGTGCACAGCCCGGAAGCTGCAGCAGAAGAGGGCACAGATGCTCCAGGAAGAGGCAGTAACCTCAGGGCCTGACATGGGGCTTGGCTCGGACAGGGAGTCCCCAGATGACCAGCAGGAGACTGAGCAGCCCTGGGCTGTGCCAGGCCACGCGGGAGGGTGAGTGCGGAACGCTGAGCCCCACTGCCTCGCTTGTCTGGTGCATGCCATCTCCCACAAAATATCCTGTCCCCCGTTTCTCCAGCTCCAGCCCATCTTCACCCCCGCCCCTGGGAGGCAACGCCCCCGTGAGAACAGCCAAAGCTGAGCGACGCCATCAGGAGCGGTTGCGCATGCAGAGCCCTGAGCTTCCTGCTCCAGAGCGAGCCCTGTCTCCTGCAGAACGTCGGGCTCTGGAGGCAGAGAAGCGGGCACTGTGGAGGGCAGCCAGGTGAGCACCCCCCCCTCACTCCCCGTCCCAGACCCTGCTGCCTCTGTACACCAGATCCTGTCAGCAGTATTCACTCTGTTTTCACAGAATGAAGTCTCTAGAGCAGGATGCCCTCCGGGCACAGATGGTCCTCAGCAAGTCCCAGGAAGGCCGTGGCAAGCGAGGACCCCTGGAGCGGCTGGCTGAGGCCCCTTCACCTGCACCCACACCATCACCCACTCCATTAGAAGGTATGTGTTTCCATGGGCCAGCAAAGGGCTCCGCCTGTTGTGAGCACGTCTCTAACACTCTTCTTGTTCCTCAGACTTGAGCCTCCAGAGCAGTAACTCCCCTGGACGCCTGGTAAGGATCCTCCATCTAGAACCCTTCCCCATGTGAGCCCTGTGGCCTCCCCACCAGCCTCACCTTCCTTGCACTCTCTGCCTTTCCCTCATGCTGTCCTTTCAAGCCCTTGTCTGGAAAGAAGTTTGACTACAGGGCCTTTGCAGCCCTGCCTTCTTCCAGACCTGTCTATGACATCCAGGTACTGGAGGCCACCTGGCCTGTCTGCATGCTCCTACCACCATCCTCCGCCTGTCACCTGCCCTCCTCCATTCCCTTCTGTCTGTTTGCTGCGTGTGGGGCCTCCCCACCCACCTTGGTCTCGGCCCAGTCTGCGCTGACCCTACTCCAGGCTCTGGGCCTAGCCCCAGACAGCCAAGACTGCGTGCATAAGTTCAGGCAGGCCTGGGACCTGCCCTGACCAGCCTGTCTCCCCACCAGTCACCAGATTTCATGGAAGAGCTTAGGACTTTGGAACCATCTCCCAGTCCTGGTGAGTGGACACCTGTCTGGTGAGTGCCGAGGCACCCAGAGTTCTAGCTACCATGGCTCACAGCTTTTCTACCCTCTCCATACCAGGCCCACAAGAAGAAGATGGAGAAGTGGCCCTGGTGCTCCTTGGCAGGCCCTCACCTGGCGCTGCGGGCCCTGAAGACATGACGTTGTGCAGTAGCCGTAGGGCCATGCGGCCAGGACGCCGGGGCCTGGGCCCTGTACCCTCCTAGGGCCAGGTTCCTCCCCAGACTTAGATTGGGGAGTCTGCTAGCTTCATCACCCCCCTTGCCCCAAGTCTTTTAGCCTTGGTGTTAGCATTTTAAAGAGACCCCCTCAGGAGTTCTGGCTTCTGACTAACTGCCCCCGTAGCCGGGATCTCGTGGCGAGACTGTAACTAGTGATGTTTGTACAACCAAAGACTCTATTTTGTGGTTTAAGGAGAATAAAGTTAACTACATTTTACCCTGCGGGTCCTCTTAGCCTCCCACCTACTTGTACCCTCCTCGGGCCCTGGGAGGTGCCATGCTCAAGCCTGCCTGCCCACGCCCTTCTTCCTCACCCTGGCACCTGTCCTGCTTGGGTCCAGACTGGCTGGGCTTGTGAACTTGCTCACATAAATGCCTGGGGTCACATGCTTTATTGGGGTATGGCTATAATCCTCCACTGGACAGCTGCACACGTACTGGGAGCAGGATCTTCAGCTGCTCAGCTGGTGGCCACTGAACTCGGGTGACAAAGAAGAGGCGGAAGTGGTCTAGGCGTGCCTCTTGGAACTGGGAGGGGTCATACTCAGGTCCATCTGTGGGCTGCACCAGTGACAGATAACTTTCCTGTGCCAGCAGCCCACGACTCAACAGCGCCTGTGCCAGGCCAGGCTGCACCGCCTCCAACTGCTGCTGTACTACTGGGAACAGGTCCATTTCCCGCAGGTCAAACACCAGTGGCTTCCCGTACCTGTAGGTGTGTCTGGTGAGGAGGCAGGTGAGGCCCAGGGTGGGGCTGTCCTGGGCCCTGCCTGCCATACCTGAGTGCCCCCAGCAGGGCCAGCCGAATTGTCTCAGGTCTCAAGTGCTCTGGGTTTACAGCGTCCACGTAGTTGGTATCCTGGTATCTCAGGAAAGTGGCCGCCTGGCCTGAAGGGTCGATGACAAGAGGCCACCTGAAGGCAGCCACCTGGTCACTGCAGTCTGGGCACCCCTGACTTGTACCCATACCCAACCTAGATACTGACCGTCCATCAGCTCGGATTCGGTCACCTACATCCTTCATCAGCACATCATGAAGCTCTGTGACCTTGCACTTCAGCCCGGGTGCTTCTAACTCCTCTGTGGAGGTGTTAGTTTGCAGAGCATTGGGAATAGTAAATCCCTCCCTGGCATCCCCTCTCCAGGTCCCTCAGCTGCCCCACCACAGCCATGCCCACCACCCTCCTGGGTCTGCTCCCGAAGCTCCAGCCTGGCCATGGCCAGTGTCTCCTCAGCCTTCTGTGCCTCCTGCCGCAACCTGTCCACTTGGGCTTCTGCATCCTTGATGGCCTAGAGAAGGGGCCACGCTGACCAGTGTTCTCCCATCCCTTCAGTTACCACCTACTTTGTGAGGGGAAGGGGGTGTGGCTGGCTGCCCAGACACAAGAGGTCAGTACCTGGCAGGACCTCCTGGCTCCACCCATTCCCCCAAGGAGGCCACTGCTACTAAGTAACACAGGTTTGGAAGGCAGAGATGCCCGAGATTCTCTTGGAAGGGGAACCTCTAGACTGACCCAGGGGCACGGGAGGTCTTGAAAGGGCACAGTGTCCGCAGGAACCCCACCTGCAGTGTGAGCTCAGTCTTGCCCATGCGCTTCCTCTCACACTTATCGTGCTCCAGGATCCTCCGATTGAGCTCGCAGTATGCCTGTTGTAGCTGTGGGCAGACAAGGCTTGCAGACCCCAGCAACTCACCCCAACTGGACCCTTCGGCTCTCAGCCCTCCCTCCCCAGGGCCTCCTTCCTGGAGGGAGGCCTAGGTCACCACTCACCTCTTTGTGGCACCTCTGCTGCTCCTTAGCCAGCTGCTGCACCTGGAGGTTGATGCTGCAATGGGAGGAAGCCAGCTGGTCAGCCTTCCATGGCATTGCCATCCTCCCCCAATTCCTACACCCGTCTTGGCATACCGCTGGGCCTCTGCCTCCTTGTGCTTCTGGACCTCCTGGGCCCTGCGCTGCTGCTCAGCCTCCATGTTCTGGAGCATAGCGTCTGTGAGGCTCAGGTCCCATGACTGCAGCACACTGGTCACTGCGGCCAGTGAGGCCACCTAATGACAGGGCATTTGATGATTAAAGCCATGTATGTTCTGAGTTTTCTGCCAACCTAGGAAGGAGGTACTTCCATTTTAGAGGATTTGGAAAGGTCATGGCTGGGAGTTGATAGATCACAAGCCGTGGTGACCATAGGTCCCCTGGGCTTACCACTATGCACATCCAAGCAGGCCCAGCTCCTTGCCTCTGACTACCATTCATGCAGAGCCACCAAAGCCTCTAGGCCACCTACACTACAGGCAGATAAGGTTGTCTGGACTGCTTTCCTCTTCTGTCCACCTGAAGATCTACCCTTCTAGGACACAGCCCCTCAGAGCCACAGAGCCCTTGCTGTGATGGTACACTCTTGTAATTCTAACACTCTCTTCCTTGCCTGGCTGGGAAAAGTAGTGATGATGCTTGTGGGGTCACAGTAAGAATGGGGAAGATGAGGCCTGGCAGACTTGGCCATTGTCCACAGATACTGGAGGAGAGATGGAGAAGGGTCTACATGAGGACTGTGAGCCTCTGGAAGGGCGGGGGCATGACTGACCCATACAAAGTATTGTCTGTCCAGCTTCCACCTCAAACAGTTTAAAGTCAGCCCATATGTTGGCCCCATCTCATTCACTTAAAAAAAAAAGCCTAACAGAGACAAACACATAATCTGTCAGATTCAGCTGCTTTACATTGCTTTACATGTAGCCCAAGTTTAGTTCTAGAAATTCAGAGACCATCTGCTTTTCATATCCTACAAATCAACACCTAGTTGCTATAAGCCTCAGCCAAGATAGCACCAAGGGCTGTCTGGGCCTTTCATTTCCAACATTGCCCTCTACAGCCCTGAGCCTTGGTGCTGAGTGACATCCTGCAGATGGTATGCCGCTGACACCTTTTGTCCATCCATGGGCATCATAGCACCAGGCCCTCACCTCTAAATCCCTTCTGTATGACACTTCCTTAGATCCATCCTGGACACCCAGAGCCCAGCCCTACCCAGCTCCACTTTCCACATTTTCCCACAGCACTTATACTATGGGGTAGACTATCCATCAGGCACCTGTTCAGGAATTTTCCTCCAAGACCTAGAATGTTGCCTAGAACAAACATTTTGACAGTCCAGTGGCTGGGTGAATCGGTGAATGGGTCTACGGGTGTGCGTCTGAATGGACTGACATGAATGAATAGATGAGATAGAAAAGTCGGCCATGTAGAAGAGTCATTGATGAGTTAATGTATAGAGAAATGTATAGATGGATAGACATTTGAGTGGATAACTGAAGGAACTTATGGATGAGTGTATGACTTTTTGAAATTATAATTTTATCATTTATCCCTTCTCTTTCTTCCTTCCAAACCCATATACAATTGCTGTACATATCCTGTCCACCTTCCTGTTAAGAGCACTGGCTGCTGTTCCAAAGGTACTGAGTTCAATTCCCAGCAACCACATGGTGGCTCACAACTATCTATAATGAGATCTGTTGCCCTCTTCTAGCCTGCAGACAGAACACTGCATACATAATAAATAAAACCTTAAAAAAAAAAAAAGACTATTCTTCCTGACAACCCATGGTGGTCAGGAGGTGCCCCGTGACCAGGTCTGCTCCATAATCCGCATTTAGTTTGCACTAAATGTTTTGGATACCTCTCCTTTGTGACAAAGACAAGTGACAATCACAGCAGTGGCCCCTTTGTCCATAGGGCTCCCCAAAAGACTACAATAAGCCCAAGGTTCTGGGATCCCTGCAGGGGACAGTGGACATGAACTCACTCTGTTTTAAGTTGAGCAACACCAACTGTGGACCAAGTGTTAAATTCATGAACCCATGGGGAAAATCCTCATTCAAACCAGACCAGTTGTGGATATTTTAATTTGCATTTCCCTGGTAATATTGGCAAGAAATCTGTCTTACACTTATTGGCCATTTTGACTCTTTTTGGTTTTTTTTTTTTTTTTTTTTTTTTTTTAATAGGACCTTGCTCTGTAACTCTGGCTGGCCTGATACTTGCTATGTAACCCAGGCTGATACCAAACTCGTGGCAATTCTCCTGCCTCAGCCTCCCGAGTGCTGGGATTGCAGGCATGTACCACTAGACCTGACCTAGATAGCTTTTTATTTATTCTATTTTATTAAAGATTTATTCATTTATTATGTATACAGTGTTCTGCCTGTATGTCTGTCTGCCTGCAGGCCAGAAAAGGTTGCTGGGAATTGAACTCAGGACCTCTAGAAGAGTCGTCAGTGCTCTTAACCTCTGAGCCATCTCTCCAGTCTGGAAGAATATTCTGTCTAGAAATTGACAGCAAAACTAAGCTACATTTGGACCTAAAAATGGATAGATGGGCAGATGAAAAATGAGTGAATGGATGGATGGATGGATGAATGATGGTTTAAACATAGAGTATACAACAGGACGAGAGAAGCAAAGAAAATATCCCTATAAAATTCACCATGTAATTCCACCGGCAGAGAGGGTAGGGCTCTGGCAAAATGGCATATATTGCTTCTGCTGGGCATTTCTTGTGGTGAACCACAGAGCCACACACACACAACTTTGATTCACTCAATGTCCAGCTTGTGATCTGTATTTTACAAAATAATGTTCAAGATGCATAAATTCAAAGAGTAGATAGAGAAGTGAATGAGTAAGAGGAAGAATGCCGGATCAGATAAACGTTTGTACATGTGGACAAGTCATCTGGCTGAGTTAGAAAGTTCAGAGCTTAAATAAATCATGGGCACTTAACTAACAGAGTATTTATCGAAAACTATGTGCCAAGATTTTCCTAAGGTACTCGATGGCTATCTCTGGTCCTCCAGAGCTGAGCTGTTACCTTTTGGTCTGTGGACACAGCTTACAAACTTGTGAGGATTGGTCTGTTGGGGGGGAGCACTGTAATCAACGGAAACCAAATGAGCACACGAGGGATGACTAGGTGAGTTGATGGGTGTCACGTGGAGCAGATCAGTGGTTTAATAAGCTAGTGAAGAGGCAGCATAAAGGCTGAGCTAACTGAAGGGAGGCAGCACACGGCATGTGGCAGGTTAAGCAATGCCTGAGAAAACGTAAGAACCAGTCGATGAATTCACCCAATACAAGCTTCCGTACCCACCACCTCAGCGTACGGCTGTCCTTCCCCTCTCCACACTTCTTCTCCTTCCTGTAAAAACCACCAATCTGTCTTCTATGTTTATCATTTTGGCCATTTGAGATGGAATTGTGGACTTTGTACCGTGGGAGGGGCTTTTCCTCACAGAGTTACGCTAGCTGCTGCCCATCACTACCTCCATCCTCCGTGCCTGAAAGGTGGTCCAAGCTGAGGGTATACTAACTTTCACTGTGGAAGGCTATCTGTATCTGGACTGTGTCCAGTTTGGGGCTATTACTGTGCAGGCTTCAGTGGGCTTTATTATGTGAACATAGCTTCACTCCACTGGGCTAAGTGCCCAAGAACATAATTGTCTGGGTACACGGTGTGTTTAGACCTTCGGAGTCTGAGGAGGGAGGGAGGAGACCTTCTCCATGTTTGTCTCCAGCAGCAGTTCACCACTCTTGTTACTTCAGCTGTTGAAGTGTGTGCAGGAACAGGACGTCATTATTCTCTACAGTCATCATGTTCTCTTCACGGATACTCCTCCCTCTCCCTGTCTGCCATGACTGGACCACAAGTTTATTTGCTGTTGAGGTGGAATTTGCTTATTGCCCCAGGGAAGTACCCTGGTCAGGTACAGTTCGGGGACAGTCTCTCCACAAAGCTAGCCATTGCTTCTTGTCGGGGTCTTGGGAAGGGAAGCTTTCCTTTCCCTTTTTCTTTTTCTTTTTTCCTTCAGAGGAGAATACAAATGCAGTCCCTGCACTACCACTAATTATGCGGGCGAGTTTCCCACATTTGGGGAAATCACAGGGGTCAGCACATCTGGAGTGCGGTGGATAAGCCTAACCCCGGGAAGAACACCTTTGTGATCATGGCATCTCCCCTACCAAGTTAATACCTTTTCATCTCAGTGAAGCCCAGCTTTTCTTTCTGTTGTCTTCTTGGAGTGGTATCTAAGAACTTTCAACATGCCCGAGGCCCCAAAGAGACTTCCCTATGTCTAAAGGCTTTAGTGGTTCACTGTTTATGGAGATCTCAGACCTGTACTCAGGTCAGAACTCACTTCTTGGTCTGTGGGCTGCCAGTGGTTCTGGTACCTTGGGTTGAGGTTTTCCTTCCTGACAGCTAAGATTTGGGACATCACAGCTCCCCAGTTACCAGCCCTGTGACTGCATAACAATCCTCTGACCCTCTATGCCCTCCACACACTGGCTCTTGGGCACTCTCTGAACTCCCAGGCTCCTGCTGTACTGTAACATTACCTACTAGTCCAGGAGGTTAGGCTAAACCCATAGAAGGGTCAACAGGAAGCAAAGCGGGGAGCGGTGCCTGAGGTGGGGGTCCCAGGCTGGGCAAAGAATCTGATATGCCTTCAAGGGGTAAAGAAACAAATGTTTGCCAAAAGATCTGACACCCATCCCACCATTTCTGACGGCACCCTCAGCTTTAGGGGTGAGATAGGAGGTGACTAGCTTTAAATTCAGGTGACTTCAAGGAAACCAAGGTGAGGTCAGGTGTGGTACCCAACACCTATGACCTCCAGAACTGTAGAGCCTAAAGGAGAAGAGTCGGGATTATTCCTGGCCAAACAATTCTTGGCCTGACTTGGCAGAGTTGCCCCCACTGCTGAGCAAGCATCCCCAGTGACCTCCTGGGCCCACATGTTCCCAGGGGTCAGCACAAGGACCTCCAGCCGGGAGGCGGTCCACTGACAGAGAGCAAACCAATGGATGCATCCCAAGTTGTCTAGCACCTGGGATCCCTGGCCAACTCTGAGGTCAGGGGACTACTTCCTAATCTGATACAGGAATGATTTTTTAAAAAATAGATTATTAAATCTACTTTAATCCAAAAAAATAATAGTTAATCTCAAAATATTTTACATTGATATAGATTTTGGTTTATTGATACAAATTTAAAGTCAATTTTGTTATACTGTATGTATATTTCTACTCTTGTTTAAGATATTATGTTTATACAATTCCTTTAAAATTGTAATGTATAATTAAAAATGCAAATTAGTAGTCATCTATGTTAGTCAAATTTATAGTCATGTTAGTTTTTTCTTAATATACAAGGATATATTTCAGTTAAATACTCTTCAAACGCTTCAGAGACCTACAAAATATGACATTTAAAATATTTTAAAAATTTAGGCTTTTCTAAACAATAAGACTGCTGACAACACAACTCTACTTCAAAAATATAGATTTTTTTTAAACTCCATATAAAATTTATGACAAAAGTTAGCCATTAGACAAAAAACTGTTCTTGCCTCAACTGCCTGACAATGTGCTATATAATGTAGACAGAAAGCCCATAAAAAAGTGACCTCTAAACTTTGACAGAACAAGTTGAGATGGTCCTTCATGTGCCAAGCATTCTTCCACACACATACACACAAAACAACTGACAAACTATGCCCAAATAGAGCAGGCCTTCAAATTTTCTACTTCCCTAAAAAAAAAATATGCCAAAGATGCCAGCAGAGAGAGATGCCAGAGAAATGCCAGCAGATGCAGAAGAAAGAAGTTGAAATGCTGAGAAAAAGTACCAAGCTGCATGGCTAAACAAGCTAAGAACCGTGGGTTAGTTCAAGAGTTAATAGCAAGTTATATGACTGAGCCATAGGCCAATCAACACAAAATTAATATAAGCCTTTGGTGTGGTTATTTGGGGGAAGGCGGCAACGGAGCTGCAAGTGGTCCAAACCTTAGGGCTAAGCCAGAAAGTCAGGCCAGAAACTTTTTATTACACTGATCTATTACAGTAGCTGTATTCTCAGGTAGCCAGAACACTCACAGAGCTAAGACAAAACTGCACAGAAAATGTCACCCCTAGCAGACAACAACCATTGTTCAAAAAAAAAAAAAAAAAAAAAACGCCATTTGGTTGGTAGGATGGAACCAGACACAGAACCTAAGATCTCTGTACCCTGTCGGCATTTTTTGTTTGTTTTTATTTTTGTTTTTCTAGGAGACAGGGTCTCTCTGCCAGGCTTCTGGCCTGGAACTCCTGCAATCGACTTGCCCAGTCCCAGTCTGGGATTTCAGATGTGCACCACCACACCAGAAACCTTTGGAGTAGGGATGAGTATGCTAGGGCCACACCTGCTCTGGAGTGCTCCCGTCATCCGCGTACACCCGGGGGTCTGCTCCGAGCTTCAGAAGCAACTCCACAGCTTCCAGGTGACCACCAAAGGCGGCCCGGTAGAGCGGCGTACGTCCGAAGGCGCCCTGCAGAAGGGGCTCCCTGAGCGCGTGCGGGGACCGGGACGCGCCGCCACCACCACGCGCACAGTGCCCACCTTGCTGTTAGGGCTGGCACCGAGCTCTGCCAACAGCTGGATGGCCAAGGGCTGGCCGCCCGCCGCCGCCTCGGATAGAGGCGTGTTCCCATGGCTGTCCTCGCACTCCACCGTGGCCACGCGCCTCTGCAGCCGCCGAGCCTTGCCCACCTCGTCATGGCCCACGCCTTCGCGAGTCAGCAGCTGATCCACCTGGGCGCAGGGCAGTGTCTCCCTGGTGCCCATCCCTTCCAGCCCACCCGCTGCCGCCTTACGGACCTCCTTAAGCACCGCGCGGATCTCGCCCAGGTCCCCTTCGAAGGCGGCCTCCAGCAGGCGGCGGCGGCGTTGCAGCTCCTCCCGCCGCGCGCGCTCAGCCGCCTCCTCCTGCTCGCGCTGTCGACGAGCCGCCTCCTGCTCCCGGCGCACCAAGGCCAGGTAGGCCTGCAAGACATAGCCTGTGGTCACTGTCCCCAGCGCCCAGAACTTTGCTGCAGTGTCCACAGCTCACGGTCACTGTGCAATCCAGACATCATCATGACCACACCCTTGAGTTTAGGTCTGAAACCCAAGAATACGGCTCCCCTTCACACTCTGTCCTGACCATCCCCCTTCCTTGGGTCCTGGCACCTAGGGTCTTGTGGCTGGACCCTGCTCACCTCTCTCTGCAGCTTCTCCATTTCATCCAGGTACTCCCGGTGCTTCTGCTGACGGCGGGCCAGCTCCTTTCGTGCCAGATATTGCCGGAAGATACACTGGATGACAATGGCAGCTTTCTCTCTGGCCGTTAGGGCTAGAGTGAGGAGAGTAGAGATTTGGACCCCAGCCCTTTCTAGCCACCACCCATGCAGCTTCTTGGGCCATATAGAGGACCTGAGTGGTTCTCAGAAAGCATAAAGGCCATGCCTGTCTCCCCAGTACTCTGGAGTACGGCAGTTTGAAACTAGACAGGGCTATGGGGTAGACATTGTCTCAACAGTGATAAAATTCCTAAAAAGCTGAGTCAGAATAATGGTTCCTCAGTAGAACCAGGGAAGAGAGCCGGCCAGGCTTGAACAGAAAGGCCACATCCCCGGGAACTGAAAATCGCTAGATCTGCAGCTGGAAAGATGCTGTCTGACAGAAGTTGCAGGCTGTCCCCAGGAAAGAACAGAAAAACTGCCAGTGGTCCTCAGGGCTCACCCATCAGAGCCAGAGGCCCAAAACATCCCTGAAGCCTGGTAGTTGCAGCCAAACCCCCAAAGGAAAATTTCTCAGGTGCTCTCAACCCAGGACACTCAGGAGAGGGTGTGAGTCTAGGACGTGCCACAGCCACACATTCAGGACCTTTTGCAGAAGTCTACATGCTGGCCTGGCAACGTGGCTTCCAGGAGCAGAGACAACTGATCACTAGTGAACAAAGTCATGGGTACCACTAGTGTGTATGAGAGGGTGTGGGTGTGAATGTGTGTGTTTGTTTGAGTGTGTAGAGAGTGTGTGTGTTTGAGTGTGTAGTGTGTGTGTTTGTTTGAGTGTGTGGAGTGTGTGTGTTTCGGGGAGGGGGCAGCAGTCAGATCAGCAGCATTTAGCAGAAAGCTGAAGAGCTGGAAGAATACAAGCAACAAGTGAGTTCCAGAAGTTCCTTATGCACAAAAGATAGATGAAAATCTTATCTAACAGGGACTCCAAGACAGGCTGGGTAGGTGGACAGGACAAGTGAAAGGTGAGTTAGTGCATGTAAAGAAGGCAGCAGAAAACGAGACCCAGATGGAGAGACACAAAGAGAGTCAGGAGCAAAAAGAGTGGGCAGTATAGTGTGGCTCTGCAGATGGGAGGCTGCTGGTGACCCAGTCGAGGAACCGCATAGAGCAGAAACCAGGGAGAAGAAAAACAGCATGGTACAGACAACAACGTCGTCTGGTTACCTCGTATTTCCAGGACACAGGCAGACTGTGAAAGAAAGAGATCATGCTTAGAGAATGAGAGACAGACAGACAGCAAGGAAGGAAGGAAGAGATCATGCTTAGAGAATGAGAGACAGACAGCAAGGAGGGAAGGAAGGAAGGAAGAGATCATGCTTAGAGAATGAGAGACAGACAGACAGCAAGGAAGGAAGGAAGGAAGGAAGAGATCATGCTTAGAGAATAAAAAAAAAAAATCCATAAATGGAGCCAACCCTGTGGACCACATCTATAGTCCCAGGGACTCCAGGGGACAGGAAGGTTGCTTGATCCAAGGGCTGGAGACTAACCTCTCTCAACCATTTCACCAAACAAACAAACAAAAAACCCAGAAATTAATTTTGTGTGTTGCTGTGTGTGCAGGTGCACATGGCTGACTGGCCAGTGATTTCAGGGACCCTCCTTTCTCTGCTTCTCCAGGGCTAGGACTACATAGGTTTTGGTAATTAAATGCAGGTCCTCATGTCCGTGCCACAAGCCATTTGCTGAATTTAGCATCTCCTGGTCCTCAGAAATGAATCTTTTGATTCAGCCTTTGGGGGGTATAGGAAGCAGGTACCTACCAGTGAACTATATAACCAGGCCATAATTTAATTTATTTATTTGATACAGGGTTCTCTGTAAAGTCCTGGCTGTCCTGGAACTCAATTTGTAGACCCAGCTGGCCTTGAACTCACAGAGATTAAGTGTTTTATTTGGTTGGAAGAAAGTTTTGAAAACTAACAAAAGACATCAACTCATCAAATCATTGAAATACATTTTGAATCTCAATAATGGTTAATATAAAGGTAAGCCAACATCCAAACCATAGAGTTAGAGAAGACTGCCAAAGAATCAATAAATGTATTAAAAAGCAAAACAGCAGTAGCACATGTATGCTTCTGTATACAAAAGGGATGCTTCAGACAGAAGGGAGTTAGGACAAATTAGACTCATTATAGCACAAATTCTATTTGATATTATTAATGAAAATCCAGAGCCAGATACTGGGGGAAAGCTGAAATATCAGAGAGACAAGCCACAGCCAGTTCTCACCTAGCCAACTCCTCAAGCCAAAAAGGATAGAATCTGTCTCCACAAATCCTTAGACTGAATATTTCTCAGTCCTCAGACTAAAGGGAATGGGAGCACACCCAAAGGGAAACTCCTGCCTCTTCTTTCTCACTTCCTGGTTCAACTTTCCTAGTGCTAGAATTAAAGATGTGTGCCACCACCCCCTGACTTTGTTTGGTCTTGAACTCAGAGAGATCCAGAGGATCTCTGCCTCCTGAGTACTGGGATTAAATCATTCCCTGACCTTCATGGCTTAGCTCTGTTCGTAGCTCTATCCTCTGATTACTTCATACTATTTTTTATTAAATATACTATATATTACCACAACTCATAGCTTCATGAAAGAATAAAATAAATAAAAAGACACGTGTGTGAATAAACATGTACAAAACAGTAATGCAACTATCAGATTATATGTATAAATTAAAATTTATACACACAAAAATAGCGTGTGAGAAAAACAAAGCGGTCCACAACATTCCACCTGTCTCATGGCGCTCGTGTTTTTTGCGCCCTCTCTTCTGTGATGTGAGCTTTGCAGAGCTGACATAGATGTTTATGGCTTGAGCATTCAACAAGCACTTTCTCAGCACATTGGCCAGTTGCGAGTCTCTGCAGTTCCTGCTGCTCACTACAAAACAACAAAAACTGTTCTAACTGTGGTGCTCTAAATAAGAATGGGCCCAGGGCTGGCGGTTAAGAGCACCATCTGCTCTTCCAGAGGACCCGGGTTCGATTCCCAGCACCCACATGGCAGCTAACAACTGTCTGTAGTTCCAGTTCCAGGCAAACACCAAGGCAAATAAATAAATAAAGTTTAAAAAAAAAAAAAAAAGAATGGGCCAATCAATATATTTGGATACTTAGTCACTAGAGAGTGGAACTGTTTTAAAGGATTAGAAGGATTAGGAGGCGTGGCCTTTTTAAAGGAAGCATGTCACTGGGAGTGGAATTTAAGGTTTTAAAAGCCCATGCCAGGTCTCTCTTGCCCTGTAAATTAGAATGTACTTCTCCAGCACCATGTCTGCCCTGCATGTCGCTATGCTTCTCACAGTGATGACAATGAATTAGCCCCCTGAAACTGTAAGCCAGCCCTCAATGAAATGCTACATAGGCATATTTGTACGTGTATATTTACATATTGATGTATGTGAATTGCCTTGGTCATGGTGTCTCTTAACAGCAACAGAACTGTGACTAAGACACCAGCTAAAGCCGAGAGCGGCACTCGTCTATGCATAAACATAATTACTTGGTCACCTCACACCCAGTTACCAAAACAACAGCAGCAGTGTCTGCCCCACTAGGGTCCATGACCTCACCAGCTATGGCTTTGGGCCAGGTTTACAGTACCAGATGTGAGGTCCTCCTGGGGAGCAGGCCTCAAATCCCACCAGAAAGCTGTTGGTTTCTCCATAGCAGACTTGCCACTGTTGCACCAGTGCACACATCTTGCCTGGACAGTCAGTGGTCATTAAGGCATTTAAGGCATGTAAACGCAAGCTGTCAAAGTCTGAGGATGCGAAACCGTGTAAATGCAAGTCAGGAAGGTCTGAGAAAGTGATTTAAGATATGTGGAAAATGAGAAAGACTCCACATTTCATCCCCTCTCTATGCTATTATTGTATTAAGACTTCAAAAGTTCAGAGTTTTAACATTAACCAGTGGAGTTCTGATAAGCTGTTAATGCAGCTCTGGTAACACACTGACTACTATTATCATAGTTACAAGCTCAACATTTTAAATTCCTTTTGGTTGTTTTCTAAGTTTATCCTTTAAAGTACTTCGGGGGGGGGGGGAGGTTGTTCTACAGTTAAGGGCATTGGCTGCTCTTCCACAGGATCTAGGTTCAAATTTCAGCATCCAAAAAACAGCTCCCAACTGTCTGAAACTCCAGTTCCAAGGGATCTAGAACATACACAGAGACATGTACACAGGCAAAATACCAATGCTGTAGAATATTCCTTTACATGTCTTTTGTTTTAATAAAGAAGCTGAGTCTGGAGTCACCAGACGGAAGAAGAGGGAGCAGGAGATAATGGTGTGTTGAAAGAAGATACCACCATGTGGCAGAGTATAAATAATAAATATGGGTTAATTTAAAATGTAAGAGATAGCTAGTAGCAAGCCTGAGCTATTGGCTGAGCATTTATAAGTAATATTAAGTCTCTGTGTCAGTTATTTGGGAGCTGACAAACCAAACAGACACTTCTACCTACAAACCAATCTTCATTAAAAAATAAAAAAGTAAGAGTCAGGCATAGTGGTAACATGCCTTTAATCCCAGAAGGCAGAGGCAGGAGGATCTCTGAGCTTGAGGTCAGCCTAGTCTACAAAGTGAGGGTCTACAGCTGGGACTACACAGAGAAACTCTGTCTCAAAAAACAAAAGTGCTTCTCATCACTCTGAAAACATATCTGTCTAATCTATATACCCAGAGGAAAGAGTGTTCATGATTTTGACCCAGAATCATCCTTTTGGATCCCTAACCTTTTGCTATGGCTCAAAGCTGTGAGCCATGAACCTGTTCCAGCTGCTTTCAGACATTGTTAGCTGCTCTTGCTACAACCAGAATTTCAGTGCAGATTACAAACAGGGGTAATGCTAATATATCTAAAACTTTCATGTCCTTTTGTAAACTTAAAAAAAAAAAAATCATGTGAGCTTCAGGGAGTCACAATTTGGATCCACATGTCACAGGTCAAACAGACTTTAGGTAAATTCTGTCAGTCACCAGGCTATGCTTTCTGGAATACTGCCTAACTCTGAGGATGGAGTCTCTGTCTCTCTGTCTCTCTCTCTGGAAGTTTCAAGTGTACACCCAGGGTAAAGATTTTTCTCCCAAGCTCCTCAACTTCCTTCTGTCCTTAGTCTATGTCTGTTCCAGCAGATTTCCCATCAAATGCAGACAGCAAGTTGCGAAACTGTCTGCAACCAGCCAGCCCCAGGTCATCTCCTCACTCCAGACCTTTGACTGGCATTCCCGCCCCACCCCACCCCCCATGACTCATGACTCTAATTTCAGCTAAGAAATAGTTAAAGAAAAAATTACTTTGCCCTTTATCATCAACAAAAAGGCTGGAATATCAAGTCCAAAAATGGCTAACTGTGGTGCCTATTAGCATACCAAAGCCAGCCCTGGCCTCCAGGCCCTCTCAGCTTCTCAGAGTCCATGCTGGCATCTGGCTGCTCTCATTCTGCCACTCCCACCCAAAACTGCTCCAGCTCGTAGCCCCTCCCCCCCCCAACACACATAACCCTGCCATTTCAGCTATGTATGTGCCCTGGGTGGTCACATCTCTTCTCTCATGGCCCGGTTCACTCTGCTGGCCATGTTCAGTGCCTACTCTCTCCCTGCTCTGAACCCTTCCTGATGCCCCTAGCCGTACTCTTCCTCATATCGACAATAAGAACCTCCTCCTCCATTACACTTCACAGCAGTCATGTTCTCACCTTACACACTTTCATTCCTTTGGAATGTTAGTGTATATTCTGTGCCACTGTATATTGGAAGTATGTAATTTGCTTTTTTATTTTACAGAGGTTACAATTAAGAGATTGCCTTGAGTCTCGGAAGAGACTTTGGACTTTTTTTTTTTTTTTTTTGATGATGATGTTGGTGTTGACTCTCTGTGTACTCCTGTCTTTTCTGGAGCTTACTCTGTAGACCAGGCTGGCTTCAAAACTCAAAGCATCTTCCTGCCTCTGCCTCCCAAATGCTGGGATTAAAGAACTGTGCCTTTAAGGTTATGAAAGACTATGGGGACTTTTGAAGTCAGGCTAAATACATTTTGCATTACAGTATAGTAATGGGCCAGTGGGGGTCAAGTATACATTTGAATGAGAAATGCCCCCTCTTTGGATCATGCATCTAAACACTTGGTTCCCAGTCCGTGGTGGTGTTTGGGGAGGTGCAGGTGGTATAGCCTCACTGGAAGAAATAATCACTGGGAGCAGGCTTTGAGATTAGATACCCTCTCCTGCTTCAGGATGGTTCTCTCTCCTTCATGCCTGTGGCATAAGATGTGGTAAAGCTCCCTGCTCCTGCCGCCATATTGTCCCCTTGCTACCTCCTTACCATCATGGGACAAAAGTCATAAGAAACTCTTCCTTCTAGACGTTCCCTTGGCTGTGTGCTTTTTTTTTTTTTTATCACAGTAACAGAAAAGCAAAACACTTTCTAAAAGTTTATATGTCAGCTCTTCTGTTTTTGTTTTTTTTTTTCCAGATTGTCTCTATTTATTTATTTTGTTTGTTTGTTTGTGACAAAGTCTCATTATGCAGCCTGGCCTCAGACTCTTGATTCTCCTACCTCAGCCTTCCAAGTGCTGGTGTTACACACC
Source organism: Sigmodon hispidus (assembly GCA_004025045.1). Lineage (NCBI taxonomy): Eukaryota > Metazoa > Chordata > Mammalia > Rodentia > Cricetidae > Sigmodon > Sigmodon hispidus. Next base: position 78,800 of record PVIH01000503.1, read on the forward strand.
CAGCAAATAGCAGAAAATCTTAGAAAAATGTGTGTTTAAGTGGATTCATATAATTTAAAGTGATATTGTTAAAGGGTCAAGTGTACTTTAAATGTAAACAAAGGGCTGGGACTATGTAACCACTGTGAAGGGGTGGAGGTAGCAAACTCCAGATTCTCCAACTGAAAGACAAAAGATGGAACTCAAGATCAGCACTGGCTGCCCTTCCGGGGAACTCAGGTTCAACCCCCAGCACCCAGACAGCAACCATCTGAAACTCTAAGACATAAAAGAGGCTGAGCCAAAGCATGATGGCATATCCCTGTATCTCTCAAATGCAGGTGACCAGGGCAGGAAGGTCATGAGGCCATTATGAGCTACACAGTACAACCCTTCCTGGGGTAAATTTTTAAAAGAGAGATTATCAGAATAGATAAAAGCACGTAGTCCAAATATGTGTCAACAAAAGACACACTTTAGATCCAAATACACAGATAGCTGAAGGTTGAACTGATAGAGAAAGGTACCACATCTTTGCCCTTGCACCCTAGCTGGGGCCAATGAGGGAATGAAGGAAGGGTGATGTTCATGCAGAAAAAGCTGGGTCAATGAGTAGTTGTGTTCTCATGGAGCTCCACCCACTACCGCTGCCACCTGGACCTCGCATCGGTGTGTTTATTGTGTTTATCGTGTACAGCACGGGGAGGAGGGGTCAGCTGGTCTCAGACTGTAAAATGCAGGAGGAGGAAGGTGTGGGTGCTAGAGCTTTTGTGTACGTACACACACACACACACACACACACACACACACACACACACACACACACACGTAGACCATAGGAAGAAGGCTGTGGGGGGATGGGCTTGGTCCTCGTGGCTGTGCCCATGTCAACAACACACATCCATTCAGAACTCCACTTGCTCTGAGCTTCCTTCACTCCCTAAGAAAAGGTATTTCAACAACCAGTACCCAAAACAAAGTTGGGGGAGGGGGATGCTGACGATGAGATGGCTCAGTGGATAAGGCTACGAGCTTGCCAAGTATGAGAACCTGAGTTCAATTCCCAAAAGTACCCAAATAGTGTAATGAGAGAACCAGTTCCTTCAAGTTGCTCTCTGACTTCCATACACTGCTGTGAAAAACATGTGCTTGCCTACATGCACACATACAAGCACACACATAGATAAAAATAAACACAGAAATATTAAATATGAGAAAGCATGAGGGCCTGTTATTAGCAGACGGAACAAACTTTAAAAAGATATATCCAGGTGGTGATGAATCATGCCTTTCATCTCAACACTCCAGAAGCAGAGGCAGGCAAATCTCAGTGAGTTCAAGGCCAGCTTACTCTACAGGGTGAGTTCCAGGTCTGCCAATGCTACACAGAGAAATCCTGTCTTGAAAAAACAATACACACACACACACACACACACACACACACACACACACATATACACACACACACACACACACACACACACACACACAAAGACATTATGTAGCCAGACAATGGTGGTGCATGCCTTTAATCCCAGCATTCAGGAGGCAGAGGCAGGTGGATCTCTGAGTTCAAGGCCACTCTGGTCTACAGAATGAGCTCCAGAGCTATACAGAGAAACCCTGTCTCCACTCCCCACACCTCCCCCAAACCCTTATGTGGCCAGCAGTAAAGGAGCTTGCTTGACAATTGAGTCGATCGATACCCGGAACTCAAACAGTAGGAGGAAGGAACTGACTTCCATCTGTGAGCTGTACATACAGATAGGTTAATGATGTAATAAAAAATAGGAACCTGTTGCTAAAGATATCATATATGGTGGTCACAGGACACCTAGAAATCAGGCTGGAATTGATCTGGAAACGTCCTTCCCACCAGCTTGCCCTCTTAGTGCTGGCAGGTGCTGGGCAGGCTGCTGGAGGAGGATTGTCACACAACAGTCTAACACAGCTGTGGACCCTAACTACATCACGGCTGACTGTCCAGGCAAGATGTGTGCATTGGTACAACAGTGGCAAGTCTGTTGTGGAGAAACCAACTGCTTTCTGGTTGGATTTGAGGCCTGTTCCCCAGGAGGACCTCACATCCGGTACTGTAAACCTGGCCCAAAGCCATAGCTGGTGAGGTCATGGACCCTAGTGGGGAAGACACTGCTGTTGTTTTGGTAAATGGGTGTGAGGTAACCAAGTAATTATGTTTATGCATAGATGAGTGCCGCTCTCATCTTCAGTTAGGGAAGGTTTTGTTGTTGTTTTGTAGTGGGCAGTGGTGACTGCAGAGGCTCATAATTGGTCAAACTTCTGAGGCTAAGTGACTATTGAATGCTTAGCCATAAACAGGATATCTATAGCGTCTTCTGCAAGGCTTGGGAATGACGTAGAAGAGACAGAAAAATAATGTAATCAATGAAAACGGATAGACTGTTGGATGATGTCATCTTCCAGGCAGGACATGGATATTCCCCCCCCCTTTTTTTTTTTCTCAAGACAGTGCTTCTCTGTGAAGCTTTGGCTGTCCTGGAACTCACTCTGTAGACCAGGCTGACCTTGGACTCACAGAGATCTGCCTGCCTCTGCCTACATTAAAGTGCTGGGATCAAGGGCGTGCACCACCACCGCCAGGCTAGGATGTTATAATCTTAACTCGCAGTGATGATTATCTACACAAGACCTGCTTAAATTGCCACCCTGCCATGCAGTGTGAGGAAGGGGCTAACAGTGCCCCACTCTGAGACCTATGGTCAGTTCACGGTTGCTGGGGAAAGGAGAAACATTTTATTCATTGGTGTAGCCACTGGTGAGGTGCCCATGCTCCTGTAAATAGTCCTTCACTCACGTTTCTATAAACAACCTCAGAAAAATGGCCTCTCTCTCTCATACACACACTCACGCACACACACTCATGAACACACACTCGTGCATGCACACACACTCATGTACACACACACTCACGCACACACATACTCATGTACACACTCATGCACACACACTCATGTGCATGCACAAACACTCATGCACATACACACTCATGCACACATACACTCACATACACACATACTCATGTACACACTCATGCACACACACTCATGAACACACACTCATGAACACACACTCATATGCATGCACACACACTCATGCATATACACACTTATGCACACACACACACACACACACACTCATGTACACACTCATGCACACACACTCATGCATATACACACTCATGCACACACACACTCATGCACACATACACTCATGCACACACATACTCATGTACACACTCATGCACACACACTCATGAACACACACTCATGTGCATGCACACACACTCATGCATATACACACTCATGCACACACACTCATGCATATACACACTCATGCACACACACACTCATGCACACACACACTCATGCACACACATACTCATGTACACACTCATGCACACACACTCATGAACACACACTCATGTGCATGCACAAACACTCATGCACATACACACTCATGCACACACACACTCATGCACACACACACACACACACTATGAAAGTAGAAGGGGGACTGGTTGGAAAGAAGATGGGGATTAGTGGAAGTGAGTGGGGGGATAAGAGAGAGTAAAGAGGGCACAGGTGATCAAAATACATTATAAGATATATAATGTATAGATATAGATATTATCTATGTATATAATATAGATGATATGAAAATGTCAGAATGTACAATTAGTATGCAATTCTCTATAAGTGACATGTGATGATAAAGATATAAAAAGACTTAAAAGTGTAAAAATGGAACATTACACAAAAGATTTAATAATACATGCCAGTTCTAAGTATGCACGCATGTAATGATGAACCATCAATGTTCAGAAAAAAGTCTCTGAGTCAAGGAAGAAGCAGCCTACAACAGTAGCTGGGAGCTGCTGTGTCCCTAGCACAGGCTGGCAGGAGACAGAGGTAAGAAGAGATGAGTACTTAACATGAGAAAGCCATGGGACCCAAGGCAGCACTACCAACACACACTGAAAGAGTCTCGGTGACTCCTTCACAGAACATTGCTTTGCCACTGAGCCCCACTCGTCCTGAGGCACTTGAGACAAAGCATCTGCCCTGACCACCATGGGATGAAGTAGAGAGAGGCCGATGACAGAATAAAACTGGAAAATACACAGAATGTGAGTTAAGATATGCCTTTCTTTTCTTTTCTTGGTTTTGGTTTTTCTTTAAAAAAAAAAATATTTATTTTTATTTTATGTGAGTTGGTGTTTTGCCTGCATGTATAACTGTGTAAGGATGTCAGATCTTGGAATTACAGACAGTTGTTAGCTGCCATGTGGATGCTGGGAATCAAACTCAGATCATCTCTCCAGCCCCATTATAATGTTTCAATATAATATTTCTCTGTGTCGCCTTGGCTCTCTTGGAACTCACTCTGTAAACCAGGAAGGCCTAGAACTCAGAAATCTGCTCTCCTCTGTGTCCTGAGTGCTGGGATCAAAGGTGTGCACCACACTACCATTGCCCGGCAAGCTATGCTTTCTTAGACAAGGAATCGGAGACAAAGGAGATTAGAAAATGCTTAGCAATAGGTAAAAACACAGCACACCAAAATCTACCAGGTGCAGTAAAAGCAGTCAGTGCTGAAGGGAATTAGACATCGGAGGGAGGGGGAGCACTGGAGAGAAGCAAAACGGAAAAAGCCAACATCAGTGAGACCACAGTTGGTATCTTGAAAATATCAACAAGCTGTGTGTGATGCGCATGCCTTCAACCCTAGCACTTGGAAGCAGAGGCAAGCAGATTAGAAAGATCAAGGCCAGCCTGAGTTCCACATTAGCCAGTGCTCAAAAGAAAGAAAGAAAGAAAAGACAAACTTTTAACTATATAGACAAATAAAAAGAGAAAAGGTACACATGGTGAGATCAAAGCGAGGTGTGGCTAGAGAGATGGCTGGGCAGTTAGAGAGCACTCGCCATTTGCAGAAGACCTGGGTTCAGTTCCCAGAACCCACATCAGGCCTCCCACTACTGCCTGTAATTTCAGCTCCAGGGGACCGATCCATCACTCTCTTCTGGCCTCTGTAGGCACCTTCATACACATGCATACATATAAACAAAGACTCATACACATAGCTGAAAATAAAAATCAAACCTTTTTTAATAGGAAAAATGAAAATACTACTGATTCTGCAGAAATAAAGATTACTGTAAGGGAATGGGTGTAAGTCAAGATAGAACCATGGAGAGTAAAGACATTGAATTCTTTCTCTCTCCCAGCAGGGTCTGGAGAAGTAGTTCTATAGTTAAGAGCACCCTTGTGGAGAAGTTCATAGGGACTGATAACCCCAGCCTCAGGGGGCCAAGGCCTCTGGCCTCTGTGGGCATCACACTTACATGCATAATATCACCCCCACATACGCATAATTTTAAGTAATAAAATTAAATTCTTGAAAGGTAAGGGGCCACAGTTAAGAGCTATTACTGCTCTTCCAGAGGACCCAGAGCTCTGTTCTTAGCACATACATCAGGTGCCTTCAGCTCCAGGTGATCCAATGCCTTCTAGCTTTCAGCAGTTACCTGCATGCACACAGTGCATATAAATGTAGGCAGGAATGCATATAAATCTATTAAATAAATAAGTCTAAAGAAATTATGAGGTCAGAGTCCCCTGATACTAAAGCCAAGCAAAGAAACCACAAGGAAATCCAGATCAGAGCCTCTTAGGAACATGAACACAGAATGCTTGGCTAAACTGAAAGTACTTTCTAGAAAGCCCCACATGTAGTCCTGGCACCCTCAGCAGTAATGCTCCCGAGTCTGGTTCGCCCAACCACTAAAGGTCTTCCAGGATACACAACAAACAGGAGCAACATGGATGGGCTGCAGTATGAGAAACAGCATGGTCCTTCTGAGGATGCTGATTCCTCCCATATGGCCTCCCCTGCGATCTGAATCTCTGCCAGGAACTACATTCCCACACATTTGTCTCTGCTTGAGTCTCAGGGCTGTTTGACCCTGAGCTATACAGAACCCAAGTCAACCCATCAGGTGTACAAAACTATGCCAGAACAACCTACAGATCTCACGTGCATCCTGTCCTCAGGACAAGCCTCGATCTCCTCATCCCAGCACCGAGGATGGGAATGGAGGAGGTTCACAAGTGACTGGGCTTTTTGCAAGCAACACAGGTGCAGCATCTCCCTGTGGATGCCCTGAGAAGGTTGGGAGGGAGAGACAAAAGGCTGGGCGAGGCAGCAGCCAGATGAGAAAAGGCATCTGAGGCTCTGTGAGACCTGGAAACTGAGCAGGGAGAGTATCAAACACCGGGATGGATCAGCCACTAGGAGCATGGTGGATGAAGGGACACTGTGATGACCTTAGAGGATCTTGGCCTTGTTAGTGGATAGTTGAAGCGGGGTTGAGGTGCTAGAAGTGAGATCCTAACCTAATTGTTAGTTTGGAAACTATGGGAATACTACACACAGCTAGAGCCACCAGACAGATCTGGTCCTGTCTATAGGTACTGGAACTCAGGATCCAGGCACCGGACTCCAGACTCCATGGTGGGACTCCCTAAGTGGGGCTCATGGCTGGATCAGTTTACTGCCACCAGAGGGCGATGCGCTCAGGGCAGGAGACTCAAGCTGGAGTCACCAGCTACGAAGGGGTAGGAAGGGGGCTTCTGTGTGCTTCTGACCTACTGCATAGACTATATGCACACACACATGGATACACCCTTGCACATTCATGCATATACACATGTGCATATGTAGATTCACACACTTGTGCATACTATGCATGTCTGGGCCCAGGGCAGTCCCTTACTGCCAGCCCACCCCTTACAGACGTGGGGCACCGAGGATCTCACCTGTAGGGACCTTGGGTTTCTCAGTGTAGGACCCTTCGGCTGACTGGCCTGTCTTCCTCTGCGCCTGGCGATTGTCTCTTGGCTTCCCTGAGAGAAGGTAGTAGAAGTGTTAGGACGTGAGCTGTCCCCCACACCATCAACTTCAGGTGGCATTTATGAGACACCAGCTAGGCTTGCTCCTAGGCTATTAGGGAAGGCCTCAGGAGGCCAGCACACGCCACAGCTTTAATGAGCGGCGTCTTCCAACAGCAAAGACATCTTAGCCTGGAAATACCAAGAACCAATAGACACGCCTACCCCTGTCCCTGGAACCAAAACCCTAGGCCTGGGCATGATGTGGAAGCCCCTAAAAAGTGTGCCCCCTCATTGTCCTGACTGCTGTCTCCCACCCCAACAATGCCTCTGCCACTCTCCATGCCCTTCAGCAAAGCCTCTGTCCAGCTCTGCTCCAGACAGGTGCTCTCCATCTGCTTGTGAGGTTCCCGGGCAAGGGCAGGATGGATGGGGGTGTGTGCTGGGCAGGGCAGGGCCAGGAAAACCAGTCTGGCCAGTGAAGCAGAGCTGGTTGGGATGAGGCCCTGGGCGTGGGTGTGAGTCAGCGGGCTGGGGCTGGGGAACCACTGGGGAGGATGTCACCTGGAGAGACGCCTCGAAACAGGAGGCCTGGGAAGCAAGGCTCAGATGAGAGTTGGTTCTGGACCCCCAGCTCCACCCCTGGGACTAACAGGTGGGCCTTGTAAGGGTCCCTTGGGCTTTGTCCTTGTTTTCATTCAAAGGGGAAACTAGACTCCTAATCATGGCAGTAGTCAGGTCCCACACCCCATCCTAGGAGACAAGCTAGGCTCTTCTTTATCTAGGCTTTTGAAGGCTCAGTGTCTTCACCAACCCATAGTGTGGCCCAAGTGCTTCATACTGGGACTATGGTGGCCTCTCATCTCTGGCAAGTTCCCCAGGCAAGCTCAAGACCAGCAGGGTTCATCTGGGTAGGCTTGGGGCTCCAGGGGTCATTTAGGTTGGGATGGTCTATGGCCAGTGAAAGTCTGGGCATTCAAGGCTGGTGCATTTAAAATGCTGCTTTTGGCTCTGTAGACAGTTTGAGTTTCCCGCGATTGAGGGTGGAGTGAAGGGTGGGGGGCTTGGTGACGCCCAGGCAGGACCAGGCATGTCCTCAAGCGGCAGTCTAGCTACTGAGAGCCTCCCCCAGTTTCTTACTCTCCCTCCCAGTCTGGCCAGTGAAGTCTGTGGCCTGTAAAGTCCCGTACCCTGTGTCAGCACGTTAGTCAGCCTCCTCAGCTAGGGTGAGCCACTGTGCCGCCAAAGTCCCTATAAACTCCCTGGTGTGGCCAGGTGCCACAGAGTGGGGCCTGTGGGGCCTCTAGGCAGAGCCAGGGCCCTGTGCTGTGCTGCGGACACCAGGCTAAGGGGCAGCACACACAGCCACTTGGGACAGCAGGAGCAGAGGGCTGAGCCTGGCTGAGAGCAAGCTGCCTACTGTGGCCTCGGGGATGGCCTCTGAGCTTCCCAACAAGGCCAGTGGATGAGCCAGGCCCCCGGGGAGCAGACATCAAGTGGAAGAAGCACTGGACCCAGGGCCATGTCCGGGAAGCGAGGTCGAGCTCGAAAGCCCCGAGGCAAGAGGGTGGGCAGGGCCCAGCGGGCAGCTGGGCAGCAGCGCCCTGAGGCTGAGCTCCCGCCCCCCAACACAGGGGGCCCTCAGGACCAGGTGGGGGTGGCCCTGACAGGGCACGTGACTAGCATTCAGCCAGCTCCTCAGGAACACTCCAGGGATACCAGGCCAGAGCAGCTACAGGTAGCCTGGAGGCCAGTTCAGGTCCCTGCCGTGGAATCTGAGCACATGGAGGGCTGTGGAGCTGGGGCCCCCATGCCAGCCCTGGGCCCTGAACTGCTGAGACTCCACGAAGTCCAGCTGTGCCTAGCCCAGGAGCAACTGCTGCTGGAGGACCGGAGGCGGCAGGTCCAGCTGCAGATGCAGCTGTGGCAGGAGGAGCAGATGTGGCTGCAGCAGCTGCAGGAGGAGCAGATGTGGCTGCAGCAGCTGCAGGAGGAGCAGGCCTGGGTGCACATGGAGGGGCTGCAGCTGGCTGTGGCCCTGGAGCAGCTCCGGAGTGAGGGCCTCGAGGCACTGCAAACCCAAGGCCAGGTAAGGCCTAGAGGGCTATGGGCAGGGGCTTGGGCAGACTGATGGTACTACAGTGGACATTCAAGCATCTTACAGATGTGTGAGGCCGGGAGGCCAAGTTGGCTACACATGTGGAGGGGCTAGCGACCACTACACAGAATCTTGCTCAGATGAAGGACAGCAAGCCTGTCCAGACCACACAATGCTTGCCAGGCAGAGGCCATTGAGGGAGGAAACTTGTTGGAAGGATGAAGGTGTCAGAGAACCAGAAGTCACTATAGGATCTGTCCAGGGCAGTAGGCATAGTAAGGTGTGGGGTGAGGGCTGGGTGCACAGCTGACAGACAACAACAGAAATGAGGAACAGTCCCCACCCAGGGTATCCTGGACGGCTTCTGGTCTGGTCCAGCTGCTCTGCCCTTTGTTTTTACTGCAGATTGGTGGCCAGGGTTTGAGATCACAGAGGCAGCACGCAGTGCTAGTACTCATTATCCTCATTCCAGGAGGAAGACTGGCCTCAGACGCAGCTGGGGCTATTTTGGGCAAGTAGGATTTCACCCCAGCGTGGTGTGGAGTCACCACCGCCTGCCATCTTCAGGGAATCTGGCACTGCGTGGTCTAAGATGCAGGGTCGCATCTAGGCCTGGGTGGGTACTCTCGCAGCAGGCACAAACTCCAGGCAAGTCTGAGTTCAGAGCCCAAGAGACAGCCTGGATGGTGTCCGTGGCTGTGTGGCTGTGGCGGAATGAATGGGACTCAGGGTGAAGGGTGATAGAGGCTGAGAGGGGTAGGCACAGGGCATAGGAGAATTTGTTTTCTGATGCTCTGCAGAAGCAAGCCCAGTCTGATGCTCTGCAGAAGCAAGCCCAGCAGTGCTATGGAGAGGTGGTCTGATTGTGGAGTGATAAATGGGCAGCCACTTAGCATGAAGATTCCCAAATTGGATTCAAGCCCTGCTCATTTTCAATATTGGTTTTTGTGGTTGCTATTGTTGTTTTTCAAGAGCAGGTTTCTCTTTGTGGCCCTGGCTGTCCTGGAATATAGACGAGGCTGGTCTCAACTCAGAGATCCGCCTGTCTCTGCTTCCCAAGTGTTGGGACTAAAGACGTGTGCTACAATCACCCGGCTGCAAATATTGTCTTTAGGCTACCTGCTCCTTCAATCTCCTCCTGACTCCTTTCCTACCTTCAGGGGCTCTAACACTGTGCCCTTCGGAGCCCAGTGCCCACTACCCACCCCTGCTCTAGAGGTCCAGGCTACATCAGATCATAGATTTGATGAGGTTTAAGCCATCCAATCTATCATACCCTAAGCCCAAATGAAAGATCCCTTGAAGACTACTTGGAGAGAAGGGTTTCTTAAATGAGCCTAATGGTCTCAAGGTCAGTGTTGGGGCAGTGGCCTGGAGGTCAGAGGGTGCACTCACCAGCAGCATCTCGAAGCTTGGACCCAGGGAGGGGTGTGTGTCCCTTCCCCGGTGCGGCTTTGGGCCCCCCTTTCTTACTGCTCATTCTTCTGGGGGCAGGAAGGAAAAGTCCAGGGAGCGAATGTTCAGGAGGGCAGAGGACAAGGCAGCGGACATGCTGCCCTGGTCCTGGATGAGGACCAGCACACTTCACAGCCAGTTTCTTGGTCTACCTGCCTGCCCCTGGTTATCTGAGTATATGCCCAGTAGCTTGAGCAAGGATGAGCAAGAGAATGTCTACTCTTATGCTTGTGTGCCTGCCCTCTACAGTCCTGACTCATCCCACCCTGCCAGAATCCAAAAATCTGCATTCTGGTACCAGTTTCTAAATCACTGGACTAGCAGCTGAACAGCCTTGGCTTTGCAGGCATACCTTCGACCACCCTCCACTGGAGTCTGCTGAACCAAACCCCTTTCCACTCAAGCTCTTTCTGGCCTTGGAAAACTTTACTGACCAGTTCTGGAAACAATGCCACTTCCCCCTAGTATACAAGGGTGAGCTCCATTCATTCCCCTAGGAAGAGTCTTTTTTTCCACTTCAGCCTGTGTTAGGGTCTTCTAGTACCCCAGAACCCCTCACAGGGCCTGCCCAATGAATTGGGAACCCAGACAGTACAATCTCTAACTCCATACATCTATGTTCTGCTAGTGCCACATTTGGAAATGGAGTTAATGAAATGTTAGCCTGAAAATAGGACCAGAGAGTGACTGAAGGCTGTCTTATGGAAAGTGTTCAGGCAGGTGACAGATATTGAGATCTTGGGGCAGGAGAACTAGTAGATGGGGAGCTGGCTTGGATGAACAACTGAGTTCAGAGCAAGGCTTCTAAGTGGGGAAGTGGGTTAGAGGGGAAAGTGGGCACACTAGGGACCTAGGAGGAACTAAGTGATTAGCTGGGTGATGTATGGGGGTGACATGTGCTTGAGGTACCCTGTCTATAGAGGGTCCAGAACAGGCAGCATCCTGAGTGCAGACTCTTTAATGTATACGTGTAAAGATGGGACTCCTGTGCCGTCAGTTGGTGTGCGTGAAGACACGATCAGTGGGTGCCAAGCCCACTCTAGGGATGCTTCAAAGCGTGATCCTCTATATGAGATGAAGGGTGGAGCTTGGTGTGTGGGATTCTGTGTGGCAGAGGGGCTTCTGCTTGTGGGTCATCGGAGGTTCCTTTGTGCCCGAGGGGTTTCATGGGTATGTGCGCGCAGGATCCCCTATGTGGTTGGGCGTATGGGTAGGAAAGCCCATGGAGTTCCTATGCTGTCGGTCTCATGTGAGAGAATAAACCTGCAGGGAGTGCAGTGGGGAAAGCGGAGGTGTGTCTGTGTGCGGTAAGGAGGTCATGGAGTGAGCGGGTTCCGCGTCTACAGCCTCACCTGCCTCACCTGCCTCTCGCAACGCACACAGGCCAGAAGCTCCGCCCCTCACGTCGGGCTGGCCAGTTTCCTAGCGACTGAGCCGGAACTTCCGAGTCACCCCAACTTCCGGGGCGGGGGTCAGGGGTCGGCAGTAGGGGCTTCTAGCTATCGGTTTGCATATGGGCTCAGGGGGCTTCGGGGTCCTGGAAGAAGCAACTCTGACAGTATGGAACGGAGCTGGCCAGAGTCCGGGGCGCAGTTCTGGAGCGCCACCGGAGCGCTCGGGGGTCGGGGCTGGGGGTGTAGGCTGGAGGTGACAGACAGACAGACTGGGACCGGGGGTCGCATCTGGGGTTCGGGCCGCGGAGGGCGCAGGAATGCGGGCGCGTCGGGGTGGGGCCGCCCCGCCCAGGTGCTGCCCGGGCAGGCAGGAGGCAGAGCGCGGGCGGGGCGGGGGCGGGCGCGTGAATCAGGCCGAACGGGCGGGCGGGCCGCGGCGGGGAGTGGCTGCCGGACGGACCTGAGCTCGAGGCCGCTGGGCGGCGGTGGGCTCCTGCTGCCCCTGTGCCGAGACCCCGCTCACCTGGCCAGGTAGGGCTCCTTCCCCGGCGCGGACCGGGCACGGCGCAGCGCGCAGGAAGGGAGACCGGGGCCTCCGCATGGCTGTACCTGAGTCTGATCTCGAGACCTGGGCCGGGCGGTGCAGTGAGCGCGTGCGTGGGGCTGGGTCGGGACAGGGTGACTGCTTTCCGGGGTATTGGGTTAGGGGTTTCCGAGAGGCATGCTGTTAAGGGGGAGGCAGAAGAAAGGGTGCGACACGCTCTTGTCCTCGCGGCCTAGATGTTGGCCGGGCATGACCTGTACCTTTCCGGGGCCTCTCCCCAAGCCGCCATGAACCGGGGTGTCCAGGGCTGGATCCCTTTGTGGAGTGCAGGAGAAACTGGAGTCTCCTAACTCCTGATTCCACATCCTGGACTGGATGGGCTGATAAAGACACCTGACTTGGGTAGCGGCTAACTTCTGGGATACAGTAACACCTTTGGGCCTTGCAGTGCCTAACCTGCAAGCTGTAACTCATCGACTTCCGGTCTTTGAGCCCCAATGCTCCAATTCCCTGTTTCACGTCCCCTACCACCCACCTCTACTTAGCCACAGTCACCGATTTTGTGTAGTAGTAGCTCAAGATGCTCCTCATGGGATTTCCCCCTTCCAGATGCGGGAACACTACCTCCTGTCGGATAGGAGCAGAGGGGTCATTTTCTTGTGTGGTAAAGGGTCTGGAGAATGGATTCAGGTCAGAGGTCAGCAGCAGAAGATTCCTGCTGAGTCATTAGTTTGGGTGGGATAGGCTTCTTCCGTAAGCAGGGCCCCACTTGGATAGGCAGATGTCTGTGAGCAGGCTGTTGGGGCTCATTGCTGATAGAGTGGTCACTGCCCAGTCAAGGGGGAGAAAAAGTGTCAGTGAGAGACCATAAGGGCATTTGAGGTCGTGGGTGACTGCTGTGTGAAACCAGGTCCTACAGTGGCCACTCAAGACTAGAGCCCCTTCCTTTGATGGTTCCTCACCAGAAATCCACAGACTGGAAAGTATCAGTTCTCAGTCTTATATCAGGAAGTTCGCCTTCAGTGAGCACACTCAGGCAGTCTGAACATGCTACCTATGAAGGCTGGGTCCAGTATGGGGCCTGCCCAAGCAGACATGCCAGTATTCTTACCCCAGGTGATCTGCCTTCATCTCCCTAGAACAGTGTGCCATACCTCACACTGCAGACAGGAAGGAAAACGAATGGCCTATAGTCAGGGCAGTGCCCCAGAGGGAATCTAGAGCACTCTTCTTTGGGCGAATAGACATAGGAGTGTCCCCACCTCCAAGCTCTGTCACATTTGGACTTGTGAATGTGTTGTACCATGGCCCTAGGGATGGCGAACACTATAGCTCTCTGGGTCACACACAGAGTCCTGACCCCCAATATTCTCAGACAAGTATCCCCTAATAACAGCAGCTAATGCTCCATCCTGTCCCTGCCCTAAGGCAACTTTCAGGGCCAGGGGCACAGGTTTCTAAGTGTTTGATTATTTCTAAAAGCTTCTGCGCTTCTAATGCTACCACTTCCCACCCCCTACCGCCACTGAAGAGTAAGGGTGGTAGTGCTGAAGCACCCATTGTAATGGGGGCACTGACGGAACTCAGGGCAAGGTGTGGCAAAGGTTCTCCATTCTTAGCACACTGGGGAGAGGGTGGTGAGCCAGGGTTTGGGGAATGTCTTTACTGCCATCAGGATGGGTGGGTCTGGGCGGGTACAGAGACCCTACAAGGAAGAAGGGTCTGGTGCCTAGGAACTGTGGCCCAGAGAGGTTTTAGCTGAGATAGGACAGTAGTAAGGAATGGAGTGTTTATAGAGGTTGAACATTTAGGATCTGGAGCAGAGAGATCAGTGAAGGGGCTGTGGGAATGCTTAGGCGTGGACTGAGGGAAGAGTTATGGGTGGGGCTTAAGGCCATCAGCCCTGGATGAGTCAGTCTCTACTCTGCTGTGCTCACCTGGGGCCAGGTACAGTGTCTTGCCACCCCTCCCAACTGTGTACAGTGAAGGTAACAGGCCAGAGCTGTGCCCAGGATCTTCCGGCTGTGTAGACACTGCCAAAGAGCCAACAAGACTAATCTCTTGAGGAAAAAAAAGGAAATAATCTCATTCATGGACTGTATTTGTGATTTAGCCAACAACTTATAGAAAAGGGGATCCACAAATTTAAGTAGATGGGCCATGAATCTCTTGACCCTGAAGAAAGGGTAGGTGACACCTCTTACCTGTCTGGAATGGGGCAAACAACGGCAGTCCCTGGGAAGGAAATTTAGGGCTGAGTACCAGTGGCCCAGATGTGTCCCAAGGGAATGTTATGGCCTGCAGTGCTGTTTCTGAGGTGTTTCTTGGTTGGGTCCTAGAAGATCTCCCAGGCATAAGCTAAACCCAAGATGTAGCAGCTCTGCGAGGGTCAGGTAAGTGGGATCTACTGCCCTAATTAATACATCTTCCTGCCCCTCCAGGTCCCTGGCCCCAATATGGCCCGTCGCTCCCAGAGCAGCTCGCAGGGGGACAACCCATTGGCACCTGGGTACCTGCCACCTCACTACAAAGAATACTACCGATTGGCAGTGGACGCACTTACTGAGGGTGGGCCAGAAGCCTACAACCGCTTCTTGGCTTCTGAGGGGGCACCTGACTTTCTGTGCCCCGAGGAACTGGAACATGTGAGCCGCCACCTGCAGCCCCCACAATATGTGGCCCGGGAACCTCCTGAAGGCAGCCCTCCTGATGTGGACATGGATGGTTCCTCAGGCACCTACTGGCCAGTGAACTCAGACCAGGCTGTGCCTGAGCTGGACCTGGGCTGGCCCCTGACCTTTGGCTTCCAAGGCACAGAGGTCACCACGCTGGTACAGCCGCCGCCACCTGACAGCCCCAGCATCAAAGATGAGGCTCGGAGGATGATCCGCTCCGCCCAGCAGGTGCATTATCAAGGGTTCCATGGGTGTTGCAGAGCAGCCTGAGCTGGATCTAGAAGCAAGAATAGGAGGGTATGGGAAAAACAAAAGCATTACCGCTGCTGGGCATGCCAGGGCTGGCCAGCCAAACCTCAGCAAGAGGGTCACCGCATGTTGTCTGTCTGTTGTCACCTGGGACCTGGCTAGTGGCCTTATACATTTGCTTGCTCACAATCGTGGCCCATTCCCAGAAACTTGGGGCCCTTGGCATATTGGTCTCTCCAGACCTTTTCCAGCTGAGAGCAATCCACTCCTGAAGCAGTCCACAAACAGAAAAGGAAGGGGGGGAAAAAGCCAGAGGGACTAGCTCATGCCAGTAATCCTAACATTAGGGAGGTATTAAAAAACAAAAACACGGGGCTGGAGAGATGGAGGTCTGTGGTGGGAATGTTCTCTGTGTGCTGTAAATAAAGTACTGTTTTGGCCTATGTACAGCACCGTAGAAGTGGGTGGAGAATCAGAGGACAGGCAGGTAGGAAAAGGTGGAGTTAGCCAGTCTCCATCCGTCCCCCGAAGAAGCAGTATGTGGGAATTCAGGTGAGCCATGGGCTGTGGGCCACGTGGTGGAAAGATAAATGGAAATGGGTTGAATTAAGATAAAAGAGCTAGCTAGTAATGTGCTTAAGACATGGGCCAGGGGCTGGAGAGATGTCTCAGCGGTTAAGAGCACCGTCTGCTCTTCCAGAGGACCCGGGTTCGATTCCCAGCACCCACATGGCAGCTAACAACTGTCTGTAGTTCCAGTTCCAGGCAAACACCAAGAAGGCAAATAAATAAATAAACATTAAAAACAAAACAAAAACACTCCCACAAAACCCAGGAATATTAGATAAGATAGCAGACCTAGCTTCCATGCCTGCTCCAGGTTGTGACAACCTCCACCCCACACTCCACCCTGTCAAGACAGAGGTTCTGATGCCTACCTCTTGGGATCTGAACACACAGGGCCAGGGTTAAGAGTATGGGCTCTGCCCCTGCTTCAAGCTCCTTTATGAACTACCAGGTGTTGGCTGCTTTGTGTCCCTCTGCTGAATCCCTTTTAGCACCCTCCTGTTTGTGGCCACTCTGCTGGAGTAGGCTAATGGTCATTTTACGGTGCTTGTGGGTCAAAGTGTGACCAGAGGTAGGTGGGATGGTAGGGTCCTTCCCTCCCACTGACCTGATACCATCTACCTCCCAGGTGGTAGCTGTGGTGATGGACATGTTCACCGACGTGGATCTGTTCAGTGAAGTGCTAGAGGCTGCTGCAAGGCGAGTCCCAGTCTACATTCTGCTGGATGAAATGAACGCTCAGCACTTCCTAGACATGGCTGACAAGTGTCGAGTCAACCTGCATCACGTGGATGTGAGTGATCAAGCCAGGGGAGTGGAGGGGAAAAAATACCTTTGGTGAAGACCTGACTCCGCTCTCTTCCAGTTCCTGCGTGTGCGCACAGTGGCGGGGCCCACCTATTACTGCCGCACTGGGAAGTTCTTCAAGGGCCATCTAAAGGAGAAGTTCTTGCTTGTGGACTGTGCTGTAGTGATGAGCGGGAGTTATAGGTATGCTCTATGTTTTCCCTAAGCCCTGGCCCTCCCCCGCAGAGCCCTCCTCTGTGGTCCCACTTCTTTCCCATAAAGTTCTCCTTGCCACAGACCACCAGCCCAGCTCCTTACAAATCCCAGTTCCTGATTATCCAACTGGTGCCTTTGTGGCCCTGCTTCCTTTCCCTGACTCTGCCCTTCTTCCCACAGCTTCATGTGGTCCTTCGAGAAAATCCACCGAAGCCTGGCTCATGTGTTCCAAGGAGAGCTGGTCTCCAGCTTCGACGAGGAGTTTCGCATCCTCTTTGCACAGTCAGAGCCGCTGGTGCCCTCAGCTGGGATGTTAGCCCGCATGGATACCTATGCACTTGCTCCATACTCTGGGGCTGGGCCCCTGGTGGGCGTCCCCGGGGTTGGAGCCCCAACACCTTTTTCTTTCCCTAAACGGGCACACCTCCTATTCCCACCGCCCCGGGAAGAAGGCCTGGGCTTCCCCTCTTTTCTAGACCCTGACCGACACTTCTTATCGGCCTTCCGCCGTGAGGAGCTGCAGCGTATGCCTGGGGGTGCACTGGAGCCCCACACAGGGCTCCGGCCCCTGGCGCGTCCAGCTGAAGCTGGACCTATGGGGGAGCTGGCAGGTCCCCGAGGCTTCTTCCAGGCGCGGCACTTAGAGATGGATGCCTTTAAACGGCACAGCTACACAGCAGCTGATGGAGCTGGAGCAGTGGAGAACTTCGCAGCTGCGCGGCAGGTGTCGCGACAGACATTCCTCAGCCATGGTGATGACTTCCGTTTCCAGACTAGCCACTTCCAACGTGACCAGCTCTACCAACAGCATTACCAGTGGGACCCACAGTTTGCACCCGCACGCCCGCAAGGCCTCTTCGAGAAGATTCGTGCAGGCCGACCTGGCTTTGCGGACCCTGATGAGTTTGCCCTAGGTGCTGGACCCCGCTTCCCAGAACTCGGTGCTGATGTGCATCAGCGGCTGGAATATGTGCCATCCAGCGCCTCTCGAGAAGTGCGCCACGGCTCGGATCCTGCCTTTGGAACCGGCCCTCGTGGTGTAGAGCCTAACGGGGCCTCACGTCCCAACCTAGGCCAGCGTTTTCCATGCCAAGCATCCATGAAGCAAGGCATGGACACCACTTCGGAGGTGGAGCCTGAGCGCAGGGGTGGACCCGAGGGACGGGCTGGGCTACGTCACTGGCGCCTTGCTTCCTACCTGAGTGGCTGCCATGGGGATGGTGGAGAGGAGGGTCTGCCGATGGAGGCTGAGGCCTATGATGATGAAGTGCTGGCTCCTGGAGGCCGGGATCTGCTCCCCTCTGCCTTCCGCACTCCTGCACCCTTTCCAGCCAAGGGACCAAAGCCAGGCTCAGGAAGCGGTGGTGGCGACAGCTCTGAGCGAGAGGGCACAGAGGAGACTAGCCTGGCTAAGCAGGACTCCTTCCGCTCTCGCTTGAACCCGCTCATCCAGCGCAGCTCCAGGTTGCGCTCCTCACTTATCTTCGCCTCACAGGCAGAGGGTGCTGGTGGGACCACAGCTACCACCACAGAAAAAGTACAGTTGCTACACAAAGAGCAGACAGTCAGTGAAACTCTGGGTCCTGGTGGAGAGACTGTTCGTTCCAGCGCCTCGGCAAAAGTGGCAGAGTTACTGGAGAAATACAAGGGCCCTGCCAGGGACCCTGGCGGTAAAGGAGGTCCCATCACCGCCTCCAGCCACAGCAAAGCTGTAGTGGCCCAGGCCTGGCGGGAGGAGGTGGTAGCGCCAGGAGGAGCGGGAACTGAGCGCCGCAGCCTTGAGAGTTGCTTGCTTGACCTGCGGGACTCTTTCGCACAGCAGTTGCATCAGGAGGCAGAGCGACACCCAGGAGCAGCTTCACTGACTGCTGCACAACTGCTAGACACGCTGGGCAACACAGACCGCCTCCCTTCACGCTTCCTCTCCGCCCAGGGTCGGTCCTTGTCTCCACAAGGGCGAGATAGCCCTCCACTAGAAGGTCCTGGAACGCACCAGCTGCCTTATTCTGAGCCAAAAGGGAGCCCCACCCCAGCTTACCCTGAGCCTAAGGGGAGCCCTACATCTGGATTTCCCAATCGGAGGGGCAGCCCAACCACAGGGTTGATTGAGCAGAAGGGGAGTCCCACTTCAGCCTACCCGGACCGCAGGAGCAGCCCAGTGCCCCCATTGCCTGAGCGCAGGGGCAGTCCAGTACCTCCTGTTCCTGAGCGCAGGGGCAGTCCCGTGCCCCCTGTCCCTGAGCGAAGAGGCAGTCTTACTTTTGCTGGGGAGTCTTCGAAGACTGCGCCTACGGAAGAGGTATCGGGTGGCCCCATGGAAGTCCTGCGAAAGGGCTCCCTACGCCTGAGGCAGTTGCTGAGCCCCAAGAGTGAGAAGCGTGGGGAAGATGAAGGCAGCTTCCCAGCTCCACAGGAAAATGGGCAGCCTGAGAGCCCCCGGCGGCCTTCCCTGGGTCGGGGTGACAGCACAGAGGCTCCTGCAGATGAGAGAACCTCAAAAGTACGCCTAGCTTCAGCTACCGCCAATGCCTTATACAGCAGCAACCTGCGAGATGACACAAAGGCCATTCTGGAGCAAATCAGTGCCCATGGCCAGAAGCACCGCGGGGTCCCTGCTCCAGTCCCAGCTCACAGCAGTCCTGAGCTAGGTCGCCCAGCAACTTCAGGAGACTTGGCTCCAGACATGTCTGACAAGGACAAGTGTTCAGCCATCTTCCGCTCTGACAGCCTAGGGACACAAGGCCGGCTCAGCCGCACACTGCCAGCCAGCGTAGAGGAGCGTGACCGGCTCCTGCGCCGCATGGAGAGCATGCGCAAAGAGAAGCGTGTCTATAGCCGCTTCGAGGTCTTCTGCAAAAAGGAGGAAGCCAGCAGTTCTGGAGCAGGAGACAACCTGGCAGATGAGGACACGAGGGACAGTAAAATGGGCAAATTTGTTCCCAAGATTCTGGGTACATTCAAAAGCAAAAAATGAGTCTTCTGGTCTTAGAGGCCAGGACTCTGCATCACTGCCATACAGCGCTCAAAGTACCCATCTGGAATGGATGGAGTGGTGGCTGCCAGGCTGGTGTCGGAGCAGTCTGGGACCTGCCTGGCAGCCACCTGAACTGAGCTCCCCTTGAATCCACCACAGCTGCGCTGCCACTCACCCTGGCTTCTGTGTGACAGGAGCGCAACCTTTCCACCCAGTGCATTTTCCTCATCAGGTCCACTTTGAGGCTTAATTCACCTCAGGGTCCATCTCTCTGCCTTCCTTATTCAGCAGTTTTTAAAGGACTCATCATCTTATGCCTCAGTTGCCTCTTAGGGCCTTTTATCTCAGGGCTTTTTTCTCAGGGTGTGCATCTCACTCAGCCTCCTGGGTCCACTGCCTCCTGCCATCCCTCACCTCTCTCTCTCTCTCTCTCTCACCTTCCTTCCTTCCAGCCTGTCTCCTCACTGCCTCCTAGCACTTTCTTGGCATCTGTCATTTTGCTATGGGAAAACAGACCACTGGGAAGGCGTTGCCAAGCACCTGCTGGGGCTGCCTTAAGTCACGACCACCTTCTCCAGCAGTCTCTGGGTAGCACTTGAAGAGGAGGAGCCAGGAGTGCGGAGCACTGAACTTTTTGCAGTACAATAAAGCGGTCTGGACAGACTTTTCTGTGACCCCAGCTTCAGTATGTTCCTAAGCCTAAGTCTGGAAAGAGGCTGTATGTAGTGTTTGGGTCTTAGCAAAAGGCAGAAGATGGGGTACAATACAGCCTGAGCCCAAGCCACCACTAAGGGACATAGGACCCTTTCCCCCTCCCCCAATTCTACCCTTTTCTTGGTCCTTCCCTATTTGTTATCAGCAAAAAGAATCTGTCCAGGGTCCCTGGTTACTTTTATCTTTTCTTACCTCCAAGGATTTTGCTTTAGAATGACACCAAATGCAGAGAGAGCCCTCCTCCTCCCACAACAATTACCCCCCCCCCAGTTCCTGGTCAGGGAGCACACAGTCCCCTGGGAACCGGATAGGTTGCAGTGCTTCCTAGTCCTGGCATGCTCACTGCTTAGCTGGGTGTCTTGTGCGTCACTGCTCAAGCTCAGACCTGTTGAGCTCTGTAATGGAAAAGTGGAGGCTGACAGTCCTTCCTGGGGCCCTCAGATCCCTGGCTGCACCCTTCACACCTCTCCAAGGACATTTCCTGAAGCAGTGTCTTGTCTTCTCACATTAACAGTAAACAATACACAAACTCCAACATAACCCAATGCTGGGGAGGTAGAGGTAAGCAAGTCTCTTAAGTTCTGGGGCAGCCCAGGAGAGCAAGTTCCAGGCCAACCAGGACTATACAGTGAGATCCTTTGCAAAAAGCAAACAAATAAAAAACCCAGCATGTCCCCAGATAGGTATTCTGTGTCCAATTTATATGTAGCCTTTAGCCCTGTGGCCTTCCTAGTTTTCTTTTTGGAAAACCATGGATTTTGGTGGATAACTCTTAATCCTCCATGGCTATTCAAACACCTCTCCCATCCCTACAAACTACAAACCTCTGGCTCTTTGGGGCCAGTCATGTAGGCATTCATCTGGTTCTCCAGACTTCAAGCCCGGAAGAGCTTCCCAGCCTTTATCTAGCAGCTCCTATCCAGCCTGAACCCTTCTGTCCTGGTAGCCAGTTCTTGGCCTTACAGGCACACTGGTTTCTGGTGTTCACACTCACAGACTCCTTTGTTCTGTTTGTCAGCCTCAGACTCTTGAAACCATGCACTGACCACACTGGCAGTCAGTCAGCCACCTCAGAAGACAGACCTTTTGTCTTCCATTCTGACTGGCTCTCCACCATGTTGGAATCATACCCACCCTCTCCTATACATGGTTATTTGCTTTTTGTCTCGTTTTGCCCAGTGTCACAGCTATGCAGGCTCCTACCGGTGCCTTGTCCCATTTGTCATTTGCTCTACTTCAGCCAGCACGTTTAGACAGCCAGGGGAAAATGATTTTCCCGTGTTCTGCTCCAGCCCAGCATCAGAGGCTGTGTGGAATACCTGAGTGCCTACACAAGTCTGGTCGGAACTCGAACCAAGCCCTTTACACAGCAGTGTCCCCCCACAAGATCTTCAGGGTGTCTTCCTGTCCTGTTATCAATACTTGGAGACAAACCAGGAGTGTCCCCGATAAAAGGTAGAAAGAGCCTCTGGCCAGGAGAAGTTACAGCACCCTTCTGTCCCTCCTTTTCTTTCTTTCTTTCTTTTTTTTTTTTTTTTTTATAAAAAACCTTTTTATTTATTTATTTGCCTAGAACTACAGACAGTTGTGAGCTGCCATGTGGATGCTGGGAATTGAACTCAGGTCCTCTGGAAGAGCAGTCAATGCTCTTAACCACTGAGCCATCTCTCCAGCCCCCTTGTCCCTCCTTTTCTTTGGGGCTCAGGTCTTAAGTAGTCATTGGTAACCTGCATCTGGGTGGGGAGTGGATCCACAATCCTTGTCTCAGGAGACTAAGCTCAGTGACCAGGAGCCCCTGAGACAGTTGAGCACAGGGTTCGGATATGGCGCACTCAGGAGAATGGGCTTCAGGAAAGGTTTGGGACCTAGGAAGGGAGCCGTCGGATTGTAGTGGGTGAAAGATGGCTTAGCTGAGCTGGGAAAAATAAGACTTTATTGGAAGAAATTGTTGGGTGTGGGATGGAAACTGCCATCTACTCCCCCTTAGGAGAGAGAGGCTCCGCGATCCCTCCCGGAACTCGAATGCAAAGGGACAAAGGAGGGAGATGTGCTGGGGGCTGGGGAACAGCTCCAGGTTGCCGCGAGGAGGCGGGTGGGCGGCTCACGCACGCGGTCCGGGGAGCAGGGGCAGGCGGCCCAGCGCCGAGCGGCACACGGTCCCGTAGGCCTGGGAGTAGCCGCCAAGCGCAGCTCTGGCTGCGCCCTGGGCCCCCTGCGAGGCCGAGGTGCCAAACATCCTTCGGCCGGGTCGGGGTTCCGGGGCCTCCCGGGGCAGGCGGGAAGGGACCTGCACGCAGGCGAGGGTCTTGTTCAGGAGGGAGAGGAGTGCAGCAGGGATCTGGGGGGTACGAACCGCACTGGAGGGAGCTGGGAAGGGCCAGGCTCACCCGTCGTGCGCCGGCTGCCCTGGGCCCACCGCCCCGGGCCGGGTCACTGCGGATCAGGGCCTGATTGGCCGCCTGAGCCGCGGCCTGTGAGATCAGAGAGGGTGCCACCACCCTAACGTTTGTCTTTACCTGAAATGGGTGCGCCATAGGGTTACGGAAAGGTATGGCAAGAGGCTCTTCCGTGCTCACCCAACCTCAACTTACCCCTGAGGGTGCCGAGGGTGGCTCCGCTGTGGCCCCTGGTGGCCTTTCCCCCCTGCCTGGCGGCGGTAGTTGGAACAGGGGGTCTGAGCTCTGCTTGGGAACTTCTGTGGGGTCATAAGAGCAAACCCCGGAGTTAGGTTCCCGCTGCGCACCTTGGTGGCCAGGGGTGCGTAAGAGGCGGGCAAAGCTCACCTACGTGCTCGGAGTTACGGCCAGGGCTACTCTGAGGTCTGGGTCCGCGTTTCCGCGCAGGCGTCTCCGCGGGGACCTGGGGGAGGGCTCCGGGCTTGAGCGATTGAGCCCGGGCCGGGGAAGCTCTGAGCTCTGCCCGGGAGGCCGCACCCCCCAGGCCTTCCTCTCGAGGGCTGCGGCTGTTCCCCCTCCGCTCCAGGATCATCTGCGGGATGGGAGGGGCGCTCAGACCGGGCCAGACGGCACTCAGATCGCTGGGATAAGAGGTTCCGAGGGTGCCCGTGGAAAGCAGACGATGGGGGTCGGTAGTTCCAAGCACCTGGTACAGGCGGTTACGATACTCTGGTGCAGAGAGCTGGTCTCCTTCGTGCACCGGGAGCCGCACGTCGGATCCCCGCGTCCACTCGCGGTCGGGGCAATGGAATCTGCGGGATCAGAAAGATGGATGCAGGCGTGACCGGACTCAGGTTGCAGGAGAGCATACCACTCGGGTTTCCACCCCTGCCCTCACTCCGAGTCTCACCTCTGCACATAGGGAT
Source organism: Sigmodon hispidus (assembly GCA_004025045.1). Classification (NCBI taxonomy): domain Eukaryota; kingdom Metazoa; phylum Chordata; class Mammalia; order Rodentia; family Cricetidae; genus Sigmodon; species Sigmodon hispidus. The sequence continues at coordinate 102,705 of PVIH01000503.1, forward strand.
GTTGCAGAGCCTGCTCAGCGCTAAGCCGCTGGTCCGGAGCAAACGCCAAGAGTCTCTTGAGAAGGTCCAGGGCTTCTGGGGGGGTGTCTGGCGGCAGGAGGGCGTCCAGCGTCTGCCGTGGCCTGCGGGCAGCCTCCTGTCGTCTCTTCTCTAGGGCCCCACCCGTGGCACCTTCTGTCTGTGGCCTGACCTCCGCTTTTCTGTTTGCGTAAATCTTACTCCTCCCTTCCCGAGGTGGTCACCTCTCCACTCCCTCCTCTCCGTTTAGTGGGAAGCTCTCCCCTTTTCTAAGGCTGAGTGTTCTCATTTTGGGGAGATGGGACTTGTTTTTCTTTTCTCTTGTTCTTGCCAGTCTCCTGGATTCCCCCCCCCCCCTTTCGTAATTAAGCTTTAAGAGTGCGCAGCTCTGCACTAGTTCAAACTGACTCTGGTACCAGCTGCAAGATGGTGGCCCCTCCTACGGCCTGCCACCCCTCCCCCACACCTAAGGTTTCCACTCACCTGGACCCAAGGTTCTGCAGAATCAAAGCACTGTAGTCTGAGCCAAGGCCCTGGAGTTCTGTGGGTGGGTGGAAGACAGAAGTATGAAGCAAGCAGGGTGAGCAGGGATGGGGGAGGGGGCAGCCATCCCTACTGGCCACATAGATAATAAATAGCCTTCCATAGAGTCTGTGGTCTAGAGGGAATCAACCCCCTCAAAGCCAGTCATTTGGTCCAGGTGAGTGCCCATAGCTGTGCCTTATCTGGAAACCATACACTCTCAACATGCTCACATAGAGGCTACTGTGGTCACCCCTCCCTTTCCTACCCAAAAAGTAGGAACTTATTGAGAGGACACAAGCACGCCCTGCTGGGCCTTGAAAGGCATCCCCCCCACTTACCATGTCCGTCTCCACAACCGCTGCTCTCAGCAACCAGCACAGACACTTCACTCTTGTTCCCCACCCTCTGTACAATCAGCTCCTTCCCGTCACTGGCTTGCATTGTCCCCATGGCCAAATCTGCCTCTGCATCAGACCTGAGCTGTTCCTGGGCCCTCCCCTGACAGGGCCCTTTTCACTTTCCTGGGTCAAATGACTCTTCTATGCACGGCACTGGGGACACTCTCCCCAGCCGTGTCCTCTGACTCTCCTTATCCTATACCTGGGGACAGGCTGCTGAGGTTGAGAACTGAGTGTGTACATGCTCACCCTCCATGGAGGGCAATGGAATGGTCTCCAGGATCAGCTCCAGCTGGTGAAAAGTGGATGTGCCAGGAAACAGTGGCTGCCCCCGAAGCATCTCTCCTAATATGCAGCCCAGGCTCCACATGTCCACCCCAGGGGTATACCTGGGGCAGGAAGGGGGTATGTGCAAGTACAGTGAGTACCCAGGTGGGCCCAGGCAGGACCAGGATACAGGGTACCCTATGGGACCTGAAGGGAGAAGGTAGATTGGGTCTCTGGCTGTTACCATCGGGAGGAGAGAAGAACCTCAGGAGCCCGGTACCAACGTGTGGCCACATACTCTGTCAGGGCCTGGCCCTCAGGGCCCTCAGGGAGGTCACTCAGCGAGCGTGCCAGGCCAAAGTCACAGAGTTTTACCCGGCAAGCAGCATCCAGTAGAACGTTGGCTGGCTGGAGAGAGGAATAGGCTTAAGACCCAATGGGCCTGGTTCAGAGTGAAGCCAGGGACCTGTGGGCACAGTGTGGACCCAACCTTCTGGTCCCGGTGGATGACACGCCCTGAGTGGATAAACTTGGTGGCCCTCAGGAGCTGGTAAAAGATGCAACGCTTGTGGATATCCTCCAATAGTTTGCCCTTCTGGATGACTGCATTCAGGTCGGTGTCTGGGAAGGGGCAGGAGCCGGGGAAGGATACGCAGGTCAGTCTGAAGGGTGAAGAGTTCAGGTTCTGTACCGATTTGAGCCTGCACCAGCCCTCAGCCCATCCTGGGCTCTCTCTGCCTGGCTACCCACACATCGAATCTGGCTTCACTGTCGATACAACCAGAAAGGTCTGTGGAATTATTATCACCCTATTTGAATATTCTTGTTTTACAAACTGAGTGAGGTAAAGGAGAACGTGGAGGAGAGTAATAGATATCATATGGGCCGGGCTTCAGAGGAAATAAGAAGAAGGGCAGACCACCTAAGTAGGGCTGGGGACTGACCAAGGCCTTACTCACCCATGGACTCAAACACCAGGTAAATATCCCTGTCATTCTCTGCTGGGATCACATCAAGCAGGCGAATGATGTTGGGATGGTCCCCAAACTCCTGGGAAGACAGACTGTTGCTGCTACGAAGCCAAGACTGTGCTCTGGGTCACCCAGGGAAGGGATGTGGCAGGATGGCCTGGGCCACTTACTTGGAGAAGAGTGACTTCTCTGAAGGTTCTCTGTAAGAAACAGAAATACCCAATAGGCTGACCCAGAAAGGCCAGGAAACCTGCGGTACTGGGCCCCTTCCACAGCTCACCATACCTCCCCAGACTCCCTCACTGCTCACTTACCTGAGCATCTGTCTGGTCCCTAAAGGCATCAAAGATTTTCTTGATGGCCACTACATCACCAGTCCTCCGATCCACTGCCTTCCACACAATGCCATAGGCCTGGGGAACACATGATCAGCTTGCTAAACACAAGCGTATTCTGCTACACACACACACACACACACACACACACACACACACACACACACACACACCATCCAGCTGTCCCATTCAGCTCTGGATCCTGGGAGAGGCTAGAGTGTGGCAAGACCTGGAGTGGCAGAGTCTACCACTGTAGCATCTTCTGGAGAGAGGAGAGGGTATGAGAACTAGAGAGGGCCCTACCAGAACCTGAAGCCACATGTGGGTACTACTGGACAAGATCTGAAACTGCTGTCTCCGGAACGACCTTTGACTCCTCTAGCTCACCACACATTCTGACTTCTCTTTCTCTACACCCATATGCCATCTGCTTAGCAAATTCTATTGCCTTGATCTTCAGAATGTATCCAGGGCCTGATGGCTTCATTCCCTTCCATCTCTGCTGTGCACTGGCTTCCAGCATCTCGTTTGGGTTGGCTATCTACCCTTCCTGCCACTCGCAAGCCATCAGCACTACCAAGTCTCACCAGAGTAGACAGGGTGAGCTTTGTAAAGCAAATGTGACAAACAGCTACTACAGCCCATGAATTAAAATAAAAGCCAAAGTCTTGAAGGTGCCCCAGATCCCTTCCACACAGTGGGATCCATCACATCTCCTCCTGGGTCCATGCATAAAAATGTAGTGTGTCTCCAACAGCCAAACAGAGCTTTGCTTCAGGGCCTTTGCAAATGCTGTTGGCTTGTTCCCTTCCACTATACACAGAACACTCACACACAGTCACACACACTCACACATACAGCCCCATATACTCAGATGCACTTACAATCACGAATACACCCGAACTTACAAACAGTTCCTGCTATCATTCTATGTACCCCTTACTCAGACTTCCTGAACCTAGTTCATGTGCTCCTGAGCCATGCTGGGAGCAGCCCTTCAACCTCAGAAACTGGAATGGGCCAGCCTTTCCTAGAACAACCTATGAGAACCCAGAAAGGTAGGGGGTATGGGTGGAGCACCAATACCACTCCTCCCGCGACCTGGCAGTCTCCTGCCTTCCAGGGTGAGGTCCCTGAGTGCTAACCAGTTTTCTTATAAACACAGGGGTACCGAAGCCTCGGAGGAGACAGAACGTGAGCCCAGGAGCCAGCATCCAGTGTCGGAAGAACTAGACCATGAGGAGGCTGATCAGGCCCCCAAAAGACTGCAGTGCTCCTCTGATGGGGCGTCCCTGCGCTCACCCCTTTCCCAAGTCTCCGCTTGATCAGGTATCTCTGGGCTACGTGGCGGTCCACCTCAGCAGCACACATAACGAGAGGCAGACGCAGGCTCTTAGTGTCCACAGACTCCTCCTCGAAGCTGGACCTGTTGATCCGTTGGCTTGGGAACCCGCGGCCGCGGTGCACCTCCCTTGCGCCTGCGCCAATGGGCGGGGTCTGCAGCCAGCCCTACCTGTCTGCTAGGGTCCCCTGGTCAGTGCTGCTCGCGGTATGGGGGGTTGGGTGGGGAGGTTATCTCCGAATGCGCGGGGCACAGCGACATCGCAGTGCTGCCAATCTCTGGGTTGGACACATCTTAGATTTCAGGGCATTCAGAGCCGGGCTCTCTTAGGCGCTAAGCTGTTGGTTTCAATAGTGAATGCAAAGTGGGCGAGGATGGAGTGAGTGGCGGGTGCCCTGGACTCTGGCAGAAAAGCACTAGAGCTGGTGACTGGGAAAGGCGCCAAGTAGGAGTGAACCCAGCCTGCTTGCCAGCCGAGTTGGATGGAGACCAAAGGTATGGGCCACCCAGAGGACCAAAGCCCTGGGCTCACTGATGTGAGGGAAGAGGTTAGAAGCGGTAAAGAGGTCGCAATTTTGCTGGTCTGGGGACACCATATAAGAGCAGGGAACACTGCGTGAAAGAGGATCCAGGCTCCATGCTGGAGTCCTTGTTTGGATGGGGGAAGGGTGGCAGGCCGGGGTTGACCAGAGAGACCCAGAATGGAGGCTCAATGTGTGGCTCAATGGAAGAGAGCTTACCTAACGCGTAGGAGGCTCAGAGTTTCATCTTCAATAACCCATCAAAACAAAAACTGAAAGATGTCAGTTATGGCTCCCCCAGGCTCCTATGCCTCAGTTTTCTTAAGAAAACTGGGTGACAGCCAGGAACCTCATCCCCGAAGACAGGTGACAACCAGAGAGAGCGATTCCGATGCTTTTACCCACCTATTTCCAGGGCCTGTCTCTTGTTTCCACCAGATGCTCTGGGGAAGCCTGGCCACACAGTCACTTATAAAACAGGACTATTTCCAGCATGCTCAGGGTCACATAAGCAGGGCCCATCAAGACCTGAGTGGTACACAGAGTAAGGGCAGGAAGTGTGTGTGAACCTGGGTATACCAGCTAATTTGTGTGTTTTAGAGATTTCAGACATTGGAGGGACCAGGGGACGCGGAAGGTATTGGACTAGAATGTCACTTGGGAAACAGCAGAAAATCAGGTAGAGCTCAGAGTTTTCCCTCTCACAGTCAGATTGCCAACATGCCTAGGGATCAACACTTTTAGCAAGATTTAATTCTAGCACAGATCAATAATTGTATGAAATACAGGGAAAGTGAATTACTAAAAAAAAAAAAAAAAAAAAATCAAAACCTCAAACATACAGAGGAAACCACTGTCATCATCTGTTTACTGGATTGGGTAGTTAAATTACCCTGTGCTACAGCTTTTGAGAGAGAATCCTGGGGCTGGAGAGATAGCTCAGTGGTTAACAACATTTGGCTGCTCTTCCATAGGACTCAGGTTCAATTCCCAGCACCTACATAGTGGCTCACAACTGCCTGTAAGTCCAGTTTTAGCACCCTCACACAGACATACATACAGGCAAAACATAAAAATTTTAAGAAATTATAATAAAAAGAATTTTCTGATTTTTCTGTCCTATCTGCCTTGATTCATTAAATGCCTGCCATCAACAATGACAGCAGATGAGTTGGGACCATAACAAATAGTGGCCAAAGTATAATGAATATCGGATGGCACTGTGAGGTCTGACCGCGCAATTGCTGGGATGTCTGCCATAACCACTGACCCCTGGCAGGGACAATGTGCTCCTCCTGCATCCTGGGGAGTAATAAATGCAGCTACCAGGGCTAAAGCAATAGATAGCTCATCAGGTAAAGTGTTTGCAATGAAGGAAAAGCTAGAAGTAATAAGCTGCTCTTATAAAGGATTTCCCAACAAACGTACTTAGAAAATATTACACAAAAGTGGAATTTAGCTAAGGAGCACTGCCTCCAATATGACTGGAAGACCAGCAGTGTACTAACCAGACTTATTAGGAACTACAGAAAGATAAGAACTGTAGAGTTTAGGCTGGGCAGTGGTGGCACATGTCTTCAGTCTCAGCACTTGGGAGGCAGAGATAAGAAGATCTCTGGGTTTGAGGCCATCCTGGTCTACATAGTAAGTTCCAGGATAGTCAGGACTACACAGAGAAGCCCTGTCTAAAAGAAAGAAAGAAATATATGTAAATCTATTCTCTAGTACTCTTAAAAAGTCTACAGTTACTGAGGGTACATTTTTAAGATTTGTTCACCATTCGAATCTATTTCATATCCAAAGGAGTGTAATTCTACCAGGCAGGTAGGCAGGCAGATCCTGGTTAATCATGACCTAAAAACAACACAGGCCTATTTCAAAATAACTGGGAATTTGCTTTGTTGTGTCAACCCCCTATTCATCTGAAATGGCCAAGCTTGCAATTTCTGTAAAACATGTTTAATGGCACAAAGTGTAACTTGGAGCTGGAACTTAAAAGAGATTCACAGAGGACTTCAAGTGTAAAATGTTTATAGCTTTAAAATCTATGTCAGCTGCAAAGAATTTCTGTTCAAGGCCACTTGCTCTTTGGATGTAAACCAGAACTGGACACACACAATTATGAAAGAGTTTTTATTCATTATTATTCCCCAGCGTTTGGAGAAAAATCTCATGTACTACCTCAATAACTATGCAGGTGGGAGGACCAAAGGATGTGAGTTCAATCACTAGCATCACATGTAAAACTTGGCACTGTGGTGCCAGTTTGAAACCCACAGCCTGTAGGCTGAGACAGGAGGATCCCTGGAGCCTGCTGGCTAGACTGCCTAGCTTAAGTAAGCTCCAGATCCCAGTGAGAGACTTTGTCTGAAAAGACAAAGTGTAGGGAGCTCTCTTGAGGAACAACATCCAGCATTGACCTCTGATCTTCATATACATGCAGACACACTTGCATAGGCAGTGGACTCATATGCATCTGCACAAACATGAACACACATACACACACACACATTCTGCTATTGGTGAGGGAGCAGGGAGAGAGCATGATTGTTCTGGGATCTCCAAGTGTGTTAGGTAGGAACCCAGGAAACAACACATTCAGACAAAATTGGAGGAAATATTTCTAAGGTAATAGTGTTTGTCTATTTATTAAAAATATAGGAACTTAAAAAAAGATTTTTTTTTCTGGGTGTGCTGGCAAATGCCTTTAATCTTAGCACTGGGGAGACAGAGGCAGAAGGATCTCTGTGAGTCTGAGTTTAGCTTGGTCTACATCATGAGTTCTAGGACAGCCAGGACTAAATAGGGACCCTGCTGGGTTTGTCAGCATTATTGTTGCTTTTTAAAAGATGTATTTATTTTTATTTTTGTTATTTTATGTGTATGAATGTTTTGTCTAGATGTTTCTATGTGTACTGCATATGTTCCTGGTACCTGGGAAGGGCAGAGTGGGGCATTAGAGTACTGTAATTAAACTTACAAATGATAGTGAGTCATCACTTAGATGCTAGGATCTGAACTCAGGTTTTCTACTGTAGTAAGACCCAGGTCAAGGAGAGCACGGCTGTCACTAAGATCCCATGGGCTGCCCCCCACCAGCTCCACCTCCACCAAAGTATTCTTGGGGTGATCTATCCCCCGGTGCCCATCTGCTTCGGGAGCTGGCAGCAGCTCCTTTATCTTAAAACCCTCACAATCTGAGCCACTGTCAATCCGTAGGCCCACAGAATTCCCACCCCCATAGCTGAACTCTGTCCTCTGGAAGGCAGCCCAGATCCACCTTTCTTTGAACAGGCCCTCACTCAATGGGCAATGCAACTACAGACTCACTTTGATTGGTACAGTCTGCTCAAAGCTGTGTTGGACCAGATCACCTTTCTCAATTAGAAATTGGCCTATGGTGATCAGGCGAATCCCAGGCACAAACGTTTCACTCCACATCCTGGTGACCTATGATATTATGCTCACAGTGCACAGGGAATATGTCCATCTTGCAAACCAGGCACAAACTGACCCTCAAACCTACTACCAACAGGTTGCTAACATGGCCTTTGAGGCTATTAAAGCATGTACTCCAAGAGACCCCTCAGCTTATTTTCCTAACCTTATTCAGCACCCAGAAAAGCTCTTCTCTGATTTTCTGTCCCATGTTAATAAGGCAGTAGAAGGCAGAGTAGACTCAGGCCCTGCCAGAGAAATGTTAAAGAATTGGTTTGGAAAGGGCTTTATTTTCCCACCCACAATGCAGTCACAATGGTCCGCAATGAGGACATTCACAAATGGGTGCTTGCCACCAGAGATCTCAACCATGGCACTGGTCTCATCGTTGCTTATACTGTTTCCTCGAATGATCTCCTTGTAGACAGGCAACATGCTAATGTCACCTCAAAAGGCCCCCAGGTAGATAGAATTTGCTGGGGATGCAGCAAATCAGACCATCTTCAGCATGACTGCCCCTGGACAAAACCTAGGACCTGATGCCCCAGATGCAACAGGGGATTCCATTGGGTAAAGGATAGTAGTAGATCACTGCCTGCTGAAACACCAGCTCCTTTAAACTCCAGGCAGGGTGTTCCTTAGCCCCACCAGTAAGGGGAGGCTCTCGTAATCCAAAAATCTATTGGACAACGCCCATTTTCCCACACCCCTCAATGCTGACAGTTTATCTTGATGGACAGCCTGCCAAAGGCTTGGTGAACATGGGTGTGGACACCACCATTTTAACCATGACTCAGGCACTTTGCTTTCCTCATTGAAAGTTTAACCCCACCCTACCCCCGTTAGTGGTGTGGGAGGCCAACAAGATTCTAAGATGACCACCTTCCCTGTCCATTGCAAGGACCTTGATGGCAGTCGGGGAGCTGTTCACCCTATCATTTCCACTGTACCTAGGAACCTGTGGGGCAGAGATATTTTGGAGGATATAGATGTTGTCCTGACTATAGGTTACAGGGCCTTTTTTGATGACAGAGAGGTACATGAAGACAGGCCTTGTGGTCTGTGACCCTGCATGAGATCTGTATCCCCAGTTCTAAGGGCCACGGTCCCCATGAAATTCACCTCAGTTGAGCCCCCTTAGCTCCATTCCATTGACATGGCTCTCAGATCAAGAAGTATGGGTGGAATAGTGGTCTATTATTGAACCTACGTTACCTATTCTTAAAGAATTGATTGCTGAACAGCTAAAGATGGGGCACATGGAATCATCCACAAGTAAACATAATACCCCTCTACTTTTTATCCCCAGGAGATCAGGACGCTATCACCTCCTTCAGGATCTGCATGTAGTTAATGATCAAATGGAAAGAATGGGGTTCATACAGTCAGGGCTCCCCCATCCCACCACTGTTCCTCCATCTTACTATATATTAATCTGAGATATTAAGGATTGCTTTATTCAAATTCCTCTGGTGCCACAGGATCGAGAGCATTTTGCCTTTATGGTGTGGGGGCCTAGTATGCATAAACTAGCTCAGCAATATCAATGGGCTGTTTTGCCACAAGGAATGAAGAACAGTCTCACGATATGCCAACTGTTATATCTCCCAGGCTTTAATTAATGTCCCAAAGGATGGCCTTCTGGTCTGTTATATGGACAATCACCTCCTTGCACATCCAGATGCAACCTACTTATAGGGTATTCCCAGAGAAGTGTTAGACAATTTCGTATCACTGCACCTGATTGTTGCACAAGACAAAGTCCAAGTGGTTCCCCCTTCGCCTTTTTTGGGTTTCTTTATTGCTAGACATATTTGCCCTCGTTCCTTTAAGTTGGAAGCGAGAGACTCATATTTGCTCTCAGAATTACAACAATTAGGTGGCACTGTTAATTGGCTTAAACCTTTCTTACCTTTCCCAGACCAAGAGATGAGTCACCTCTTTTCATTGTTGGAGGATCCTACCTGTCCTTCCACTAAGGTTAGAATTACCCAAGAAGTTTAAGATTTGCTACAAAAGGTTTTGGCCATTCTAGCCACCTCCAGTCTACAATGTCATGATACCCAAAGGCCCTTTTTGGCAATGGTCCTCTGGACACCCAGGGGTTCTTAGTAGTATTGTGGTAATCTGGGCCCTTTCTATGGATACACCAAGCACATTCTGACATGTACATGGTTACCTCTAAGCTTGACCAGTCCTTACAACTTGGCCTTAAGGCATGAATGCTGGCACAGAGAACATATGGATGAGGACCAGAGAAGCTTGTCTTCTCCTTTATTTTAAAGAATACCCAGTCTGTCTGGGTGAATTCTATCTGATTTCAGGAAATGGTTGTAGGATTCACAGGAACTGTTGACAGTCATTTGCCAAAAAAAAAAAAAAAAAAAAGATCTTAGCAGAACTCCCCACGCTTCTAATAAAGATACTGCCTCATTTAATCCCCTCTTCCATTCCCATCCCTCATGCCACCCTAGCCTTTTAAGATTCCAATAAAAACAGATATGGTGGGGCTGGAGAGATGGCTCAGTGGTTAAGAGCACCGTCTGCTCTTCCAGAGGACCCGGGTTCGATTCCCAGCACCCACATGGCAGCTAACAACTGTCTGTAGTTCCAGTTCTAGGCAAACACCAAGGCAAATAAATAAATAAAGGTTTTTTAAAAAAAAAAAAAAAACAGATATGGTGTTTTATCCAGCATCCTGGCTCCAAGATGCTACATAGGCCATCCTAACCCTGCTGGGCTGTTGGCTCAATTCAAGGGTCTAGTGGAGTGCCATGCTGAACTCATTAACATTTTTTTCTGACAGCCAGAACACTGTTCAGGCAGTTCATGTGCTGGCCTTTCCTCGAGTTAAAGACTTACTGACCACCATTGCCAGTGCTATGCTGACCATACAAGGTTTTCTGAATCAGGATCGAACCTTGGTACCTGTCACATATTAGATCCTGTAGAGAGCTGCGTTGTACCGCGCCCTAAAGGTGGTGCTGGTTTCCGCCTTCCACCTTTCTGACGGTGAGTGCTCTCGGGAGTAAACAACTCCTTATTGGCTGTAGGCGAGGATGGTGGCTTGCTTCTGCGTCCTAGGACCTATGGGCAATGTCCACGTGGCTTACCGGGATTGGAGGCCCAGAGGGTATTTAGCCACGAGCGGACTTCCCCCTGGGGTCATTCGTCTCCGTGTGAGTGAGTGGGGTGGTCGTCGTTGTCGTCCGTCTGAGAGTGAGTGAGTGAAAGACAAGAAGATATCTGAAAGGCCCGAATAAACTGCAGAGAGAAGGGTCTGGTGTTGCGTCTTCCTTGCTGGCGAGGTTGCGCGCGGCAAGATCCCACTCCAAACTGCCAGGAATATTGTCCCAAGGAAGTGAGGTTACAGATACCATCATATTAGCAGCCAGTGTAGATCCCTAGAGCAAGGCCGGGCCTTTCACCTGCAGTTCCATCTGTCTCCACAGAATTTGCATAGTTCCCTAGAATTACCAGTTTCCCAGTGTAAACATTTATCTCGGGCATGTGCCACCTGGCCCCCTTGCCCTCTTAGGACCACTTCAATGTACGGGGTTAGTTAATCCCTTGAGCACTCGTACACACACCCACCACATTAATGTGTGTGCCCAAAGAGGCCAGAGGAGAGCATTGGATACCCTAAGGAAACAAACATAGGTCCCCTGCAGGACCAACAATGCCTTTAACCACTGAGCTATCTCTCTAGCTCCACATTATTTTCAATAAATTAAAAAAAATATCATTTCATGTCTGGTAAATACTTTAACTCCTGTACCTTTACACTTGTTACAGTATTTCCTGGCATAGAGGCTGCCTTAATCAGGATGTGTATCAAAAGTCCATAAAAGTTTGGTAAAGCTTATATCAGTTATCTTGTCCTGCATAGGAACAGGTCATGAGAATAGAGCACCCTACCCCTTACCCACCCCCGCACTAAAATTCCTTCCTGGACATAAGCAAAATCTCTCTCTTTCTCTTCCTAAGACTCAGTAACAAACCAAAGCACAATTCTACCAAAGTTCACTCTGGGGAACCACTGGTTTCATTGGGCGTCCTGACAGAGCATGGTTGAGGGGTTTAGTGGAGTGTGGGTGCTCCCCTCACCAAAGGCTGCATTGGAAAGTCTTACACAACATTCATGGAGGTTTTCCCACTTCCCTTAGATGAGGCCCTCTCCCCAAGTAACCCCCCCACATAACCTCTAGCCCCTCCCTGGGTCCAGTTTAAGTCAGAGTTGCACACAACAGGTGGTCTGGCAGGGCTGCAGGCTCAGGTGAGGGTCCCATGACTGTTTTGTACTCCTATAAGGGGATGTAGACAGTCAAGAAACCCAGCTAGATTGATCTTTTACAAGTGGGAGTGGCTGAACTCCCAGAGATTGCAGTTTTTTGACTTGGAGGACAGTGATATATAACAGACCCAATGTAGATGGGGCATAGACCGATTACTTCCTCAGTGGTTTGGGGTTTGTTTGTATTTGTCTTTTTCCAGTATTCCGTAACAGATTAGGTTCTGCTTTCATATTAAAAGATAGTATTTTAAGACCAACATCTAGGGGGCTGGAGAGATGGCTCAGCGGTTAAGAGCACCGTCTGCTCTTCCAGAGGACCTGGGTTTGATTCCCAGCACCCACATGGCAGCTAACAACTGTCTGTAGTTCCAGTTCCAGGCAAAACACCAAGGCAAATAAATAAATAAAGTTTAAAAAAAAAAAAAAGATCAACATCTAGTTGCTTTACAAGACTCTCATGAAGACTCAAGTTGCTTGAAATATTAACACAAAGAGATTCTTCCTTGTCTTTAAATTTGGTATTTATTTATGTATACCGAATGTGAGAAAATTGCAGGACAATTTGCATTTTGTGGATTCCAGCAATCCGATTCTGGTCATCAGACTCAGTGGTCTTAACCTGCTGAGCCATTATGCCAGCCCTTAAACTTAGCATCATTTTATTTTTACCAGTACATTTTTTGAGACAAGGACTCATTTAGCCCAGGCTAGCCTTGAACTCCTTGATCCTTCAGCCACCACCTTTCAAGAGCTAAGATTACAGAATCAATGACATCAAGCTGTATTTATATGTTTTTATGAGGAGGTAATGCCTCAATTACCCTGCCATACCTATCCATCGAGGGAGGCCTACCTAATAATAGCAAGTTCTCAAAAACATTATGAAAATGTTTTGTAGTATAGCAAATTCCCCAGAATTGAAACATTGCCTCTTGGAGGGAGGGCTGCTGTAAACCTCAGAGTCTTAGTCATATAAACCACTCAATTAAAAAATTGTTTTCCTTTATTAAAAAAAATTGTTATGGTCATGGTATCTCTGCACAGCAACAGAAACCCTAACAAAGACAGAAGCTGGTGCTGGAGGTGCAGATATAAGCTGTCCATCAGAACCATCCTGCAGGCTGAGGTTTCTAACAGGAGGAGAAATGATACATAGCCCCAAGGTGGTGTTTTACCAGGCTCTAGAGGATCACTCACATCTAAAATGATTATCATTCAGGGAGGAAAAATTGAGTGAGAAGCTTCTTCTGGGGGAAACAATTGGCTCTGTGTGGGCTGCAGTTATCTGGGATAGATGGGAGTGCCTGTAAACTAAACTGTTGAAAATGACAGACATTGGAGGCGGGGGCTGGAGAGGTGACTCAGAGATTAAACACCAACTGTTCTTCCAGATGTCCGGAGTTCAATTCCCAGCAACCACATGGTGGCTCACAACCATCTACAATGAGATCTGGTGCCCTCTTCTGGCACACAGGCATAGTGGAGGCAGAATGTTGTAAAAATAACAATTTTTTTTTTAAAAAAATAGAAAATGACAGAAATTCTGTTTCCAGTCTAATTACAAAGATGCATATACCCCAAATGGCTAGGAATAAAGACAAACCTACAAAGGCAAACAGCTGCAATGCTAAGTGTTGTTTTTACTAATTACAGTGGCTGCCCTTTAAGCATCCTATGTTCTAATCAGCAACTCTCACAGGTACCGGCAGCACTTTCGATGCAGTAGCAGCTCGATGCTGGAGGGAATTCTGTTCCCTTAGGCACCATCGATCTCAAGGTAACTAAGAAAAACTTTATCTAGATCTCTACCCTTCTACAGAACACAGGATTCAAAGGCTAAGGTGAAATTCTGCCTGCTCGGATAGTTATCCTTCTCTCCTTGCTTGAGACTCCCAAAAAGCAGCTGGTCTTTCTGCTCTGTTCCCACTTAACCTACCACGTTTCCCCCACCACTTCCTGCCACCTAGTTGCTGACTCAGCCTCTTGACCACAGGTTAATTTTATTTAATCAAGCAAATGTCTTGGATTTTTTGTTTTTTAAAAGTTTTTTTTTAAAGAATTTACTTATTTATTTATATATACTATTTATATATATACTATTATATATACTATTTATTAAATATACTTATTTATGTATATATCAGATCTCATTATAGATGGTTGTGAGCCACCATGTGATTGCTCGGAATTGGACTCAGGACCTCTGGAAGAACAGCCAGTGCTCTTAACCTCTGATGTAACACACTTTAAAATAATATTCTACAACAGCTAAGGATAAAAATCTCAGATATACCCTAAGTGGCAAAAGGAACGTTAGTCTGTTTGTCTGGAATCCAATCATCTTTGTCTTTTGCTCCCTCCTGAAGGATCCCTGTGAACTCCATGTAGCTGGAATCTCTTTTTCCCAACAGGGACTTCTCTGTACAGCTCACCCACTTCCTCCACTGTACACAATCACCCATGGACATCAGCAGCTCCCTAAGGTAGTCTTTCTGGGCTAGTCATTTCTTTATCAAAGCAAGTGCCTGTAATTAAAGAGACTCAGAGCCAGATATCCGGGAAAGACTGAAGCATCAGAAAGAGGAAATACCACAGTCAAATCTCACTCAGCTATCTTTCAGCTTCCTCAGTCTCGCTCCTGGTCACTGTTACCTCTCTGCTGCTGTCTTCCAAGCCTGCCTTAAATACCCTTCTTGCCAGGTGTATCCCATTCAGGTTAGGACTAAAGGTGGGAGCTACTCTATTTGGCAGTCAGCCTTGAATTCACAGAAACACAGAAAGTTCTCTGTCTCTGGAGTTATGGAATTAAGAGAGTAGGTCACCGCTCCCAAGATTTCCCTGTGCTGGGATTAAAGGTGTGTGTCATTGAAGCCCCACTGTTTGGCCTTGTCCTCAAAGATCAAGAACTGCCTGAGCTACGTCTGCCTAGTTTTGACTGTGGGGGTTGATCTCTTGATATTCCAGGTTTTATTAAATAAGTAACATATCACCACAAGTGTCCCTGATGACATTTTTCAGGATCTGTGTTTATCAGCTTGTCACCGAACACAGCGAGGATCGTGGTGAAATTGATGGAGCCTAGTGCCTAATTCCTCATGGTGTTCAGATAATATCGTGTTGCTGAGGGTGCTTCTTGGTGATCTTGGCTGTTGCCCCTTTCCTTGAGATGGTTAAATTCCTGCACAGCCAACAGAATCAGGACACCTTGGCAAGCCAATCAGTGCTAGTGTCACCACTCTGCTTACCCAGCATGTCCCCATTCCACTGCTGCCTCCAGCATCCACTAGCAAACTGGCAGACAGCTCATGTTTCCTAGTCGAGATCAAATCCGTCTATGTAGTTAATAGCAAAAAGGGAGACATCAATCCCTGGTGTACCCCTTATGCCCTCTAGATGTCTGTCCTACTAGGAAAGAAAGTTAAGAAGGCGCTGAGCTGTGTGACAGATGAACCCCAGGAAAAAGTGTACTGGACAAAAGGGTCCATCTTTTGTGGATGGGGGTTTTCGTTAGGATCTCCTGTCAGCTCTGGCCCCAAATAACCATACTGAGACTTATTAATTATAATTAATCATAATTAATTAGGCTTGTTATTAACTAGCTCTTTTTTAAAATATTTATTTATTATGTATACAGTATACAGAAGAGAGTACCAGATACCGTTATAGATGGTTGTGAGCCACCATGTGGTTGCTGGGAATTGAACTCAGGACCTCCGGAAGAACAATCAGTGCTCTTAACCTCTGAGCCATCTCTCCAGCCCCACTAACTAGCTCTTACATCTTAAACTAACTCATATTCCTTAACTATGTTCTACTCCATGGCAGTGCCTTTTCTCAGCATGGCATGTTCATCTCCTGCTTCTTCTGCATCTGGCTAGTGGCCCTACCCTTCTTCTCCCCCAGCTCTCTTTTTGTCTGCAAGTCCTGCTAGACTTTACTTGTCTAGCTATTGGCCATTAGACCTGTATTAATACCACCAGAAGGTGCTTTGACAAAGACACATCTTCATAGTGTACAAAACATTATTCCATAATAACTTTTAATATGAGGGGCAATAAGTACTCAGTAATAAATCACAAACAAGCAGGAGGCACTAGATCTTTGTTATCCCTACCTAGCTGCTGGCAGCTTCTCACATGGGTCCTTCTTAGTTTGTCATAGGTTGAAAAGTATAATCTACTAAGTAACTGAGCCCCTCTAAAAAAGGGGGGGGAGATGAAATCTTGAGTCCCAGAAGAATGAGAAATTTGGGATGGGAATTATTCTAGTTAAGAAGGAGGAAAAGAGGCTGGAGAGATGGCTCAGAGGCTAAGAGCACTGACTGTTCTCCCAGAGGTCCTGAGTTCAATTTCCAGCAATCACATGGTGGCTCACAACCATGTATGATGACATCTGTTACCCTCTTCTGTACGTTGTATGCATAATAAATAAATCTTTAAAAATTACTTGCCTGAAGAACCTAGCCATTGAGGTATTGAGGGTCAGGGAAATGCCATTAAGTGAAGAGATTGTGACCAGCTCAGGTGTGGTGAGCATGGCTCTCGCAGGCCTAGCCATTTACCCTTACCTACTGTCTTGCTGGAAACTGTTAGATTACACCCCTAAAGCTAGCCATGAAGGTCTATTCCCTTATTTGGCCACTTCCTCCTCCTGAAGCTGACTACTGAGGTCCAGCTATCAAAGAATTGAAGTCCAGCAATCAGAAGCCCCCTATGGTTCATCTAATTAACATGCCCAATTAAACACCTCATCCTAGTGCAGGGTTTCCCTTTATAAGCTTTACCTTTATAACCACCATTTGCCTATGGAGCACGTCTGTCTCCTCTCTACCCCTTTGGGACAAATATCCCCTTCCCTCTCCGTTGTTTGTTCCCCTTCTCACTCCTCATTTATGTCTTGTCTTTGTCTCTTATTCCCTGTCCTTTGTCCCTCTGGGACAAATAAATCTCCTTCTGCTGAGAATTTGGCCTTGTGGGTCCTGAGTCAATACTTTTCCTTTCATTAGGAAAAAAAACCAGAAAGAAAAACAAAAAAAAAAAACCCACTGTTTTATGCCAAATTTGCAAACCAATCAACTTTGCCTTTTTAAAATAGGTTGTGCAGATTTTGCAAAGTTTTGAAATAAAATTTCACTTTCGATACTGAGTCCCCAGCACTCAGATGATAAAGTGAGGACCACTGTTTATCATGCATTGTATCTGAAAGGGCCTAATGTCTCCTCCCAGTCGTTCTGTCCTACCAAGGCCTCAGATACCAGGAGTCCCCTTAGAAATGCTGTGTGAAGGGGCTTCGTCCTCAGACCATGAAAACTTCACGAGGACAGATGGAGAAGGGTTCACTCAAAGCTGGATGGAGGGAGCGTGGGAAAAAGCCCCTGATGGAGTGACAGCAAGAGCACTGAGGCCCTGGCGATTGCGGGATGGGGACTTGGAAGTTAGTTCAGTGCCTTGAAGTTGAAAGTTTACCTGACTGTACCCCTGGAGTCATGCAAGGGTATATATATATACATATATATGTATGTATGTATATGGCAGGGAATGAAAAATTATATCAAGCCGTTGCCAGCGCAACGGAATGGGGTGGGTAGGGGACAGCGACTAAGTTCTGTCTCCATAGAGGTTGCGCAGGCTGGACATCAACATTCCTAGACGCGCCAGAATGTGACAGCCGAGGTCTGGAGGAAGCCCTCAGATACAGGTTGGTCACGATGCTTTCAGATCTCTAATCCTGCTTGCTCTGAACTTTATCAACTGAAGACACATCCTGGAACCTAGGAATGTAGTGCTCCAGAATTTTCGGGGTAAGGAAGAGGAATAGCTGAGCTGAGGGAGCAGGTGGGGAACGGAGCTCTCATGAGTCCAGTTGACCCCAGCCTCAAACCATGGCGCCCAAGAAGAAGCGCGGGACAAGCGCCGGACGCAAGCAGGCGGGCGACAATGTGGAACACCCGCTCTCCGAGCGCGCGCAGTACCTGCAGCGCGAGTACTCGCTGCTCTCGGAGAAGCTGGTGGCCTGTGAGCAGCGAGTGGACCAGGTGCTGCAGGACAATGCATTCCTGGACCGCGAGGCGCAGCGCTTGCGCGAAGAAAACCGGCTTTTCGCCAGTTACGTGAGCGCGCACGCGCAGCGCTGCGCCAACACCATCGTGCGACTTGAGGACCAGAACCGCATGGACCTGGCGCAGATCCGGTGGCAACGAGCCGAACTGGCGTCGCTCTACCAAGGGCGCGAGGAAGGAGTGCGTGCACAACTGCTGGAAATGAAGACGCGCGCAGAAAACATGACACAGCAGGTGCAGGAGCTGCAGCCCTACAAGGCCAGTGCGCACTCCCTTCACCCCACCCCCGGACCAGGCGGGCTTGAGAGGGATGGGCGCGCTCCCAACCGTGCGCTGATCCGCGTTCCCGCTGCAGGAACTGCAGCTGGAGCAGCTGGCGCGAATCCGGACCCTGGAGCGCGAACTGCTGCACATGCGCGTGGAGCACACGCAGCTCCTCCACCGGGTGAAGCGACGCTTCATGGATGACAAGACTGCTTTTGAGCGCGAGGCTCGCCTGCACGTGCAGTCCCTGACGCGCCGCTCAGAACGGGAGGCGGCGCGTGCCCTCATTGCTCACACACAGGCCATCAAGGCGGACAATGGGCGTCTCCGGCAAGAACTCGTGAGGCTTCTCCACCGGACTCTGGTACTGCAGGACTTGAGATACTACCTGCTAGAGCAGCGGGAGCAGCTGCGCAGGGATCACGAAGACACGCGTAACCTGGAGCGCGTGCATGGCTGGTTGCATAGGGGCCCCGGGGGGCCTCCACTCTGGCAGCCGCCCCAAACCCTGCAGCCCAATTCGCGCGTCGGGTCACATGCCACCCTGTTGGGATCACCCTATGCAACTTTAAGTACCCAGGCTATAGCCCAGTCACGTGCAGCCTCCCGGGCCCCGTCGGTGGTCCATTCACAGCGAACCTCCATGACTACTTCTGTAATGTCCTATGAGTCGTCTCTGGTTCCATCTCTGAGGACTGGGTCTGTGATTGCTCCCCTGAGTCTATCACATCCGGATTCCCGAGTTCCATCTCTGACTCCCTCGCACCCGGGCTCGCGGATCTCGTCCTTGACCCACTCACGAAAGGACTCCAGGGTTCCATCCCTGGCCGTATCGTCAGCTACGTCTGTCTTTCAGCCGCGATCTCGCGAGGGCTCTGGGATCTCTCCACAGCCCTCCTTGCGTAAGTTCTCTCAAGACACTGACAACCCTGCAAAATCTAGCTCCAAGCTTCTCTCTGTTCTGTCGCAGGATCGGGTCCCTCTCAACCCGCAACTGGAGGAGACGGAATATGATGATGTCACAGAAGTTGTCGTGGGGCAAACCTGAACCCACGGCGGGGAGTCAGGGGAGATCGTAGGACTATGGAGTGGAAGAAACATACCCTGAAAGCTTTCTTGGTACATAAAGATGTTAATAAACATGTAAAATAAACCCCATGATGCTCTGGCACCCTCCTGGTTCGCTGCCCCTGTATTCCAGGTGTGCAGAGACCTGCCTGCATGCCACAAGGGAGCTTGATGTCTCCTTGTCTACTGGAACTGGATGTACTTCCAACAACAGCCAATCTGGGTAGAGCAGATTTGGGCTGTGCTGAGGGAAAATTATACTGGCTAGTATATTTCAAGGGAATTTCTGTAGAAAAGAGTAGATTATGTGATCACCACAGGAGAACCTGCTGGGGCTTCCCCAATCATTTAAAAATGTGTATTTTCCAATTTAGGAAAGACTGCAAGAATTATCTGGGAATTCTCATGGCCACACATCTAGATGAATAGGGGTGCGTGTTATGTTTGGGTCTTTTGAGTCATCTGGGATCCTCTTGGAGACAGTCATGCCCCTTAATTTTAAACACATCCCTGTGTGTTTACTGGATAGAACTTTGACCTGTTTCTTCTGGTGCTAGGGTTGAACCAAGACCATATTTATGATAAACTTCAGCTACATCCCTGGTCCTGTCCAATATTTCTTCAAGAAACAATCACAGTTAGGAAGTTCACCTTGGAGAAAATACTATCAAAAAAATCATACTGGCCAGTCAGATTTTGCCACTTGCGTCAGTGGTGTCCATAGCTAATATGGCCCTTTCCTGGGTCACATCTTGCAGTCTATTGTCCTGTCCTTTTATGTTTCTTTGGTTAGCTGGTTGGCTGGCTGGGAGTTTTGTTGTTTGTTCTTTTAAGTCTATGCATAACAGGCTGGCCTTGAACTCAGAGATGCTCTGCCTCTGCCTCCCTAACGCTAGGATTAAAGGTGAGCTCCACTGCAGCTCAGCAACAACAAAACCGTATTAAAAAAACAAACAAACAAAAAAACAGTCAGGGGCTGGAGAAATGGCTCAGCAATGAAGAGCGCTGGCTGTTCTTCCAAAGGTCCTGATTTCAATTCCCAGCACCCACATGGTGGCTCACAATCATTTACAATGGGACTTGATGCCCTATTTTGGTGACAAAAGCACCAAATACATAAAGTACATAAATAAATCTTTCAAATATTTTTAGATTGATTTTATGTGTTTTACCTTCATGTACATATATGTACCATGTGCATGCCTGGTGCCTTCAGAGTCCAGTGGGGTGACTGATCCCCAGGAACTGGAGTTACAGATGGTAGTGAGCCATGGTGTGGGTTTGGGGAACCAACGCAGGGACTTCAGCAAGAGCAGCCAGTGCTCATCACTGAGCCATCGTTCTAGCTCCTACATACAATCTTGTAAGATCTGACAGTCAAGTTCCAGGATCTACAGAATTGCTGAACAAAGAGAGGAGCATGTAGACTATGTAGGAGTCTGTCCTAATGTCCAAGAACTGTCTAGTGACCAGCTCTTTTCTCTGCCAGATGCAACATCAGATATAAAATATTACTTGTATGTGCAGTGTATGTCTACGTGCAAGTTTGCATGCATATGGGTGTGCTTGTAGAGGCCCAAGCCCAACATCATTGGGTCTTCCTTGATTGTTCTCTGCGTATTAATGAGATGGGGTCTCTTGCTGAACCTAGGCTAGTCCAGCTAGCCAGCTTGCCCCAGTAGTCCCATCTCCACCTCCCAAAATCTAGATTATGGGTGGGGCACATGCTCATCCAACCTTGTACGTGGCTGCTAGGGCTCCAAACTTGGGCCTTTGTGCTTGCACAGTGAGTGATTTATCCAGTGAGCCCCCTCCCCTCAGGGGCTGCAAACTCAGTGGGAAACACATGCTAAATATCACTACTGCCATCTGAGCCAGTTGTCCAAACACACTCACAAAATCAAGCCTATCAACATTCCCTGTAAAGGAGATGGGTCATCAGACCACTTCTAAGATCCTCCCCAATCCCTACTGCCAGGCTCCAACTTTGTCTAATATTGCTCCAGCTGCCAACAGTCTCCAGAAATACTAGAGTATAGAGGTGAGGTGTTAATTGAAGGTGGGACTCAGTGTGAAGCTTCTCAGTGTGATCCATTATGCACCTTCCTTTGATCTGTCAGTGGCTGCTGATGTCCTGTGAGTAACATGGCCTCTGGGGTATATTTGAAAGAGAAATGTTTCCCATAGGCTCAGGTGTTTGAGTGCTTGGTCCCCAGTTGGTGGCACTGTTTGTGGAGGTTGGGGAGGTATTGCCTTGCTAGAGAAAGTGTGCACTAGGGGCAGGCTTATGGTCGAGGATGTGAGTTCTCAGCTTCCTATTACTACTACCCCACCTCCTCCACATAATGGACTGACTCTCATCCCTTTGGCACCGTACGTTAAAATAAACTCTTCCTTAAGTTGCTTTCAGTCATTTTTTTTTTTTTTTTTTAATCACAGCAACCAAAAAAAGTAACTAAAAAGGCTTCCCAGGAAGTCATGAAACACTCAGCTACCTTTTCACACTTCAAGTACCTTTAAAAAAAAAAAAAAAAAGTATTACTTGGCAGTGGTGGCATGTGCCTTTTCCCACTATCCTAGAGGCAGAGGCAGGCAGATCTCTGTGACTTTGAGGCCAGCCTGGTCTACAGAGTGAGTTCCAGGACAGCAAGGGCTACAGGGAGAGACCCTGAAAAAAAAAAAAGGATGGTTTCTCCTCCTCTCCCTTTGTTTGAGGCTTTGCAGTTTTCTGCTGGCCTGTGAGCTGAGAAAGCATGGGAGCTATGATGAGCACTGGGGACAGAGAGCCCACAGCTATTGCTAGATGTAGCTTCAGGTACACACCTGCTGCATACATAAATGTAGGCAACATACTCATACACACTTTAAAAAAAAAAATCAAGGGGCTGGAGAGATGGCTCAGCGGTTAAGAGCACCGTCTGCTCTTCCAGAGGACCCGGGTTCGATTCCCAGCACCCACATGGCAGCTAACAACTGTCTGTAGTTCTAGTTCCAGGCAAACACCAAGGCAAATAAGTAAATAAAGTTTAAAAAAAAAAATCAAGCCAGCCACGTCCACAAAGCAGGACAGTCAGGACTGTATCAACACTCCTCTCCCCAAACAAAAACAAAACTACTTGGGTCACTTATTAAGATCCAGGCCACATCTCAGCTCCACCCGATCTACTGGGTTATCTGGTATTATATCCTATGGAGTGTGGCTCAGCACTTTACAAGCAGAATTTAATTTTCTGCTTTCCATTTCTCTTAAACTCCTTTCCAAGTGCATTTTTCCCATTGCAGAAACTAAATAACAAGTGTTATGGTTGGTTAGTTTTCCCAGGACTTGACTATTATCTAATTTTCTCAGGTTCCCTAAAGGTGCCATTGCACACAGACAACAGGGAGCAGCCTATACAGAAGACAATACCGACATTCCCAGGCGGGTGGGGTGGGTGGTTTTTAGTAGTTCAGATGAATTAGAGATGATCATTTAGGGGAGTGAGTTACAAATTGTTACTGGTCATGGTGAGGGAGATTCAGGGATCTCTTTCTGAAGGGAAAGGGGGGTATGGCACAGAAACGATGGGGTAAAGGGTGGATTGCCAGTCTACTTTTAAACAACCACCAGTCTCAAATCTTCTACACTGGTATAGATTTTTGTATATTGGTACAAATTTAAGGGTTTTTTTAAAATAGTGTATATATGTTTTTTACTCTTGGTTAAGGTATTATACCTATGTAGTTCATTTAAAAATGTAAAATTTTAGTCCTTGAAAACTATTTAAGATAATAAAAACAGGTTAGTATTCAACTATAACAACTGAACTTATAGTCTTGTTAGATATGTTTTCAAGGTCAAAACAAAAATACATTTTAAATATATGATCTTCAAGCACTTCAAAGACCTAAAGAATATGGCATTTAAAATGTCTTAATAACTTAAGGCTTTTCATGACAGACATGTCTGCTCCTGGTAGCACCCATTTACTTTAGAGAATGGCGGGCATCAAAGAAATTTCATATGGGGTTTGCTTTCAGTTGTGGCAAGGTTAGCCACTGGGCATAGAAATAGCCTTAACTGTTGACAGGATGCTGTCCAAACTGGACATACAGGACACAAAAGACAACTGCGAAACTTTGCCAAGACAAGGTAGGACAGTCCTTCAAAATTCCTGTTTCACAGAAAAGTCTGTCAGGTAAATTATGCCTGTAGGCTGAAGATGGACGCCTCAATATTACATAGGAACCTTTGTGATTGTCCAGGCAGATGTTTTTGTCATTTCTATAGTTTTGGAAGTTGTTCACAATGCACTTTCTGGTTTTTTTTTTTTAAACACTTTTTTACTTTATTATTTTATTTAATTATTTGCCTTGGTGTTTTGCCTGGAACTGGAACTACAGACAGTTATTAGCTGCCATGTGGGTGCTGGGAATCGAACCCGGGTCCTCTGGAAGAGCAGACGGTGCTCTTAACTGCTGAGCCATCTCTCCAGCCCCTGCACTTTCTGTTTACTCAGGTAATATTATATTCTTCTTGAGTCTATGATGGGGTTGAAGACTAGATACTTATAATTTTCTTTGTTACCAAACTCAAAAAGAATATAAAGCTGAGAGACATATAAAAGCTTAAATTGTTCATCTAAGAAAATGTTTTGAAATCTAAAAGAAAATAGTTTTGGGTTGGTAACACAAGTTAAGACAGAAAGTAAATTAGGTACTAAAGTTTGGACTCACTAAGATAGGATAGATAATGGAGTATTTTCTCTAAATCTGTCAAATACAGATGGACTGGATATTGTAAATGTAACTCTTACCCAATTATTCTTACTATACATAGTTTTACTGTGTTAGAGTTAAAACCTGTTAGACAAAAAGGGGGAAATGTTATGAAATAACCTTTTTGTACATTGTGAAGATGTGTTTTTACTAAGGCACCTTCTGACTGGTTTAATAAAGAGATGAATGGACAACAGCTAAACCAGGAAGAAGTTAGGCAGGACTTCCAGGCAGAGAGAGGAAGAGATGAATCTAGGCACTAGAGATACCTGAGGGCAGAGAGGAAACACAGGTACAAGAGGGAAGACAGATAAGCCAGGAGGCAAAATGTAAATTAATATATAAATGAGTTAATTTATGTTATAAAAGCTAGTAGGACAAGCGTAAGCTATAGGCTGAGCTTTTATAATTATTACTAAGTCTCTGTCAGTTTTTGTGAGCTGGTGGCCCAAAGAAAAATCTGATACAAAGGTGCTGTGTCCCCTGGAACTGGAGTGAACTGTCATGTGGCTGTTGTTATTTGAACCTGGATTCACTGGAAGAGCAGTCACTGCATTTAATCTCTGAGCCATCTCTCCAGTCAGAGTATAATCTGTTATCAGACCCAGAGATAAAGCTAGAGATAACCTGATTTACAGTGGAAACAAGTGCTTGGGCACTTGAACAGATTGCTGAATGCAGATCTATGAGCTCTACCTGACAAGACATTTCTGGCTAAAACATATGCGGATTTAGAAGTGAAGATACCCAGTGATGCACAGGGCCACCTTCCACTGTTGTTAAGGAAGGCCTGGTCTATTTCTAGGGGCATGATCAGCCCCCAGGCACCAGGGAAAGAGCTGAGCTGAGAAGATTCCAGGGCAATTGCAGGCAAAGGCCACCACTTCTGCATATCGAGTAGGTAGACCTGAGCCAACCAGCTCCTGAGTACCACCTGATATCCAGCAGGACCAGAGAATCATACCTGAAGCAAAGGCTCATAAAAGTTCCCACTGTAAGTATTCTTGGCACTCTGCGTGGTTGAGCCAACATGGCTCCAGTGGAACACACCTTATACAGAGGCATGTCCCTGGGCATGGCTGCATAAACCCACGCACACCCCTTTTCTTTTTTTTTAACTTTATTTATTTACTTTATTTATTTGCCTTGGTGTTTGCCTGGAACT
The DNA here is from genome assembly GCA_004025045.1 of Sigmodon hispidus. Lineage (NCBI taxonomy): Eukaryota > Metazoa > Chordata > Mammalia > Rodentia > Cricetidae > Sigmodon > Sigmodon hispidus. The sequence goes on from PVIH01000503.1 coordinate 128,127, forward strand.
GGAACTACAGACAGTTGTTAGCTGCCATGTGGGTGCTGGGAATCGAACCCGGGTCCTCTGGAAGAGCAGATGGTGCTCTTAACCGCTAAGCCATCTCTCCAGCCCCGCACACCCCTTTTCTTAAAAAGAGACACCATGTTATGGTCTCTCTCTCCTCCTGTCCTGCTTCTCTCCTTCTGTACCCGCCTGGGAACTCTCTTAAATAAACCCTCGTGTGGCCTTGATAGTGTGAGTGTGTGTCTCTTCTCACTCTCGAAACCAACACCTACACCGCCGTAAAATAACCTTCTGGTTATACTTTAATGAAACCAAATAAATAGAACCAAAGATCAGTATCTCTGACTGAATAAACTGCTGGAGAAGCAATGCTGAGGACATTTTAACAAACCCTACCCGAGTGGTCCTGTAGTCTGTGGCTGCTTCCCCACATACCCACATAATAGGTATGAACCCAGGTCCTTCCATAGCCCTTTAGCAAGGGTGTTTGTATTTATGGCCTCCTGCTGAGGTTGAAGAGTCTTTTCCCATTTATTTATGTATGTACTGTGTGTGCACACATGTGTTGCAGAAAGTGAGAAAACTATGGTATCTGGTTCTCCCCTCTAACCATGTGGGTCCCTGGAAACTGAACTGAGCTCCTCAGTGCCTTGGCCCTCTGGGCCATCTTGTCAGCTCTGGGAGTAAGCTTTTACCTCTCTCTGTTCAGGCCTCAAACCTCCCTCCCACAGACAGGGAGAAAAGGAGACTCGGAACAGGAACTAGAAGAGAAAAGAGCTAGAGTGCACCCAGTGACACTCAGGACAGGGCAAATTCCTCGGCCGTCACAGCTGGAGCTGCTGCCACCTGCATATTTGAGATCTCCTTCCCTGTGTTGATTTCCTGACAGAACATCCTCAGAGACTCGGGGAGTCACAAATGGTTCACTCGAGGACCACATGGCTCCTAGGCTGCTGCAGTTCTCACAAGGCCCAGAACAGGGAAGGCTCGGCTGCCCTTTAAACTTCTCCATGCCCATGAGTTCTCTGATGCCGTGTAAAAAAGCCCAGGTGGCGGAAGCCCTTCCCACAGTGCTCACACTCATAGAATCTCTTTGTCAGGTGCAGCCTCTGGTGGATGCTGAAGCCCTTGGGCCACCTGAAGGCCTTCCCACACTCGCCACAGGTATAGGGCTTCTCTCCACTGTGAATCCGCTGGTGGTGGCTGAGGTTCTCTTTCGTACGAAAGGCCTTACCACAGTTGTCACAGTAGAACGGCCTCTCTCCGGTATGAACGAGCTTGTGCCGAAGGAGGTTTGACTTCTGTTTGAAGGCCTTTCCACAGTCACTGCACACATATGGACGATGTTCAGTGTGGATTTTGCGATGTTGTGCCAGGCGGTCCTTCAAGCTGAAGGCCTGTCCACATACCTCACAGCAGAATGGCTTTTCACTTGTGTGATTTCTCTGGTGGCGCAGAAGGTTTGAAACCCAGCGGAACGTCTGGCCACACTCAAAGCACTCAAAAGACCTAGTTCCTGTATGCACTGTCTGGTGAGCAGCCAGCCGGCTATGGCAGCTCAGTGCCTTCCCACACGTACCACAGATAAAGGGATGCCCCTCTGTACCACTCTTGCACTGCTCCTTGAGGCCTGGCTGCTTCCTGCAGGACTTTCCACACATCTGGTCCTGGAAAGTTCTCTGTTTGTCCAATTTCTTCCCAGTGGTGGCTCTGGGAAGATGTATCTTACCCGATGTCAGGACATTCTTCTTCAAGGCAGACCCTCTCTTGGCTCCTGTTCGTGAACAGGCCCTCTCATGAGCTGAAGCTGGATCACAGGGTCTCTTAAGATCTATAGACTTTCTGCCTCCTGTGAAGGAACAGACACATTTACACAGAACTGGACCAGTGACAAGCCAGCTATCCAACAAAGGATGAAGAACAGGCTACCAAGTGTCAAATCAACATCTACATGAATTATAAAGAAAATGTGTTCAGCGTACACAGAAGAACTAAAATTAACAAGACTTAAAGTGGACCCCCATGTTCACCTGACCCAGACGGTGGAAGACAGGGCCAGGTACTCCAACACAAAGAAACCATAAGTGGGTTTAAATGGCTTGTGTCAGTTCAAGTAATGGACCTTATTCCTACCATGGAGATAGATCTGGGGCAGGCACTGAGAGCAAGCTCTCGGCCACTCACCTCTAAGCCATAAGCTTCCTGCAAACAGATATACTCCCCAGCTGGGGGCTCCACATAATCTGGGGCCCTCCCAGCCTGGTCTCAGTTTAGGGAGGATATGCAGTAAAAAAACAAAACACAGGACAGACATGTAGCTCAAGAAATGTTTACCTAAAGCCTTGAGTTCTAGACCTATCATAGTAAAAACAAAAAAACCAAAACAAACAAACAAACAAAAAAACCAAAATCCCCATGACCACCATTGGGAACATCTTTCTTAGGGAAAAAGCCTGAGCTTTATCCTAATTTTACACATGGAGCAACACATGTGAAATAGAGAACCTGCCCCAGTATCACAAACCTGAAACATGTCAGATCCAGATAGATAGACAAACAGACAGACACTTTCTCACAGTCCTAGATGTATCACAGACAGTACTAGGACACGGACTTCCTTTCTCAAACACCTCCCCCCTCTCACAACAACCTTACCACAACCGTCCATGGACACATGTACATGTCCCTCCCTTCAGAGTTCAGTGGCAGAAATAGGCCACTCATGCACCTCCAAAGACTCTAATTAAGGCATTGTGCAAACTGGAGAGATGGCTCAGAGGGTTAGGGGCAATGGCTATTATTCCAGAGGTCCTGAGTTCAATTTCCAGCAACCACATGGTGGCTCACAACCATCTATGATGCAACCTGATGCCCTCCCTCTTCTGGCATGCAGACAGAAAGAACACTGTATACGTAAGTAAAGAAATCTTTAAGAAAGAAAAAGGCAGTCTGCAACCACTCACTCTCCCACTGTGTCTGTCTGAGGGTGAGAAATATGGCTTAATCAGTGCCAGGAAATGTTAGATGGGTCAACAAGAGCAGCCCATCCTCCATCCTGCTTACCTGAGCAGATACCTTTTCGTGTTTCTAGAAACTCAGGTCTCTCCCAATCTTCAACCCATGGTTCATCCCACTGTTCCAGGTGAGAAATGAGGTCTGGTCTAGGGCCACAGTAACCTTTTCAAAAGTGAGAAATGGTATCTGATTTGTGTAAAAGGCAACATAAAGCCAGGACTCAGACGAGCCTGGGCAATACAAGATGACCCCAGCAGGCCCATCAGCCCTTGTAGGTCCCCTGAAGAAGCTTCTGGAAGTAGTAATGAGGAAAGCAGAGACTTACAGAAGAGAAACATGAGAACACACATGCTGACACAGAACCTCAAACAGGGACCTAGGGGTCTGAGGAAAAAAGTCAGGCTACCCCTCAGAGAAGCCAAGAACAAATGCCCTTGATCAGACAAGGCATAGGGGTCTTTATCCAGGACCTACCAGGCTCCAGAAACTGACACACAGCCCTTACCCAGTTCATCGAAGGTCCTGAAGTTTTCTAGCATTACATCCCTGTAGAGTGTTCTCTGGCTGGGACCCAGCTGCTCCCATTCTTCCCTGCAGAAGTACACGGCCACATCTCCGAAGGTCACTGGCATCAGACACACAGATGGCCCCAGGACTGCCTGCTACTGAGTGAGAATGAGTCAGAAAGAGTATGCTCAAACCATTCACGGTACAGGAAGGGGGAGGGGCAATCACCTTAGTGATGGTTGATGTTCATTGAGAAGCACCTAGGAGACACACTCCTGTGGAAGTGTTTTAAGGGTGTTTCCGCAGAAGTCTAACCAACCCAGAATGTGGGCATGATTGTTGAGAGCTGAGTCATTGTGACTGTGCCTTCTGCCCCTTGTGGGAAAGTGCTCTCTTAAACATAAACTATTCCTCTCTTGCCATAAGCAAACTCCCTATTTGGCTTGGCCTTGAGTTGTGGCTTGCTATCGAGAGCGTGGACCTATGAGCAGTACCTACGTGGTATATTTTGGTTTTGAAGCCCTGAGAGCTTTTAAGCTATTGAGCGGGGTCTCCCAGTAGTAGTAGTGGAGGTAGTAGTAGTAGGAAAAGTAGAAGCTTCTGTAAAATGCCCGCCCGAATAAACCATAGAAGGAAGAAGCCTGGGTCTCGTGCCTTCCTTGCAGGCGAGGTTGTGTGTGAGACATGATCATCTCATGGGCATGGTTCCAGTCTCATGAAAAGGGAAACCAGAGCCAGCTGAGCACCAGCCTTATCTCTGCCTCCTGGTCCAGGTTGAAATCTGCTCAACTGCAGCTCAAACTCCTTCAAACTGTGGGTCTAATCAAGCCCTTCATTCCCTGAGCTGCTTCTGTCACACAGCAAACATCCTCACTGTGCTGGGCATGTAATTCTTCAATTTGCCCTGTGTTACTGAAAATGAAGCAGAATCACAGTGGTGTACAACTTTAATCCTGGCACTCAGGAGGTAGAGGCAGGTGGATCTCTGAGTTTGAGGACAGCCTGGTCTACCCAGCGAGTTCTAGGACAACCAGGGCTACACAGAGAGACCTTGTCTTGAAAAACAAACAAACAAAAAAAGGAAAGGAAGAAAGGAAGGAAGGAAGGAAGGAAGGAAACCATCATCATCAGCTCTGGCTACAGGCACAACTTGAGCTCCCTTCAGATCATCCCATGCTATCAAGAGAGAGAATCTTGACTGTAGTCAGGAGACAAAGTAACCGAGTCACTGCAATGATAATGACAGTGCTAACACTCTGGTAGGAGGGCAGTTGACTATTCTAACTGACCCACGATCCCGTGCTCCGGTCCCTCTCCTTTTCCCTTGATCCAGGGTCCAATTAGTGAAAGGGTGCTACCCACATTCAGAGTAGGTATTCCCACTTCAGCTAACAATTAAGAATTCCCCTTCCCACCTCTCTTTTTCTCTCTGTGGCCCACGCCTTAATCCCAACACTTAGGAGGCAGAGGCAGGCAGATCTCTGTGAGTTTGAGGCCAGCCTTGAGGCCACTGAGGAAGTTCAAGGGCAGCTACTGAGAAACCCTGTCTCAAAAAACCAGAGGACGGGGGAGGGGGAGGCCCCCTAGTTAGGTGTGGTGACTGAGGGATGTGGATCTTTGTGAGCCAAAGGCCAGCCAAAACTGTAACAAACCATACAAGAAAAATTCCTCAAAGGCCTGCCAGAGGCCTACCTCCAAGGTGAGTCTAGGTTATGTCTGTCAGGTTAACAGATAACATAATCAGCATCTCCTTATCAAGGATGAACAGATCTATTCTTGCTTTCCAAGGAAAGCTACTAAATTTTTTTTTTTTTTTTAAAACTTTATTTATTTATTTGCCTTGGTGTTTGCCTGGAACTGGAACTACAGACAGTTGTTAGCTGCCATGTGGGTGCTGGGAATCGAACCGGGGTCCTCTGGAAGAGCAGATGGTGCTCTTAACCGCTGAGCCATCTCTCCAGCCCCGGAAAGCTACTAAATTTATGGACAAACGAGAAAACCAAAACTATGATCAATTTGATTACTTCAACAGATCGGAGATTAGATCTTTTTACATATATATGAGCTGGGCATAGCGGCACAAGCCTCTAAGCCCAGCATTTGGGAGGCAGAGGTAGGTGGATCTCTGAGTTCAAAGCCAGCCTGCTCTCAAACAGCCAAGGGTACATAGTACATGGGTACAGATATCCCCTACACCCCCAAATCAAAAAGGAACAGAATATGATCAGAAACAGAATCCATAAACAGTTACATTGTTTTCCTTTTTCCCCTACTCCCAGAGACAGGGTCATGACAGGTACTTCAAGAGAAAAGCACCACAAAAATAAAATGTTACACACTTTACAACCTGGGTCTCTCTGTAAGAGTAGCTAAAACTCAACCTCTGAACCTTCTCTCCAGGCCCTAGTACACACCTTTAGTCCCAGGATATGGAAGGCAGAGGCAGTGGGATCTGCCAGGCTGATCTAGTTACCTAGTTCTGGGCTAGTTAAAGCCACATAGTAAGGCCAGTCTCTAAACAAAAACTCTTTCAAATTAAGTTAAAAATTAAATTGAAAGCTGAGCAGTGGTAGCACGTGCCTATAATCCCAGCACTCGGGAAGCAGAGGAAGGTGGATCTCTGAGTTCGAGGCCAGCCTGGTCTACTAAGCTAGTTCCAGGATAGCGAGGGCAATAGCTGTTCTCTACAGAGACCCAATCTCAAAAACAGAGTTCTGGGACTGGAGAGATGACTCAGAGGGGTAAGAACACTGGCTGCTCTTTCCAGAGGTACTGAGTTCAGTTCCTAGCAACCACTTGGTGGCTCAACCATCTGTTATGAGATCTGGTGCCTTCTGACAGAACACTGTACACACACACACACACACAAAAAAAAGTGTTCAAGTCCAGGTGTCCAAGTTATAATCCATTGCTGTGGGGAAGTCAAGGCAGGGATTCAAGATGGCTAGTCATAGTCAAAAGCAGAAGAATGAACAAATGAGATGCTCAGAACTCAAGCTTGCTTTCTCTAATCTTCTATAGTTCAGGGCCCCGAACTTGTGTTTGCCCATGTCGATTAAGCCAATCTAGGCAATGCCCCACCAACCTAAGGAGGCATTCTTCCCAAATGATTCCAAATTGTATCAAGTTGAGAAATTAAACAATACACTTTGCCTACAGAGCTATGTCAAAAGCCGCTTGGGATACTTAAAAAGCAAAGCAAACAATACAGAGCAACACAATTTAATGGAACCAACAAAACTTAGATTTTCTGAATCTAAAAAGGAGTTAGGAAGATGAAAGGTTAAGCTAGAAGAAATATTCCCAATTCATCGTTCTACTAAAGAACTAGTAGCATTCAGAATAATTCTACAAACAGTAAAAAGAAAAACATTTTATAAGGGTGAAAATAAGCTGTACTCAGGAGACAGAAGCAATGCGATCAGGCACTAGTTGGAGCCCAGACACACTACAAAAGTGAAACCTGTCTATAACAGGGGAATTATTTTAACAGTTATCACAAAAGTTGCGCCTCGGGGCATTCAACCTTGCGACATTGAGACGTGACTAGTCATCTAGAAACTCGCTGGTCAGCATTCTTATCTACAAACGACCTGCAACGCCGCACGTTGGGACACACTTGGAAGACCCGAAGCTCGGAAAACGCGGGTCCCGGTAGTGACTGCCAACCACAAACTGGCTGATAAAATGGGAACACTGCCCCTCATCTGAACTGGTGCAACGAGCCTGGCTGGACTTCGAGGCCTGAAAGCAGAGGAGCATAGGAAATGCACCCGAAAACAGAAGACCGCAACCTTGGAGGAGGGCAGGAGCGGACTGAGATCCAAGGGCTGCCCGAGCGCGGTACCAGCGAGAGGAAGGAAACCCGAGCGCGAGTGCCGTGGGGGATCCAGGTGGACGGGAGGCCGGAGATTGTAGAGAGAGGGTCCGTACTCACCGGAGGGTCCTTGCGGTGAGCCCGCCCGGGAGCAGCGCAGCCCCGTCGGAAGCAGCGTTCGCGTCGAGCCTCCCGAGGAGCAGCGGCAGCGAGATGTGGGCGCATCTGAAGACAGCAGAGTGCCGGGGTCTGGTCGGTTTCAGCGCAAGCGCCGTGGCGCGGAGCAGGGTCACCCGGAGCTGCACCGGACGGTCGCTCAGCTTTTGCAGCTTCAGTCCTCAGTTCGGCTGCGCGCCGCCCTAACTTCAACTCTCAAGCGGAAATACGCCAGAGACCGAAGCCGCTTCCGGCAACTCTAGGAGCGGCGACTCAATGGTGCGGGGCCAGACAGGGCGGAGCTGTGCCCCTAGCCGAGTCCTGAAGGCCCGCCCTACGGTCGCTGCGGGCCGTCTGGCTTGCTGTGCGCGTGGCTGACGTGCACCTGTCTCCTTTACCTGTTTGCCTTGTCACTCTGTGGAGGTTGGTCTGGGCTGCGGTGCTCCTGGGGCCTCTAGGAGTTTTTGTTTTAAGACAAAAGTTTCTCTGTGTAGCGCTGGCTGATTTTGAACTCGTTCCGTAGACCAGGCTGTCCTCAAACTCAGAGATCCACCTGCTTCTGACTCCCAAGGGCTGACATGTGCCACCACATGCCCAACTTTTTTTCTTTTTTACTTCTAAGTATGATAGCACAACTTCCATTTTAAACCTGCTGAGTGTAGTATAGGGACCTGCAGTTTTGCCAGCCTTTTTGACTCTTGGTCCTTATCATGCAAATCAGAAATGTCCTTGCCCTGGGAACTTTTCTCCAGCTCCTCTCTAGCAGCCAGGGCCGCCAACATTCGGTGTTCGGAATTTGTCCTTGGACCTTTTCTACCTGACGTTTGCCAGGTTCATCCACGTGATTGGCATGGGTCAGGATTTCCCACCTCATTCTGTTCACTATCAGTCAATGGTCACTTACTTGGGCCACTGTGATGCTAAAATTAATTTTAAAGATCCAGACTTACATATAATTCTAGTTTAGGCAACACTTCATTCCACAAAATAACATAGTCCCAGAACTGAGCAGATAACTGTTTTACATCAAGGGAAGTTAGATCTAAAGAAAAGAAAAGGGCAGATACAAGATTGGTCTTGTCAAGATTACTTTCTTCCTCAGGCAGAGACAGACAATAGAAAAAAGCTGCAGGGATCCAGGGTTAGTCTAGGTTGCTTTTCTGTAGAGATTAAAGCAGAACAGACTCTACTGTTGCTCACTGAAACCCACCCTCTTGATTTCTCAAAAGGTCTGATAACAACCTAGTTTCTCTGATGCCTGACACTTGCTGGTGAGTCTGGTCAGCTAAGGACCCTGTGTAGGGGCTTAATGCCAAACAATGACCTCCTGTGGATTTTGTTGAACAAGGGTCCTATGAACATTGATGTACATTATCTGTTTGCATTCACTTCTTCTGGCTATGTACCAAAGAAATATAATTTCTGGAATTTTCTAGACTAGGTTAATTCGATGTTTTGACTGGTTGAGGAATCAACACTGTCTCCACATCAGATACACCGGTGCTCTGAGCAGCCGACTCAAAGGGTTCAAATCCTCAGTCCTCACCAACCATATTAGTTTCCATTTAGAGCTGTTGCTGAACCTTTTGTTTTGCTTACATTGTAACCATCATAATTGATTTTTAGTGGTTATCTTGTTAGAAACCATCATTTTGGTGTTGTACAAAGTGCCACAGCAAAGCAGAAAGTGTGCACCAGAACCCAAATCCAACTAGGAGTAGGTGGACAGAAGTAAGAAGTTCACCTGGTTATTCTAATGCAGGTGGTGACTGTCTTTTTTCTATTGGCTGGGATCTGACCTCACAGTCTTTTGCAACCGGCTTGTTTTAAATGAATCAGTGCAAAGGAAATGAAGGGAGAATGGATCAGCCACTACAGGCTGTCAAGCTCCCAGAATGCAGCAGGGTCTTTATATAAGTTTTACCAGGTAGGAGAAATGAAAACGTTTGCATAAAAGTTTTACAGAGTGGACAAGATTGAAGATGAAGGAGAAATGCTCTCTGAAAAAATAAAACCAAGAGCCAGGCAAGGTAGTGCAGGTCTTTAATCCCAGAGAGGCAGAGGCACAAGCAGGTGGATCTGGAGTTTGAGGCTAGCCTGGTCTACATAACAAGCTTCTGGGCAGCCTAAGCTACATAGTAGAGAGGCCTTGTGTGTGAGGGGCGGGGCATGACAAATGATGATGGAGACTTAAAGAATATTATCCCCTGGTAGGCAAGCTTTTTGTTGTTGTTGCTTGGGTTTTTTGAGGCAAGGTCTCACTATGTAGTTCTGGTTGGCCTAGAATGTAGACCAGGCTGGCCTCAAAGTCAGAGTTCTTCCAACAAGCTATCTTTGATAGAAAACAAACACTTCTCACATGTCACACACATTCACATTTTGGTGTTGTATGTTTTATTCACTTCCCAATAGTGATGTGTGAAAGGTTTTAGTTTTAAGGCTCAAGGGGGACACTAAGATAGATTATCCTTTAAAAGATTAGAAGAAATACTAACACCATAAGCAGATACACTGCAGCATGCAAGGGGCTCTGAGGTGCATTCAGGTCTACATGGCAGACTAGGGGTCCTTTCTTATGGTTTTCAGAGGGAGGGGTGGCAAGTAGATTGTTTTCTTCTTTGGTTGTGGTTGGCCATTGTTAAAGGTAACTGGTGAGTGGTCAATTCAATCATGTCAGGTGACTACTCATTTCTCTCGAGGTGGCCACATAGCTCCCCATCAAGATCAAGAATCTAGAAAAATAAATTCTCTTACTTCTGGTAGCCAAAGAGGAGGTATCTGTGAGAGCTAGGCAGAGAAGCAAACCTTGGAAGAGATGAGAATGAAAACCGATTTCATCAACCTGGAGTTAAGACTTCAAGTTTGATGCAGGCAGTTTATTCTCAACACATTTGAAACACAGCACAATTTGGAAAAAAGTTTCCTGGTGAAATACAACCTCTGGTGCACAAAGTAAACATAACTACATTGAAACTCAACTCAGGGTAAATGCCATTTCCTCCAAGAAGATAGGTTTTAGCCAGGTGGTAGTGGTGCATACCTTTAATCCCAACACTTGGGAGGATGAGAAAAGTGAACCTTTGAGTTCAAGACCATCCTGCTATACAGAGTGAGTTCCAGGACAGCCAGGGGTACACAGAGAAACCCTGTCCAGAAACAAAAATTTTTTTTAATTTAATATTTTAGTGTGTATGGGTGTTTTCTTTGAATGTGTGTCTGTGTACCACATGCATAGCTTGTGCCCAAGGAGCCAGAAAAAGCTGTCAGAACTAGAGTTACAGATGATTGTGAGCCATTATATGGGTGCTGGGAAATAGATCCCAGGTCCTCAGGCAGAATAGGCACTTTTTCTTTCTTTCTTTTTTTCTTTTGAGACAGGGTTCTTCTGTGTAGTCCTGGCTGTCCTGGAACTCAATTTGCTCTTCTGACCAGGTTGGCCTCAGACTCATAGAGATCTGCCTGCCTCTGCCTCCTTAGTGTTGGGATCAAAGGATCCACCACTACAGCCCAGCTTCTGAGCTCAGCTTTAACATTAACATTCTCTCTCTCTCTCTCTCTCTTTCTCTCTCTCTCCCTCCCTCCCTCTCTCTCTCTCTCACACACACACACACACATACACAAACAGAATGAAAAAGAACTTTTGAAATATGTTAGCTTTTCACTACTGTGGCATGTCTGAAGTTGACACTGCTCAGTTTCAAAGGGTTTGTTTAGTCATGGAGTTTGCTTCAGTGCGGTGGGGCTGTGGTGAGACAAAAGCATCACTGACAGCAGGAACAGGTAATAGAGGGAGGGGGCTGTTCACCTCATGGCACTGGGTAGCAGAGAGACAGTAAGAATAGAGGGCATAATCCCCCCAGACTGACTTTCTCTAACCCAGTTCAACTTCCTAAGAGCCATTCATATTATAGGTGGGAGCCATCCTGCCCAGTTTGGAAAAGTTGTTTTAAGTATTATTTATTATGTATATGGGTGTTTTGCCTACATGTATCTGTGTACCACATGCATTTCTGGTGCCCATGGAGGCCAGAAGAGAGCATTAGATGCCCTGGAACTCAAGTTATAGACAGCTGTGAGCTACCAAGTGGGTGCTAGGACTCAAACCTGGGTCCTTTGGAAGAGGGTCCAGTGCTCTTAGCCACTGAGCCATCTCTTCAGCACCTTGGAAAGCTGCTTTCCAAAAAAAACCTATACAAAGGTCGGGCATGGTATCACACACCTTTAACTCCAGCGTTAAGGCAGAGGATCTCTGTGGGTTCAAGTCCAATCTAGCTTATATTGTCAGCCAGCAATGCACAATGAGACTGTCAAACAAACATAAAATAACAACAAAAAAACCAATAATCCTAAAACTATACCAGTTGGGCACGGTAGCCTGTACCTATACCATAATCTCAGCACCTGTAAGGCTGACACAGGAATATCACACAAGACCAGTTGAGTGGCATAGTAGTGCCATCTCAAAACACAAATCAACAACAAAACAGAATACAGAATGGACTGGCAATACCAAGTTCTGGCAAGGACAGAGAGCAACATGCGCACTCACATACCGGCAGGAATATAGAACAATACAATGTGAGAGCTCTTCTTATAAAGCTAGAAAAGTACTTACTCCCACCAACTGAATATGCATCCTGTTTTGAAATCCTAATCCCCAAAGCAATGTAACAAAAGGTGGGGCTTTGGGAAGTGACTAAATTCTAACAGCTTCATGCCTGGGACTTCTGCCCTAGAAGAGGCTAAAGAAATTTCCCCAACTCCCTTCTGGTATGCTAGGTTGCAAGGAGAAGGCACCTACTCACCAATGCCTCATTAGACCTTGGGTTCCCTCCAACTCTAATACTTTGCAAAATACATTCCTACTGCCCATAAGCCACCCAGTTACATTATTCTGTTATAGTCACCTAAGACTAGGATACTTATAACCTGTAATAAAAGCTGTGTTTACCTGAAATAAACACATGTGCATATGAATACTTTTACACAAATGTTCATAGCAGTTTATTCTTGAGATTCCACACCAGAAACACAAATTCCATAAGCAAGTGGACTAGTGAGCACATGGTGGCCTATCCATACAATGGGACCCTACTGGGCCAAAAAAAAACCCCTCTACTAATGGAAAGCTATTTGACAGCTTCAAAAAACACTTTTGTCGGGCTGGAGAAGTGGCTCAGAGGTTAAGAGTGCTGTCTGGTTCTTTCAGAGGTCCTGAGTTCAATTCTCAGCAACCACATGATGACTCACAACCATCTATAATGGGATCTGGTGCCCTCTTCTGGTGTGTAGGCATACACGGAGGCAGAAGGTTGTATACATAATGAATAAATAAATCTTTAAAAAAAAAAAAAAAGACTTTTGTCATATGCCAAAGTGACGAATGTCAGACAAAAGGGCATCAACTTACCAGTCTATGTGTAGGTAGTTCTAGGACAAGCAATGCAATTTTACACTCATAGGAAATGGCTAGCAGGACACGGGATGGATAGACTCTGGAAAGAGCAAAAGGGAACTTTTTTATGATAAAAAAAATATTATCTTTCTTGAATGTGGTATTCCTAAACAGTATGAAGTTGGTACTCTATTGTACTGATTGAAATGGTCTGATGTTTCTCTACTAAATGTCGTGTGATGGTGAGTGTTCCAGAAAATGGGTATCATGTCCTTTTTAAATTATCTGACTTCTTGAAGCCTCTTGGCTTGCTGGAATTTGCTAAAAACTCAAAATATGCTCTCTAGGACAAAAATTATCTTTATATTGTCTCAAAACTAGTTGTGATTAATGCTTTTATCAAAGGAATCCAGAGGCAGGAGCAAGCACATTTGCTGGCTGGAATCCACCATGTCCTAACCCAGAGCAGCAGAGCAACCTGTGCTCTGCCTGTCTGTGGACACAGTCCTCAGTTTCCGCTCTCAAGCTGACAGGTGTTAGCTGACTTCTCTGAACCAGTAAAAACATCAAGTTCGATATGGAGCCTTTCTAGGTCTACAGGGCCACTAGTGATCTCCTTGTCTAGAGCTCTTGAGGACTGGTGCCCACTTCATTTACTGATCTGTGATCCATCCAGCTTCCCCAGCACATTCCACACAGGATGCATATCACCCTCTTACTCTCATCTTTCTTTCTTTCTTTTTTTTTTTTTTTTTAAAAAAAAAAAAAAAAAAAAAAAAACACTTTTATTTATTTGCCTTGGTGTTTGCCTGGAACTGGAACTACAGACAGCTGTTAACTGCCATGTGGGTGCTGGGAATTGAACCCGGGTCCTCTGGAAGAACAGAGGGTGCTCTCAACCGCTGATCCATCTCTCCAGCCCCCTACTCTCATCTTTCAAATACTAAAACTACTCCTCACAGACCTAATGCATTTTCACACCGGTGATGTTAGAGACAGTTGAACTGGAGCTGCTAAAATAGAAAAAAAAAAGTGATGCAGGCATAAGGGCAGTGCCCTCAAGGTATATTGGACAGTTCTGAATGAGGACCATGCCATAATGATGGGCAATAACTGTAGACAGCAGACTGTCAGCAACTCTTAACAACGGCAAGTATCAACAGGACTTGGGAGGATAGTACTTCCTAGTAGAACACATCACACTGAATAAAAAAAATCCCAAAATTTAAAAACAGCAATATAAAATGGTAGCAAGGTGTTAGTAGCTAGTATCCCAGTACTCAGGAGGCTGAAGGAGGGCTGTGAGCTTGAGGCTAGCCTGGACTACATGGTGAGAACCTATCTCAAAAACAAAACAAACAAACAAAAAACAGACATATAAAGGATATGCCATTTCCACCGACTTGGGTTTTTGTTTTATTTATTGTCATGTGCTAGACACTAGGAACATAGGAATCAATGACACATGATCACTGTCCTTGGGGACTGGAGAGAATTCAAAATTGTGGTATTTAAAAGCAAGTACAGTGGCAGAGGTAGCACTGAGCAACAGAAGCACAAGACAAACCCATCTCAGTACTAAGAAAGCATTTGGGGGCACGGTGCTTGAGAGAGGCCTCACAGAATAATCAGGAGCACCGAGGAGAAAGGGGGTGCAGGAGCAGGAGTGGGAGCAGCCTGGAGCATGTGGGTGGAGGTACGCAACAGATGCATTGCTGTAAGTCAGAGTTGAGAAGGCAAAGGCCAGGGACTAAAATCTCAAGGTTTGGAGTTTAGTCCCAGACTACAGGGAACCAACTTGCAGTTTTGCATGCGAAAAGCCCCTTTCTCCAGCCTCACAGTAAAGCTGTATTCTCAAGTAATACAGCTCTGCTCTGACAGGATTGAACAGGATAGTATGCTGTGACTTCACAGAAAATTTTCTAGAGGCTCTCCCTCAGTGTTCAGCTCAAGGTCAGCTGTCCAGTTCCTCAGCTTTCTTGCCCTGGTGACAGACATCATACCTAGCCAAAAGTAGTCCATCTGTAACATGGGAAATGTGACTTGAAAAACTGTGACAATCCACATCTTAGATACACACACACACACACACACACAGAGTACATCCCATTGCCAAGCACCACTTACTGAATCTGAGTGACTGCCTTATAAATTATCTGCATGACACTCCTGATCCGTAGACGTCTCTCCTAAATGAATGGAAGTCTCACTCAGGGAAAGATCCTCCTGGTGGACAAGATCCGGGGGTGGGGTAAGGTCCTTTCCATGCTGACTATACTTGTAGAGCTTCTCTTCAGTGTGCATCTTCTGGTGCTGAAGGAAGTTGGACCTCTGTATAAAGCCTTTCCCACAGTAACTGCACACGTAGGGCTTCTCTCCAGTATGGACAATTTGATGCAGCAACAGCTTAGAGCTCTGGATGAAGGCTTTCCCACAGTCTTTGCACTCAAAGGGTCTGTCTCCAGTGTGGATCTTCTGATGCTCGGTGAGGTGGGCCTTCTGCAGAAAAGCCTTCCCACATTCTTTACATTCATACACCCGTTCACCAGTGTGGATTTTCTGGTGTCGTATAAGGTATGAACTCAGAAAGAATGCTTTCCCACATTCATTACATTCATAGAGTTTTTCCCCAGTATGGATTCTCTGATGCTGAGTGAAGTTGGATGTCTGACTAAAACGTTTCCCACACTCATTGCATACATAAGGCCGCTCTCCAGTATGAATTCTCTGATGCTGAATGAGCTTTGAGCTTCGAATAAAGGCCTTCCCACACTCATGACACTCAAAGGGTCTCTCTCCGGTGTGAATTCTCTGGTGCTCAATGAGGTCTGACCGGTGTCGGAAGGCTTTCCCACAGTCTCTGCATTCATACTGTTTTACTTCTGTGTGGATCTGATAATGCCGGATAAGGCTTGAGCTCCGAATGAAAGATTTCCCACACTCATTACACTCATAGGGTCTCTCTCCTGTGTGGATTCTTTGATGGCGAATGAGTAAGGAGCTCTGACTGAAGCCTTTCCCACACTCTTTACATTCAAAAGGCCTCTCTCGGGTATGGACTCTCTGGTGCCGAAGCAGGTCTGAACTGTGACAAAATGCTTTTCCACACTGTGCACACTTGAATGGCTTTTCTCCTGTATGCACATGCTGGTGTTCAACTAGATTTGCGTAGTGAATGAGGTCTTTCCCACACACATTGCATACATATAGTCTGTCCCCAGTGTGGACTCTTTGATGTTCAGTAAGGAGGGAGTTTTGACTGAAGGCTTTCCCACAATGATCACATTGATAAGGCTTCTCCCCTGTGTGAGAAATCTGATGTGGCAGTATATTTGAACTAAATGGGAAGCTTTTGCTACTGATACCACAAGAATGAGCCTCCCCATCTATAAGTTCTCTCTGAAGTATAAGAAGGTTTGAGTTGAGAATAGGGTTTCTTCCTGACTTACTACATACCTGGGCTGTTTCTCCTGTTTGAATTTTCCAGTGGGTCACTGTCATCTGTTTGAAGCTCCCCTCCTGAGAGGAGGGACTCTCTAGGCTCTGCTCTTCTGGATTCTCCAACAGGTGTGCTAATCTGTCTTCATGCTCAGAGGCGGAAGGCTCCAGCACTATGAGTTTGTCTGACATCATATTATATGAATTTTCAGTCCCAGAAATTCAGGCTTCTGGATCACCTTCTTGCCCCCAGCTCCTACAGTAGAATCTGAAATGAGAAAAGAAGATGGTCTTTCCCCTTTGTTAACAAGAAGCTGCACAGGCAGAAGGTATAAAATTAAACTCCCAAACAGGTGAGAGAGGAAGCATTTCCTCTGCCCACATGTTAGCCCTTCACTGTTACCAACATTCACTTTGCCCAACCAACTGTCCACATGGTAGGATTCTTGTGGCTCCACCTCTCATATGGCCAATCCCAGGACAAATAGGGCTGTGCTATTCAAATGGCACTTTTCTAACTTGGGTCCTGTGTGGGAGACGGGATAGGGATATAGCTAAGATATTACTTAAAAATTAAGACATGTAATTCCAAAAATCACTCAAAATCTATCACTCCTACCACCCTCCACCTCTTCTCTATCCTATTCCTACCCATGGTCCAGTGTGCACCCCATAGTCCCCAGTGTGCACCCCATGGTCCACAGTGCTGCACTCTGTGTAGGCTGCAGTAGCATACAGGGCCTAAGCACTAGCAGCAGTGTGGCATTTCTGACCTACAGTGACTGACCTTGAAGCCAAGAACCCACTTAGGATCTCCAGGCTTCCAGTTCTCACACTTTCACTGGTCTTATAATCCAGTTCCCTCAATGAAATTCCTTTTTGATTGGAATGGCTCCAGTGGTCCCTGTCTTGGGCCTCAACTGACACAATTCTCAATGTTTTATATAAGTTAGCCCTACAGACTGTTGGGGTCTGTATCTAAAAGTTAGTCCGTTTCAGATAAAAAAAAAAAAAAAAAAGTAACAGCAGCAAAAGATGGCTCAGAGGTTAAGAGCAATAACTGTTCTTCCAGAGGTCCTGAGTTCAATTCCCAGCAACCACATGGTGGCTCACAACCATCTGTGATGACATCTGATACCCTCTTCTGTATACTTCTGTATACTATATAATAAATAAATAAATAAATAAATCTTTTTTTAAAAAAAAAAAAGTTAACAGTGGCGCTGTAGAAATGGCTCAGCAGTTAAGAGTACTTGTTGTTCTTACAAAGAACCCAGGTTGTTTCTGGCACAAACAACAATGGCAGCTCCAGGGAATCTAATGCCATTTTCTGACCTCTGTGGGCACCAGGACATGTGGTACACATACATACATACAGGCAAAACATTCATACACATAAACATTCAAAACGTCTAACACTTTTTTCCCATCTCTTAGCCTTGCTTCAGTAAGAAAGCAAAGGCAAGGATACCCACACCCACAACCTACCCAAGTTTACCTCGTTTCATGAGTCAAACTGTACTTGACCTGAGAAAGTGTTCTCTTCTCCTCCTGCTCTGGACCCTCTTCCATTCCATCTCATCCAGCCATCATTCCTTCCCTCCTGAGACAGATGCTTCTCCTCTCCTCTAGCCTGCCATTCCAATCAGCATACAGCAATACTAGCTCTTCTGGCCACTTAACTGGGGAAAGAAATGCTGGATTTGATAGCTTTGACATCATCTAGGTAGATTATCAAAATCTCATTTAAAAAAACTAACTGAGGCACATGTGGTGATATATTGTGTATCAAATAAAGCTTGCCTAAAGATCAGAGGACAGAACCAGCCACAGAGTTAGCCATAAAGGTCAGGCAGCAGTGGCACATGCCTTTATTCTTAGCACTCAGGAGGCAGAGGCAGAGATCCGTCTGGATCTCTGTGAGTTCAAAGCCAAACAGAGCCAGGCAGTGGTAGCACCTTTAATTCCAGCACTAGGAAAGAAGTAATGGCTGAGCAGAAAAAGAGATACAAGGCAGGAGGAGACAGAGTGTGCCCCTTTCCATTTTGTCTTGTGGTTTGCTTCTCTTGTATAGTCTGAGGATTCATGGAGACATGATCTACCCCTTTTAGCCTGAGGAATTGGCTAGGTGAGAAGTGGCTGTGGTTTGTTCCTCTGTCCCTGTGATCTTTCAGCTTTTTTTCAATATCTGGTTCTGGGTTTTTATTATAATACCAATCAGGATTTGTGCAACACACACACACACACACACACACACACACACACACACACCTAGTATCGGCTCTACTCTGAAGGCTGAAGCAAGAGGGTGAACTAGAACAAGAACAGAAACCTAACTTCTTGAACCCCATTTCCTCTACAGCTAGTAGCCCACCTCTCCTTCATAATGACAGGGGATGGTCACTGAGCTTATTTTTGCATCCCCTATCCTTTCTTACACATACTGGGGTCAGATTATCACAACGGTCTATTGAATCACCAACCTGTGGCCACTCCACTTCTGACAGCACCTGACATCTTGTCACAGTGCTCCTGAGTCAGCCTCCTCTAGCTTTCTCCCTCCCTAACTACCTCCTCCAAGTGGTCAGCGATGACAATGGCCTTGCCATAATCCAGGCAAGACGTCCTCCATCTCTACTGACCATCTTAGAAGAGAGATGGTACCTACTGCTGAAAACATTTTTTTTTTCCCTCCTGTAACTGGGCTCTTGGTCAACTTCTGCATTTGACTAGCTCTTTACCTGATGCCTTCTCAGGTTTTCAAAGCTCAGGTGTCAACCTTCTGACTGCTGCTAAATCTGTGCCTTCTATAGCAAGATCTCCACCAACTTGCATTTGTTCAGGCCAGAACTGTGCAAGAATCCTTGGTTCCATCTTATTCTTCTCCCACATCCAATCCATCAGCAGACCCGTAGGCCAGGCCATTCATTATACTGCACCCTGCTTTTGTCTCAACACCCCAATGTCACTATTATTATATCTACTATTATTTCTTAACACTCAAGGATGAAAACCTTCTAACCTGTCTCCATTGCTTTTCCTTTCTTTTTTTTTTTTTTATTTATTTATTAGGTATACAGTATACAGAAGAGGGTAGCAAATGTTATTCTAGATGGTTGTGAGCCATGATGTCGTTGCTGGGAATCGAACTCAGGACCTCTGGAAGAACAGTCAGTGCTCTTAACCTCTCCAGCCCCTCTCCATTGCTTTTCTACAGAGCCAGCAGGATGAGCACTGGCTACTCTTCCAAAGGACCTGGGTTCAATTCTCAGAACCCAATATAGCAGTTCACTACTCTGTGAGAATTCTAGGGGATCCCATGCCCTCTCTGGCTTCTGAGGGCATCAGGTACACACTTGGTGGACAGACTTACAAGCAGACAAAACACCATACACTTAAAATAAGAGTAGGAAAGTTAGTACAGCTTCAGCCGTGGGAATAACCAGGCAAGTGGACCTCAACACCTGCTTCCTTAGAAGCCCGTGCAGGTGTCTCTGCAGTTGTGCCAAGTGTGGGAAGCAGGTTTGTATCATGTTCTCCTCACAATCATCCATAAGTTGACCAAAGGCTGCTGACTTGAGATTTAAAAAAAAAAAAAAGAATAGAGCCTGCAGCTGGCTGCCCTCTTAGGACTTTTCTTCCAACCTCTGTCCTTAGTGCCTGCACATAAGGTCTCCCGATGACATAAACCAGCTTCTTTTCCTAATAGGCCCAGGGACCTTTCAGCAGCCATCTTCCACAAGCCAAAAAAAAGAAGTTAGGAGGGCTTTCTGCTTTGCCTTGAGGATACTATTCTGTTTTGGTCTGCTGCTTCTCTGATATCCCTTCCGCCTCAAGATCAGATCAGGAGTCTTGTGGGGGCCTTTCCCAGCTCTGCTCTATCATGCCCAAATTATTCCAAAACCAGGAACCTAGCCTCAAAGAACCAGGAGTGTCCAGAGCTAAATGTACTGGCTTGTGACATTTCTCTGTACCTCCCATGAAGTATAAAATGGATACAATGCTACATCCATGACAGAAACAAAGGTCTGCTCTCTTAATAGAGAGTGAGGCACTGCCTTAAAAACTTGGTGTGTAAACTGGGCATGGTGGCTCATGCCTTTAATCCCCCACTCAAGAGGCAGGCTGATCTCTTGTGAGTTCAGGGCCAGCATAGTCTACAGAGCAAGTTCCAGGACAGCTAGGGTGACATAGAGAAAACTTGTCTCTGAAAAAACAAAATCAACTACAACAAAACCCCTCGGTGTATGCGTTGGGGGGGTGGTATTCTAATTTCTTCGTGAAGATATTTATTTCTCTCATTCATTGGGATGGGTGTCAGAGTAAGAATGTCTGCAAGTCACAGGATGATTGTGAATACCAGCTCCTCCTGGAAACTGAGTTTAGAGCCCTACTCCTGCTAAAACACATGGAAAACGTACTACTCAGGCCCTGGGGACTCCTGGACCATGGTGAGGCAAGATGCAAAGAGGGTTTAAATGCCCATAGCATCATCACAGACGCTGACTTCTGATTATGAAAAGCTTCATGGAAGAACTGGGACAGTTTGGCTGCCACCTGACCCAACCTGGGAATCCTCCTTCAGGTCATAAGGAGCTGATTTTGCTCAACAAGCACATTATCTGTAACCCATGAAGCACTGGGTGCCTGCACTGCATCTCCTCCAGCAAAGGCCGAAAGGCCTGAGGAAGGCAGAAGGGTAAGGTCCAAGCAGAACAGCAGATGCGAGCATCCGCACTCCATCACCGGAGCAGCCAGCCTGCAAGCGGACAAATGGAAGCCTGATCTGCAGGCGCCAACACTGAATGTCCAACTCCTGAGCCCCTGGATGTCCCCGGGCAACCAGTGCAGGCATCTACCACACCCAGCTCGGCCTGAAGGAAGCGAGGAGCTGCGGACACCTGCCAAAATGAAGTGTAGCTGGGCTCCGAACACCAACCGCATCGCTGAACCCTGCTGGCCACGAGCCCGCCCGCCCGCGCGAACCACAACGCCCCACTCACCCGGAGCCCGACGGCAAGAGGACGGCGCGGAACCAAACCGAGCCGCACCCGGCCGCGCAGCCCCGGGCGGTCACAAAGCCCACACCACCGCAGCACACCCGGGCCGGAAGCTGCCCGAGGCCCCGCCCGGAAGACATCCGTAGCCGCTCTAGGATGAGAGTGGGGAGCCGAGCCTTCTCCGTGCGAGACTTCCGGCCCAGACTAGAGCATCCAGCCAGAGGAACCAGTGCGCAGACGCGGAGGAGAGGAATTGTTTGCACACGTGGGTGTGGCGTTAGCGGCAAAGTCCTGCAGTAAATGTCTCGAGACTTCCCTAGGAAAAGCAGGACTTTGAGATTTTACTGAAGGTTTCTTGTTTGTGGTGGTGTTGATTCTGTTTGGGGCTTTTGAGTTAAGTTTGGGGGGGTTTAAAACACCTTTATTGTATGTACGCGCTTAGTCAAAGTACAACTTTGAGCCACTGTGCCTGAGAAACATGATCTTAACTTGTTATAAGCCACTGGAGTCCTGAAATCAAGGCAGTTTATTTTACAACCTTGCAAAGTCAGGTATAAGCCTATAATGCCTAGAATCAAACTCACTGATTGAGGCAGAGAGCTTTATTTATTTATTTACTTAGTTTTATTGTGCGTGTTTTGCCTGTGTCTATGTCAGACTGTCATGTATATGCTTGGTGCTTATGGAGGCCAGAAGAGGACACTGAATCTCCTGGAACTGCAGTTATAGACACAGTTGTTAGCTGCCTTGTAGGTGTTGGAAATCAAAACAGGATCTTTTGGATGAGCAATTGTAACCTGTTATAAGTCCTTTTCTGTCCCATCAGATAGCTCCGAAATAATGACAGAGACTTTTATTATGAAAGCTCAGCCTAAATCTTAGGCTTGTTCCTAACTAGCTCTTATAACTTAAGCTAACCCATTTCGATTTCTCCTCCTTTTCTTCCTTTTCCTTTCTCTCCCTGGAAAGCCCACCTATACCTCCTGCCTAGCTATTAGCCATTCGGCTTTTGATTATACCAATCATAGCAAATACATCTTCACACAGTGTACAAATATCTTACAACAAGCAACGAGTGTTCTTAACTGCTGAGCCATCTCTCCAACCTCATGGAGGGTACAACCTTAATATTGTCATCTGAATTTAAAAGAAAAAAAAAAAACCAACTGTGGATTTTAATAGGTTTTAGCTTGCCACCCTTTATATTTTCTCTGCCGACGCAGTAAGCCAAATCAAGCCTAATTGGAAAAGTATAAGAACAGATATATTGAGCAGAGCAACTCCCAGGCGGGTTCTCTGGTTCCATAAGTTAAGACCAAAGAAGTCAAATCCCCGAACAAGGGGGATTTTTTTTTTTAATGTATACAGTATTCTGTCTGCATTTATTCCTGCGGGAAAGAAGAGGGTGCCAGATCTCATTACAGATGGTTCTAAGCCACCATGTGGTTGCTGGGAATTGAACTCAGGACCTCTGAAAGAGCAGTCAGTACTCCTAAACCACTGAACGATCTCTCCAGCCCACAAGGGGGATTTTGTAGGTTTTAGGCAAGGGGTGATATGTCCAACACAAGCTGTAGGCACTTTTCCTTTTTTTTGGAAGGAGACTCTGAGTGGGCAGGGTTTGAATAGTGAGAAATGAAGATTTCTGGAGGTGCAGTTAGAGGCCCCAACAGAACAGATTTATATCTACTTTTATTTATTTACCTTTTGGTTTTTTGACACAGTTTCCCTGAGTGGCCCTGACTGTCCTAGCACTTGTTCTATATACCAGGCTGGCCTCTGTGTTTATACCTAGAGCTGGAGAAATGGCTCAGCAGCTAAGAGCACTGTCCGTTCTTCCAGAGGCCCTGAGTTCAGTTCTCAGCAACCACATGGTGGCTCACAACCATCTGTAATGAGATCCGGTGCCCTCTTCTGGCCTGCAGACATGTATACAGACAGAACACTGAATAATAAATAAATAGATCTTTAAAAAATGAAGTGCACTACCACCAGACAGCTTATCTCTACATTTTATATCCCGTTTCTTGTTTATTTATCACTCATGACAAGGTTGGCTGCAATTTTCTACTCTAGACTACTTGTTTCTTTGCTTTGTAATGTTGTGTGTGTTGGGGGGTGGAGAGTCTTAGCAGAGTTTGGTGCCTTTGTAGGTGGTAGCTAAATTAGCAGGTGTAGCAGGGAGCTAGTTGTTTCTATTTATTATTTGTATATGGACATAAATTGTCTTGAGGAACCTTTGGATATTAACTATTAGGTTTCACTTCTAACATGTTGTTTTAGTTAGCGTTTGTATTGCTGTGATAAAACACAGTAACCAAAAAGCAAGTTGGGGAAGCTTATTGAGCTTACACTTCTACATCAAAGTCCATCATTGAAAGAAGTCAGGACAGGAACTCAAATGGCCAGAACCTGGAGGTAAGAGTTGATGCAGAGGCCATGGAGGGGGTGCTGACTGGCTTGCTCAACACGGCTTTCTCAACCTGCTTTTTAACAAATCTGGGACCTTACTCATTAATCACTAAGAAAATGCACTGCAGGCTTGCATACAGCCCAATCTTATGGAGGAATTTTGTTGATTGAGGTTTCCTCCTCCCAGATGACTTTATCTTGTGTCAAGTTGACATAAAACTATTCAGAACATATTCTAAAAACGGTAGAAGTCTACAGGAGGTCTGTGTTGGCTCCTTCATTGGAGATGTCAATTCCTCCATGTCCCAGTGGCCCAGGATGTTCCCGATGAAACTCTATTACGTGTCAAATTTATCCCTTTTGTCCCACCTGGTTAGAAATCATGTGTTGAGGCAAAAACAAGTTCTTCAAGTGTTGGCTTTTGAGTACTCAGAGCCTAGGGGCTGCACAGGCAGACCACTTGCTTGTAATTCCAAGCCTTGAGGAGGATCTAGAAGCCAGAGTCTAAATGCTGTTGGCACTCAGATTGCAGACTTACTACCCTGGTCTGTAACCACCAGTTGCCTTGGCATTTAGTAATAGCCTCTGTAATCCTCAGCATCTAGCAGAAGTGTGTGGTGGCCTACTGCAGCATCTGTTAGTATAACACCGCCTGGATGAGCCTCAGGTTCCCAGAGCCTCAACTCCTACAGAGGCCAGTGTTTCAGTCTCAGTCCTGATAGTTCTGGGAGCTTTTGTCCTTTTAAAGCTTGCTAGCTTCCTGCAACTCTTCTAGCAACCAAAGCTATTTCCCAACTTTAGTTTTTCACAGCCTAGTCTCCCCTGCCCCTGCTCCCTGAGAATGGTTACTATCTGAAACTGTCTTTTCACTGACACCACCACCTTTGTCCTTGCTACCATTTTACTGCTCCACAGCTCTTCCTATGACCTAGACCTACTCCACTCATGACAGTTCCTTTTTTTTTTTTTAAGTAGCAAAAGAAAGACCATTTGAGAAAAGTCTTTAATTGTACTAAAGTTTACAGAACAAGAGAGGTTATCACTCAGTTGTCTCCAAAATCAAACAAGTAGTGTGCTTATACAAAAGGAAATGTGACAAGTGTGTTTGAACCAATTACAGAAGTCTTTAATGCAAACAGATTGTGCACGTACTAATTATACTACAGTCCTTTGTGCAAACAAAAAATGTTTACACGAATTGTGAACCTTCTGTTGGATTACTGGGAGAAGTATACCCACCTGGTCAAGTTGAAAAGGACTGTTACTGTTCATCAAGTGTGTGCGTGCAGGTGCACATGTGTACATATGTGGGCAAGGGGACAGACAGCCTTGGGTGCTGCTCCTTTGGCCCTATCTCTGTTTAAAACAAACAAACCAACAAAAACCAGTAGAACAAGGGCTTAGCAGTTAAGAGCAGTGGCTGCTCTTCCAGAGGACCCAGATTCAATTCCCAGGACCCACAGGGTGGCTCACAGCCATCTGTAACTCCGGTTCCAAAGATCCCTTGGTCTCTGCCTCCCCAGCAGGACATTCTTTTTTTTTTTTTTTTTTTTGTTATGTGTATGGATATTTTGATGTCACATATGTCAGTGCCAACAGAAGAGGGTTACATTTTAAAAGACCATGGGCTCAGGGCTGGAGAGATTGCTCAGGGGTTTAGAGCACTGACTGTTCTTCCAGAGGTCCTGAGTTCAATTCCCAGCAACCACATGGTGACTCACAACCATCTATGAAGACATCTGATGTAGGGCGCGGTTTGCCTTTGCACAACTCGCCGAAACATTCTATTGCTGCTGATGATAATTAGGCATTGAGAAAGGACCTATCCGATGTGATCCTCAAATATGTTAATGAGCCATTGTTTTGGGCCAATCACCAGCCATATGCTAATGAGTACTACTCTGAATTAATCACCAGCCATATGTTAATGAGGCATTGTGATGGGCACCAATCACGCGCCCGGCTTCCCTATATAAGCAGGCTGAATCTCAGGCTCAGGGTCTTCTTTCCACCATTTCACAACTGAGCTGTACTCCAATAAAGTGTGATCCAAGAAGAAGCGTGCGTGTGGTGACTCGTCGTTCTTCAGGCCAGAAGCGGCTCACCACAATCTGATACTGTATACTGTAAACATCTTCTATATACTGTAAACAAAATAAATAAATCTTAAAAAATTCAAACAAAACAAAACAAAACAAAAACCATGGACTCAAACTCCACTCTTTATGCCTCCAAACCAAACAATTTACTGACTGAGCTACCTCCCTTGTTCCAACCCAAGCTTTTAATGGCCAAAGGGTGGGTACAAACTATATGAAATTTGTGTTAAGTAATCACACACTTCTGGAGCTGGACTTGTGCTTCAGCAGCAGTATGTAGTAATAATATAGCTTCCTTAGTTTTCTGGGATCTTTCAAGTGTTTAAAAAGTCTTACAGTAGCCGGCAGTGGTGGTGTATCCCTTTAATCCCAGCACTTAGGCAGAGACAGGTGGATCTCTGTGAGTTTAATGGCAGCCTGGTCTACAGAGTGAGTTTCAAGGGTACACACAGAGAAATCCTGTCTCAAAAAAGAAAACAAAACAAAAAAAGTGTTACAGCTGCCACAAGAATTGCTTGACTAGACAGAGAGGGTCTGGTTAGCAGTCAGGTCTACACTCCAGGAAGCCTGACACTATAGTACTTGTCAGTTAAGGATTCAATTTAAGACCAGGAAAAATAAGCATTAAAAGGGATGATTAGTTGTTGTGGGAATATTAGTTGAAGATGTGTTACATTTGTTTATGCTGTGGAACATTTGTTTAAAGATGCAAAGATGTGTTACATTGTTGTAGGTTGCATTTGTTTAACTTGCCTGGCTAAAACACCTAATTAGTCTAATAAAGAGCTGAACAGCCAGTTGTTAGAATTTTGTGTGGTTTTTTTTTGGCATGGTTCTCATTTATCCAGTTATCTGGTGGCGAATTTCTATGGATGCACATGGGAACGCAGCAGAAGACATTGGTGGGTAGCAGGAGACTCTTAATGCTGTTTTTTCTATGTAGAAAAGAGCTTTATTGTCAGATGGATATGGTTATGATTAACAGAAAGGTTATGATTATAATAGCAGGGAAAGAAAAAAGGAGAGAGAAATGGAGAAGATCCCAAGAGGAGACAAAGGGAAAGAGAGAGAGATGCATGTGGGAACCTTGCTTTGAATGGAGCTTGACATCAGAGCTTAGAGGGAATGGCTTTAGATGCTAACACCAATAGCTACTGTCCCCAGGAGAGGGACAGCCGAGGCTGGCAGGCAGAGATAAATAGGAAGAGGAGAAAGAGAGAAAGGACTACTGCAGGGGCCAGCCACCCAGCTACACAGCAAGCCACGGGGTAAGAAGAATGGGATATAGAAAGATAAAAGGCCAGAGGCAGAAGATAGATGGATAGGGGCTGGACAGATGGCTCAGTGGTTAAAAGCACTGAGTGCTCTTCCACAGGACCCCGGTTCAATTCCCAGCACCACATGACAGCTCACAACTGTAACTCTAGTTTCAGGGCAAAACACCACTGTACATAAAATAAAAATAGGGGCTGGAGAGATGGCTCAGCGGTTAAGAGCACCATCTGCGGGGCTGGAGAGATGGCTCAGAGGTTAAGAGCACTGACTGTTCTTCCAGAGGTCCTGAGTTCAATTCCCAGCAAAACCACATGGTGGCTCACAACCATCTATGATGAGGTCTGGTGCCCTCTTCTGTAAAACTGTATGCATAAATAAATAAATAAATCTTTAAAAAAAAAAAAAAAAAGAGCACCATCTGCTCTTCCAGAAGACCCAGGTTTGATTCCCAGCACCCACATGGCAGCTAACAACTGTCTGTAGTTCCAGTTCCAAGCAAACACCAAGGCAAATAAATAAAGTTTAAAAAAAAAAGACTCAAAAAAATAATAAATAAATAGGACTGGAGAGATGGCTCAGAGGTTAAGAGCACTGACTGTTCTTTCAGAAGTCCAGAGCTCAATTCCCAGCAACCACATGGTGGCTCACAACTATCTATGATGACATCTGGTGCCTTCTTATGTATACTGTATACATAATAAATCTTTAAAAAGGGGCTGGAGAGATGGCTCAGAGGTTAAGAGCACTGACTGTTCTTCCAGAGGTCCTGAGTTCAATTCCCAGCAAAACCACATGGTGGCTCACAACCATCTATGATGAGGTCTGGCGCCCTCTTCTGTAAAACTGTATGCATAATAAATAAATAAATCAAAAAAAAAAATTAAAAAAAAAAAAATAAATAAATCTTTAAAAAAAAGTATTTATAGACTATGATACTGTACTGTATATTCTAAAGGGGGAGCAGAAATAAAGATTAAATAAATCTTTTAAAAAAGATAGATGTGATAATTAAGAAAAGCTGACTAGAAATACTCCATGCTAAGGCCGGGCATTCATGAGAAAGAATAGGTATCCATGTGATTTGGGAGCTGAGTGGTCAGGCCCCCTAAAGAGTAAGAGGTTAAAAAAAAAAAACAAAAAACAAAAACAAACAAACAAACAAACAAAAAAAAACAAACAATAAGTAGTTGGGTACATGCCTCGGGTGGATCCTGTGAGTTCAAGGACAGCCTGGTATGCATAGTCAGTTTAGGGCCAGCCAAAGCTATATAGTGATACCTTGTCTCCAAAGTAGGGGGTGATTACAGTTAAGCTTTATTGTTATTAAACAACATGGTAATAGTGCTAAGCTTGTGCCCAAGGGCATTTTAGACACAGTCTGGGACTAGATCTCTGCTCTAGAGATAACTAGCCCCAAGGCTCCCAACACATCTTGCCAGTCAGGCTCAAAGACAACCTCTGGTCTGGACATGAACACTCCAGAGGCCCCAGCAGGTTCAGCATAACCCCAGCGAGATCTCTCTAAACTCCTAGAGAATTTAAGTATGGGCTTTCCACTCTAGAGGGATCTTTTCCACACAGCAAGGTCTTTGAAAGACCAGAATGTCATTCCTTAGAAATGTAATCAAGATGGGTTCCAAGTTTGTCAGTATGGGAAGTTGTTCATGCTCCTATAAATGACCCTAATTATATTCAGTGAGTCATTAAAAAGACATAACATTAGGAGAGGGTTTTCTTGGAAGAAGGGGCTCAAAGAAAGAGGAGATAAAAGAAGCTAATGAATGTTAATTAAATAAAAATACATTGCATAATGTATTAAATTGTCAAGCAGTAAATAAAAGATGTTGAAAATTCCACTTCAGAGAGAGGCTCCTTAAGACTTGGGAAGCTGGGGCTGGAGAGATGGCTCAGCGGTTAAGAGCACCGTCTGCTCTTCCCAAGGACCCGGGTTTGATTCCTAGCACCCACATGGCAGCTAACAACTGTCTGTAGTTCCAGTTCCAGGCAAACACCAAGGCAAATAATTAAATAAATAAAGTGTTTAAAAAAAAAAAAAAAAGAAAATGGTAAAAAGACTTGGGAAGCAAACAACTCACAAGTCTCAAAACGTCCCTAAAACCATATTCATAAGATTACATAAGCAGTAAGGACAGCTGAGAAGGGGAGAATCGCCCAGCTAACAGCAAGTCTTTGCAGAGAGCTCCAGGGTTTCAGCTTTCCTGATGCTGGGGTGGGCTTTTAGTGATGCCCCTCCTGCAAGTAACCCCAATAAACTATTGGTCCACTCCGTTAAAGAGGAGACCACAGAACAGTTACTCTTGCCCTTCCTGTCAGCGTTCTGCTTCTGTCCTTCCAGCCATTTGGAACTCCTTAACCTCTGCTGCAGCCTCCTCAACCCATAGAAGACATTCTGTAGCCTCCGTGTTTGCTGCGGGATGGTCTTGTCGTACACTGTTAATATATGTTACTCTCATTGGTTGGTGTGTAAAGCTGTTTTGGCCAATAGCCAGGCAGGATGAGGTTATGCGGTACATTCAAACTGAGGACAGAGATGAAGAAGAGCAGAGTCAAACTGCCCAAGAAGCAAGATGTGAGGGAACTGTAAGCCACAGGACACATAGCAATACAGAGATGAATAGAAATGGATTAATTTAAATGGAAGAGCTAGCTAGTAATAAGCCTGAGCCATTGGCCAAACATTTATAATTAATATAAACCTCTGAGTGGTTATTCAGGAACAGGTGGGCAGGAGAGATCTGTCCATTTACACATATAGACAGATAGATTCACTGTGTGATGTATATAATCCATAACTTCAAAGTTAATAATCATAGTTAAGATTGGAATACAGTAACTTGTGTTTGCTTCAGCTCGGTATCAAGGGAATCAGGATTACTTGGCGTATTGCTCCCAGGGAAATCACTATGCCTTTTGGATTTGTTATTGTCCAATAAATTCTGATATTGTGGGATAACACAAGTGTGCCTGTTCTCTCCTTCCATTTTATTTGGGTTTGGAGCCTTGAACTTGGATCATGGGGCTTGTCAGCAAATGCCCTGTCCGTTGAGCCACATCCTCAGCCTGTGTCTGCATTTTTAAATCAACCGTACCAGCCCAGTCCATATAATTAGCAATTCAATCATCTGTTGTCTTACTGAGTCCTCATAACCCATAATAGATAGATAGATAGATAGAGATTGTGTTCTTGTGCATGCGTGCGTGCGTGCATGTGTGTGTGTGGGTTCAAGGCAGGGTTTCTCTGTCTTGAATACCTTAAAGTATGTTTCATTATGAAAATTTAAAATAGCAACCAAAGGGACCCATGCTGGGATTGTAGGGTTGTTTGTTCAGTACTGGCTTTTCGAGACAGGGTTTCTCTGTGTAGCCCTGGCTGTCCTGAAACTCTCTTTGTAGACCAAACTGGCCTCAAATTCACAGAGATCTGCATGCTTCTGCCTCCGAGTGCTGGGATTAAAAGCATGAGCTACCACCTCCTGTTGGTAGGAGAGATTGTATTCACTGTTTAGGTAAAAGAATCCGAGTCTTCTGTGAATTTTTGGCTGAAACACACAACTGACCACCTACAGGCTTAGTGCGGGATTCTAGCTCAGCCCGGAGGAGTCCCGCGGTCACTCAAAGACATGCAGAAAAGTCAATGGTAAGTGGTCTTTCTTGCAGAAACAGTTCTTAGCCAGCCCACTATTGTGTTGCGGGACTTGTGTCAGTACAACCACCAGAGTGTGTTTGGGTGGGCAGCTAGTCTTCAGCGTTGCATTTCAGGCGGTAGTACCCACGCAATGCCCACAGAACTCGGTTTCTCAGACGCGTGGGAGGCCTGTACATCATTTCCCAGAAGTGCCCGGGCCTCGCTGGTGCAGGAAAACTCCATTTCCCAGAGTTCCCCGGGAGGGCCTCGCCCCCTCCACCTGGACCGCGAGTAGCTGGAGAATTTTGCACCGGAAGTAACTCTCAGACTGGTGGAACCCAGAGCAGGTGAGGCTCCGGGCTGATTGCTGCACAGCAAATCAGGGACCCCACTGGCTGGTTGATCGAGGCCGTGAGAGTGCGCCTGGCGTCGGAGGTCTCCGTGGTCTTGGGCTGGGTGATTTGCGAAATAGGGAACCACGGGGTGTAGGGTCCGGGCCTTTGCTCATCTGGGTGATGGTGGAGCCATGCGGCTGAGCCAGAGCCATCCTGCAGGGGCTGTGGCATATTTTCATCGTCTCGAGGCCTTCAGCGGTGCACCCTGCCCTAGAAGAACTAGACTTTCCTATGTCATAGGCTGTCAGCTCAGCACTAGTGGGTTCGGGGCTCCAAGCAGGGCACCGCCCCTTGTCTGTCAGTAGAGGGTCTGTGTTGGTGAGAAGCAGCCACTATGATCTGTGTCCAGAACTGCCAGCTCTTATTTTTCAGTCGTAGGGATGGGACGTACCTTTTGTCTGCCTAGTAGGGTCATGGATTGGGACCAAGCTGCTTTGGTTTGGCTAGCAGCCAGCAGGAACCTGTGGCGCCTAAGGCAAAGGACTTCTTAGGGGAACAGAGCTGGGTGTGTCGTAGTCAGTCGCTCCTCCTTGGGAACTTGATTCTGTGTCTGTTGTCCATTGGCTCAAGAGAATGGGGTGGGGAGAACAACCCCTCCTATATCCTCCTTAGCTCACAACATTTGGTCTTCCAGGTGCAGCCGAAATGGGTGAGCCCCAGGGATCCATGAGGATCCTAGTGACAGGGGGCTCTGGACTGGTGGGCAGAGCCATCCAGAAGGTGGTTGCAGATGGGGCCGCCTTACCTGGAGAGGAATGGGTGTTTGTCTCCTCCAAAGATGCAGATCTGACGTAAGTTGAGATCATATTCAGACCCAACCCCTCCTCCTGGTTCCCTCTGCAGGCTGAAGAGTGCCCTGCTGGGTCTGTTCCTGACCTGGCAGTAGGTAGCTCTCCTGGAGTCTGGGTCCTCCCTGCCAGGTAACTGATCTGGCCATGGTTGCTGGCATTGCTAAGTAAACATCCTCCTGTAGTTCCTGGTGCCCACACCTAGTACCTGCTGAAGCTCTGAACTTGGTTCCCTGTCCCTTTGTCTGCCCTTCTAGCCTTAGACCCATCTAGCTTCTATATCCACTGCCCAAGCTCCTAACTCCTGGTTTCCTCAGGCCTCACTAGGCCCCTTGACATACTGGCTTCCCTCAGGGATGCAGCACAAACCCGAGCTCTGTTCCAGAAGGTACGGCCAACCCATGTCATCCATCTTGCTGCAATGGTAGGCGGCCTTTTCCGGAATATCAAATACAACTTGGATTTCTGGGTAAGTTGGGGTGCTGGGGAAAACAAACATTGGGAGCATTCCAGGAGCTTAGGCTCTTGCAGCTTCCACAGATTCACCCCTAAGAAGTTCCTGAGGACTGGTTTTGTACAGCCCTGGAGCCCTTTGGCCAAGTGTTGACCTGCAGGATTGGGAAGCTGAAAAAAGCCAGCATGCCACACTGTGCAGCTAGAGGCAGGTTAGCTGGCAGATTGGTGAATTCCCAGGGGTTAAAGTGTCTAGCATGTGCCTTAGGAGAAGAGCAAGTCCTGCTTCTGTGGACTGTGCTCATGTTGGTCCACCTGTCTCTGGGCAATGGCTTTGGCTGGCCTGACTAGACACTGCAGAATACAGAGATTCCCACCAGATTTTATCCAAGAACTCTCACCCAAAGAAAGCTCTGCTTGCCCATTCTATCCCAAGCAAACTGCTTGGTCACTACCTCATTCCTGTTATTAGACCAATATGCCTCCTATCAATTTAGGAAAGAAAGCTGGAGAGAGGCAAGGCGGGCCAGTGAGTAGAGCTGGGTAGGAACATTCCGGAGTTAGGAAGTGGGCTGCTTCTTTGAAGTAGGAACCCCACCTCCAGTTTATCTCATCTCTACCCAGCCCTTAATAGCCCTGGGAATGCCACTCTGGCCTCCACACCCAGGCAGGCAGAGCAGGACCTTCCTCTGTCCCTAGAAAATGACAGCCTTTATAAGGTCAGTGCTGGGAGGCTTAGCCTTGTTCCAGAAACACTTCAGATAAATAGGCACAGTTAGTGCTCATATCTGAGCCAGGCTATGTTCCCATGTCTCTCCCTGGAGGAACAGGAAAGAGCCTGGGGCATTCATAGACAGCCTAACTGTAGCTGCTTTTTCTTCTTCTTCTCCTCCTCCTCCTTCTTTTTTAAATATTATTGGTTTTTGTTTTGTTTTTTTTGTATGTAGTGTTCTGCCTGCATGCCAGAAGAGGGCGCCAGATCTCATCTCATTATAGATGGCTGTGAGACACCATGTGGTTGCTGAGAATTAAACTCAGGACCTCTGGAAGAGCAACCAGTGCTCTTAAGCACTGAGCCATCTCTCCAGGACCCCTGTAGTTGCTTTTGTTTACACTTTGGGGGTCTTCTGCCCAGGTCCCAAATAAATACATGGAGACTTATTCTTACTTAAAAATGCCCAGTCTTAGCTGGGTTTGTTTCTAGCCAGCTTTTTTTAACTTAAATTATCTTGTTTTTCTTTATGTTTTGCCTCTGGACTTTTTACCTTTCTTTATTCTATATATCTTTCTTTCTTACTCCATGGCTTGCTGGGTGGCTCTGTGGCTGTGTGGCTGTGTGATTCTGTGGCTGGGTGGCTGTGTGGCTGGGTGGCTGTGTAGCTGTGTAGCTGGATGGCTCTGTGGCTCTGTGGCTGGCCCCTGGTGTCCTCCTTTTCTTGCTTCTTTCTTCTTTTCTCCTTCTGTTTATTCTCTGCCTGGCAGCCCCACCTATCTCTCTTCTGCCTAAGCAGCTATTGGCCATTCAACTCTTTATTAGACCAATCAGGTGTTTTAGGCAGGCAAAATAACACAGCTTTACAGAGTTAAACAAATGCAACACATCTTTGCATCATTAAGTAAATATTCTACAGCATAAACAAACATACCTTAAACTAATATTCCACAACATCTAACCCACCTGTGCTACCCACTGCAGAGGAAGAATGTACACATCAATGACAATGTCCTGCATTCAGCCTTCGAGGTGGGCACTCGCAAGGTGGTATCCTGCCTGTCCACCTGTATCTTCCCTGACAAGACCACCTATCCTATTGATGAGACAATGGTGAGGGGCAGGACCTCCTGGGGTAGGACCTGAGGGTGTGGGCAGAGCCAGATGGGGGTTCTCAGTGCATCTCCTGCTCCTCCAGATCCACAACGGTCCACCCCACAGCAGCAATTTTGGGTACTCATATGCCAAGAGGATGATTGACGTGCAGAACAGGTGCTCCTTCTGGTCTTGCCCAGTCCTCCTTGGAGAGGGGAGGATGGACCTTTGGGTTAGTGAGGCAGTGTTGCTGCCTCATTTATATAGCTTCAGAAGGTATTGGGGACACTAGGGATATACTCTGGGGATGAGGTCAGGAGACACTGTATCTCTGCAGGGCCTACTTCCAGCAGCATGGCTGCACCTTCACTGCTGTCATCCCTACTAATGTCTTTGGTCCTCATGACAACTTCAACATTGAAGATGGTCATGTGCTGCCTGGCCTCATCCATAAGGTGCACCTGGCCAAGAGTGAGTGAAGCTGTCCAGCACACGCCTGGCCCAGGTTACCTGCCTGAAGGGGTCCTGGGCTCAGCTGTAGGGTGGGCAAGGAGCTGGCTCTGGATGCAGAACTGTGACACTTGCCTAATCTGTAGGTAATGGTTCAGCCTTGACTGTGTGGGGCACAGGGAAACCACGGAGACAGTTCATCTACTCATTGGTATGTATAAGGGCAGCATGGCCATCCCAGAAAGCTGGCAGGTAGTATGACATAGGAAACATTCCTTGAACCTTGCCAAGTCCCTAGGGGTGCAACTTTGGTACAGTAGGAGAAAGTGTAGCCTGGATGAGGGACCTCCATCCAGGGTGAACCCTGGCAATGCCCCCAAAGGAACAGAAACAGCAGTACAACCTCCCCACTAGGGGCATTTGGTACTCACTTGTGGATTGGACTTTCTGACCTCCAGGACCTAGCCCGGCTTTTCATCTGGGTCCTGCGGGAATACAATGAAGTGGACCCTATTATCCTCTCAGGTGGGCACTCACAGGGCAAGACCTGTGTCTACCCTAAGGAGTGGGAACAGACATGCTCCTAGGGGTCTGGACAGGTAGGCCTGACTGATTACTGACCTGTGGTTCCCCACAGTGGGTGAGGAAGATGAAGTGTCCATCAAGGAAGCAGCTGAGGCTGTGGTGGAGGCCATGGACTTCTGTGGGGAAGTCACTGTATCCTTTGACTCCAGTGAAGGGCTGATAGTGTGGTACTGTGGTGGGGTACTTGTAGGATGACCAACATAAGACCATTTTGTCTCTGGTGGTGCTTGCCCTGACAACAGGAGGGGATCTGCTATTTTCAGACCTGTCCCAGGAAAAGACAGGTTCCAGGCAGGGCAAATGGATAATAGTACTCCTCCTAAGGCCTTGACCAAGGTGTTCAGTTTGACTCAACAAAGTCAGATGGACAGTATAAGAAGACAGCCAGCAATGGCAAGCTCCGGTCCTACTTGCCTGACTTCCGGTTCACACCCTTCAAGCAGGGTACGCTCCTACCCCTCCCAAACCTGTAACCACCCCAACCTGTGCTACAGGCTTCTTGCCGGCTAGCCCTTGGCTTCAGCACCAACTAACTGTTCTTCCCTGTCCCCTGTGGGATCTCAGCCTCTGTACTGCGACCATGGGGTGGGGTTTCAGTGCCCTGGAGGCTTGGTCATCAGACCCTCACTGGGAGGCGGGACACTGTAGTTTAGGGTGTGTGTTGGGGCAGGTGGTGTCACCAGCTCTCATCTCTCTGCAGCTGTGAAGGAGACCTGTGCCTGGTTCACTGACAACTATGAGCAGGCCCGGAAGTGAAGCATGGGACAAGCAGGTGCTCAGCTGGCGATGCCCAGTCATTGGTCACCACCCTCAGAACTCACCAAGAACTGAGAATAGAATCCAGCAGCCTAAGCCACATGCTGGCCTCTGCCAGGGGGCTCCATGCAGCTCTTTAGTAGGGTCCATGTTTGTCCATCCTCTGGGAAAGGACAGATCAACACTGTGCTTGTCTGCTTCTGCCCCAACCTCAGTGCATCTATGCTGGTCCTGCTGTCCCTTGTTTGGAAACCAATAAAATGAATTTTCATAAGCCTGGACTTGAAGCTATGTTCAGCCTTCCCCTCTCCGCAACACAGCCTTCCTAGCTTGTCCAGTCCTGGGCCCCACTCTCCCCGTGTGCTACTTAGCTCCTAAAATCTGCTAAGCCCTAGTCCCCATGAGAAGGACCAGATGGTGGATATGTGGGAGTCAGGAAGCAGAGAGTGCAGGTCAGATGTGCATTGTCAGTGGGCTCAGGTACAGGGCAGGGTACCTCACCAGCTCCACTATGGTCACACAAAGGCCTCTGTGCCTCAGACTTGAGGACCTTGATGGATCTTGATTTGGATTGACTCAATAAGGATGGACCACCAGTTAGGGCTGCACAGGAGAACCTACCTAAGTGTGCTGCAGCTAGAGGGAAGTCACTTTGGGTTTGCTTGTTGTCTCTGTCCACTGCAGCTCTGGGTCATTTCCAGGCTCCCATCCTAGATTCCATCACCTAAGACTGTTGGGATTTTTTTCTTGTCCATGATGACATGGGGTTGGAAGCTACAGGCCCCTCCCTTGGCTCCTCTCAGATGGTTTTCTCTTACTCACCAGTTCCTAGATAACCACTTAGAGGCTTATACTAATTATAAATGTTTGGCCAATTGGTCAGCTTATCACTAGCTAGCTCTTACATTTAAATTAACCTATTTTATTAGTAATAGAAATAATTTTGTATCACCATGTGGCTCTTGGCATACTGTTTCTTTCATGCTTCTTGGGCATCTGCCCTGACTCCACCCTTCATCTCTTTAATTTGAATGTACCACCTAACCTTATTCTGCCTGGCTATTGGCCAAAAGAGCTTTATTCATCAACCAATGAGAGTAACCCACTTCACAGTGTACAGAAAAACCAGCCCACAACAGTTAGCACTGTCCCTGAAGACGGGGAGAGCAGAGGTGAGCATTCATTCCCAGACAGCGCTCCAGGCAGGCAGAGGTGATGACTGGCACCTATGTAATACATTAAGACTTTCTCAGGCGATGGTGACTTATGACCACCAGCCACATAGCTGAAACTGACAACAGGTTATTTAAAGGAACAGAACTGCTATAGGTACATATATAGTGATTTATACATTTATACAGGATGTGCTCTGGGTAGCCCAACAATGACTAATACTGGAGAGGCCAAGAATCTAAGTTGTTCAGTCACTGAAGCTGGATGGCCTGGAGGACTCACTCCTGCAGAGTTGCTAGTCTTCTGCAACTGTATACATTGGGATTCTGGATGGGCTTGGCAGTGACAAAAAAGCAGTTTCCTTCCGTATCCTGTTATCTGGGCTGCCACCAGAAGGCACTGTCCTGATTTAGGGAGGCTCTTCCTGCTTCAAATAATCTTATAAAAATCCTTGGCAGGCTTGCCCAGGCACAATTGTAGTTAATTCCAGGGGTGGTTATAGCTGACAGCTCACCCCTCCCCTCAGAAACCACTTATTCGACCCCACTGCCTTTTCCCCAGGTCATCAGCCTGTCTGCTGTCTCATCGCTGGCTCAGATTTCCTCAGCCCAGTCCAACTTTCCTATACATTCTACCTCCCACCTCCCAGAAATACTAAAGATATCCGATTGTTTCCCCCTTCCCCCATCCCACTAACCCTTGGTCCTCAGCCTGCATCTGAAGCCTTTGTATCCCAGCAGAACAGTCCGTGGTTTACCTGGTCTTTCACCCTCTAAAGCAGCATCTGCTGGCTTCTCCTATGTTGTCCTGCCCAGTATACATCTGACTGGTGCCTTCCCAGTCCCCCTGCCCCCATCTTCAAATTTCTTTTAAGCTTAATCCTTTGATGGGCATTCATGTAGGGGACCAGGGCATTGAGGATGTATGCCTCCAGCCTCCAGAAAGCTGAGCTGAGCAGAACCTACCAGACACTCTGTTGTTCAGTGCCCACCAGTCTGTTTTAGCTGCATCATCATGTCAAGGAACACACACTGTTTTAAAAATTGGAATGCCATGACCGCTCTGATCAGGCAGCATGCATTTTCTGGCAGGCTTGAGGTCAAGTCTCAGCCTCTAACATTTCCAGGTGCTATTGGCTGCAACCCAGAATACAGAAATTCCTTGTGTTCGTGAACATGTTTTTTTGTCCCCCACCCTCCATGAAATTCTCCATGAATTTGTCCCTGTAAAGAGTAAGGATTCTGCAAGTTCCCTGTGTCAGTTTGCTTTCTGCTGCTACCTAAGACAATTAACTTGTAACAAGGGAAAGTTTTATTTAGCTTTAGTTTTTAGCTCCTGATTTTATGTGTTTCCATTTCTCATCAGGCAGACTCAGCACTCTTAGGCTTCTAGTAGGGCCTGAAGAAAGATCAGGGACTACAACTATCCAACTCAGGTCAGACAAGAGGAAAGGGTTGTTTTATCACATTCCAACTGGCAAGCAGAAGACAGACCAGCATTAACTACGGGACCTCACAGTCCAAGGATATCATTGCCTTCTATAAATTTGGTGTACTTCTAAGCGCTGTATTCTATTTTGCCTAATTTTACACGTGGAAAACAGTAACAAACACAGCCTGCAGTAGGGGCAAATGCCTTAATCCCTGTCTTCAGGGAGGCAGAGGCATCCGGATCTTTGTCTACAGCCTGGTCACAAATCTAGTTCTAGGACAGTTACACAGAGAAACCCTGTCTTGGAAGAAAAAAAAAAATGTTGCGAACTAATAGTGACTGATTAGTGCTGCTTTTAATCTGGAGAACCAGAGCCAGCATTGAGAATCGAAACCAAGGCAGCAAGCTACGCAAGAGCTGTACCAGTTTGTAGTACACTCGCCCCCTCCAGCCCCATCCTGGGGTGGTTGGAGCTTTTCCCCTGTATCTCTCTGCACGGCTTTTGGGGGGAACTCCAGCTTCAGGTTTTCCTGGTCGAATCAGATAGCTTGCTTAGAGCTAGCTTTTCATCCTTTCTGTCCTTTTCCTCTCTGCAAAATCGCCAGCTCCTTCCCTTAGGCACGAAGAAAAATCCCACCTCAAGCAACAAAATGCAGACTTTAGCTCCCTGCCCCGCCCCGTACTCCTCCCCGAACCCGCCCAGTCGCTTCCGCTCATCAATGCTGGTATAGTGGGCGGGGCTCGTGCCGTGAGGACTGGAGCATCCAGCAGGGAGCAGGATGGCGGCCGCAGGGTCTGAATCTCTGCGCGTGGGCTTCGTGGGCGCAGGCCGCATGGCCGAGGCCATCGCCCAGGGCCTCATACGAGCAGGTGGGGAGGCGAGACCTGGGGGGGGGCGGTTTTCAGTGGGAGGAGCCCGTAAGCCTCGGCGGGAGGCGCACATGGTTCGCCCCAATCCTGAGCAAGAGCAGGCTTCCTTCCATCAAGGTGTCCTGGATCCCCGTGTGAGCCTGCAGTCCCTTTTCCAGGAGGGTGGGTGGGCGAGCCAGGCGTGATGTAGAGAAAAATAACAGCTTATTTAACGCCGATTGTATTGTTGAATGATAATTTCTTTAAATGTACTGAATTAAAGAAAATCACCATAACTTCATTCGTGACTTCTTTGTGGGGGTTTTGCTTGTGTATTTGTTGTTTCCTTCTGGTATTTCTGATTTCTCTGTGTCGCCCTGACTGCCTTGGAATTTGCTTGGTAGACCAAGCTGGCCCTGAACTTTGAGATCTGCCTGCCTCTACCATCCGAGTGCTTTGACTAAGCTTACTTTTGAGTTATTTTCTTAATGTGGCTGTGATTTTATAGTCCATATGTGGCACAAACCAGTTTTGTCTTAGACTGGACTGGCTTAATGCCGAGTTAGTGTTCAGCTTCCTGCCCTTCTCTTGCACCTCTTATTTATTGTGTTTTCTATTTCTGCATCAGCTCCACTCTTGGGAGGAAGACGGTTGGCTCTCTGTGCTGCCAATCACTGGTTTGTTATCTCTGGATGCCAACAATACCTTGAATGTGAAGGCCAAAGTGCCTCCTACAGTACCAGATGGCTGCTGCCTGGGGGCTGGAGAGTGACCTGAGGAGGGAGGCAAACTCTTCCTGGTGGAGGACTGCTGGTACTGCAGGGGCTGTCAATACTGGCCTAAGTGCTGTACACTGGTTAGAAAGCTTTACTACAGACTGCCGGTAGAGAAAGTTGGTGACCTTTGACTCTCTGCTTTCAATTGTACTTCAGAGTCCAGAGGGTCATGAGCATTAGAGAATGGCTTCCTACAAGTCTCATGGTGTTTACATGTAAAACCTGACAGTTCACTTGCCTCTTAGTTCTATGTCAGCTGCCACTGACACTAGATGCCTCTATGTTCAGGTTGTGCTGGGTGTGCCCTTCCGTCTGGCCTAGTCTTTCTACCTCTATACCTCCAAAAACATGATTTCCACCAAACGGGTACTTAGTCTCCCTAAGACATCCCAGCACACTTGCCTTGTAGCAAGGGAGCATGGCCTCTGTCTTGTCTTTATCAGACAGGTTTTGGTGGGGGTGGTGGGAGATGGTAGTGGTGGTGTTCAAGACAGGGTTTTAAAAAAAAACTTATTTATTTATTTGCCTTAGTGTTTGCCTGGAACTGAAACTACAAACAGTTGTGAGCTGCCATGTGGGTGCTGGAAATTGAACCTCAGTCCTCTGGAAGAGCAGTCAGTGCTCAGTGCTCTGAGCCATCTCTCCAGCCCCCTCTTTTTAAAAAACAAACAAACAAACAAAAAACTAACTTTTTTATTTACAAGGCAGGGTTTAAGCTGCCCTGGCTGTCCTGGAACTCACTTTATAGACCAAGCTGGCCTCGAACTCACAGAAATCCTCCTGCCTCTGCCTCTCAAGTGCTGAGATTAAAGGGATCTGCTACCACACCTATTGATCAGACAGGCTATATATTTTTTATTTTATTTTATGTGCATTGATGTCAGATTCCCTGGAACTGGAGTTACAATTGTGAGCTGTAATGTAGGTGCTAGGAATTGAACCCAGGTCCTTTGGAAAAGCAGCCAGTGCTCCCAACCGCTGAGCCATCTCTCCAGCCCTGCTATTTTTTTTCAAATATTTTTATTATTTTATGTTCATTGGTGTTGTTTTTATTTATTTATTTATTTATTTATTTGCCTTGATGTTTGCCTGGAACTGGAACTACAGACAGTTGTTAGCTGCCATGTGGGTGCTGGGAATCAAACCCGGGTCCTCTGGAAGAGCAGACGGTGCTCTTAACCGCTGAGCCATCTCTCCAGCCCCAGCCATCTCTCCAGCCCCTCATTGGTGTTTTACATGCATGTCTGTGAGGGTGCCAGATCTTGAAGTTAGAGACAGTTGTTAGCTGCCATGTCGGTGCTGGGACTTGAACCTGGGTCCTCTAGAAGAGCAGTCAGTGCTCTTAAGCTCTGCGCCATCATCTCTCCAGCCCTATTTTTTTTTAAGATTATTTTATATGTATGAGTGTGTGCCTGTGGAGCCCAAAGGAGGGCTCACCGGTTCCACTGGAGGTGGACTTATAGACAGTTGTCAGTGCCATGTGGGTCCCGGGAACCTGTCCCAGGTCTTTAAGAGCACCAACTACTTGCAGTTTCTGAGCTGTCTCCCCAAACCCTTCACCAGCTATCTCCCTATCCACCTACTCCAGGCCTGGTGTTCCTGCAGAGATTTTGCCTTTTTTTTTTTTTTAAACTTTATTTATTTATTATTTATTCATTTATTTATTTGCCTTGGTGTTTGCCTGGAACTGGAACTACAGACAGTTGTTAGCTGCCATGTGGGTGCTGGGAATCGAACCCGGGTCCTCTGGAAGAGCAGACGGTGCTCTTAACCGCTGAGCCATCTCTCCAGCCCCGAGATTTTGCCTTTTGGCTAACAGACATAAGTGCTCCTGTCAGCTGCCCCTTCCCTGAAAGCAGAAACACTTGGTTTCTGTGTCTTGTCAGGATCAGGCAGGTTCCTGGCCCCAGAATCTAACAGCAGCTATGACAACGGCATTCAAGTACAGTTGACTTTACTTCATTGCTCAGCACCAAGGACAAGCATCCCTACTCTGATCCTAGGGAGCCTTAAGCTAACAGTGGGCTAGGCAAGCTGTTTTCTATCTTCCCAGTCCTCACCACCCTTTGCCTCTCTATCCAGGCAAAGTAGAAGCTGAGCAAGTACTGGCCAGTGCACCAACAGACAAGAATCTCTGCCACTTCAGGGTGAGTGAGACTTGGGGTCTTGTCCTTCTGCAGCACCTTTCAAAGCAGGTATGACTAAAGGAGGAGAGGTCAAAGACCAGGCAGAAAGTCAAGATTTGGAAGACTAGAACAGACTGTGTGCCTATGTAGGGTGGTTGTGAATACTAGGATGGAAGGCTCCAGAAGGTAAATCTTGGAGTCTGTGAGGAGTAGGGTCGGTTGGGTTTGCACTTGAGAGTACGGCTAGTACAGGCATTTGTAACAACGGACCTGAGGGAACCCATGGAATTCAGGATGATTGATGGCACACAGGTGCGTTGTAGGACACCTCCTCACACAGCCTCGTTTCTGGCCCTGGTGTCTGTGCAGGCTCTGGGTTGTCAGACTACACACTCCAACCAAGAAGTGCTGCAGAACTGTTCCCTTATCATCTTTGCCACCAAGCCTCAAGTCCTGCCAGGTGTTCTGGCAGAGGTGGCCCCTGTAGTGACCACTGAGCACATCGTGGTATCTGTGGCTGCTGGGATCTCTCTGAGCTCTCTGGAGGAGGTGAGTGGCCTATGATATGAAACGGGCTCTGTTGGCCCTTCTTGCAGGGGGGTGCATATAGCATCCCAGACAACCTCCAGAAGTAGTTAGGCTACCAGGGTAGATGGCTAGGACAGGGTTCTGCCAATGTGCCTAAGGTGTTTGCCTAGCAGGCTCAGTCTCTTAGGCTGCCTCACACTAAGCTCTTTTTTTTGTCCAGCTGCTGCCCCCGAAGACACGAGTGTTGCGAGTCTCTCCCAATCTACCCTGCATAGTCCAGGAGGGGGCCATGGTGATGGCACGGGGACACCATGCTGGGAATGATGACGCTAAGCTTCTACAGAACTTGCTGGAGGCCTGTGGCCAGTGCATAGAGGTTCCTGAGTCTTATGTAGATATCCATACTGGCCTCAGTGGCAGTGGTGTGGCCTTTGTGAGTATTATCTTATTAACCCTTACCCTCGAAGATAAGCCCTTAGCAAAGGCCTTGCTCTCAAGGTCTCAGAGTCAAACCCTAGGGCCTCAAGTGGTCCATGGGCCACCAGTGAACTCTGCTGTCTCTTAGAACATCATGCTTTGTTGGACCATGGAGGCTGGCCACTTTACCAAACACTGGGTTTAGGCCTTATAGCCTCAGGTATCTGTGACCACATTCAGAGCTCTGTTCCTTGTGGTTCCAAGTCAGTGGTTCTCACTCTCCCTAACCCTACCACTCTTTTTATACAGTGTGTCATGTTATGGTGACCTCAACCATAAGATTATTTTTGTTGCTACTTCCTAATTTTGGTACTATTATGAATTGTAATATAAATACCTGTGTTTTCCATTGGTCGTAGGTGACCCCTGTGAAAGGGTTGTTTGACTCCCAAAAGGGTCTTCACCCAGAGGTTGAAAATTGCTGTTCAGAATATCCTCTAGCTGGGAGCTGTGTCCAGCAAAATGTCAACTTTGGCATTCTCATTCCCAATGCTATTACTCTAGGTGTGCACATTCTCGGAGGCCCTGGCTGAAGGTGCTATAAAGATGGGCATGCCCAGTGACCTGGCCCACCGCATTGCTGCCCAGACCCTGTTGGTGAGTGAAAAATTCCTCAGGAGAATGCTGGGGAGGTTATGCTCAGGAGTGAGTGCTGTCTCCAGCAGACAGGAAGACAGCCTGCAAAGTCCAGACAGGCTGGGGAAATGTGTAGATGCCCCACCTCTCTCAACTCTCCCTTAACTCTTCTCCCCCAGGGGACAGCCAAAATGCTGCAGCAGGAAGGGAAACACCCAGCCCAGCTTCGGACAGATGTGCTTACACCAGCTGGAACCACCATCCACGGGCTTCATGCCCTAGAGCAGGGCGGACTTCGAGCAGCTACCATGAGCGCGGTAGAAGCAGCTACCTGCCGGGCTAAGGAACTCAGCAAGAAATAAGCCAGGATCCAGGAGAAGCTAACAGGCTCCTTGCCCAGCTACAGCCTCTGAGTGGTGAGAACAGCCCTGCATGGGTGTTGGCGTGTGCTGTCCTCCAAACATCATGGCCATCATCTTCA
The DNA here is from genome assembly GCA_004025045.1 of Sigmodon hispidus. Classification (NCBI taxonomy): domain Eukaryota; kingdom Metazoa; phylum Chordata; class Mammalia; order Rodentia; family Cricetidae; genus Sigmodon; species Sigmodon hispidus. The sequence goes on from PVIH01000503.1 coordinate 172,535, forward strand.
TCAAAGAAGAAGATGCTTGTAATGACTGCTTGTAAGAGACCCTCAAGATCAGGTCTGTTGCCTGTGACAGTCAAGGAAGGAGGAGATAGGGAGAGTCACTTGACCCTCATCTGTGATTCTGCCTCTTGCCTTCTGTACCTCTCAGCCAGTGTAATTGTGTCTCAGTTGTCCATAGCCTCATGGTCTCAGAAGGTGGTAAAATGTAGCCTGTGGAAAATGAACTGATGTGGGAGAGGTTTCCATCTTTGAAGATATGGGGGACATTATGCTGGCATGAGATATTTTCATGGTATGGCTGCTTTGGGGTCATCCACACTCCTGTAAGCAACACCACATCTGTGCTCTGTAAACCCAATAAACTCATTGATTCCTGAAGTTGGAATTGTACTTTGGTTTGTCCTTGGTACCCTATAAAGACAGGGTAAATATTTATATTTCCTCAAGGAGAAAGAGTATCTGCATTAGGCACCAGCCTCCTCGCTTGCCCAGGTTACACCCATTTCCCCTTTGTTCCACCGCTGACAACAATGGTTCTCTATCCATCACACAAGGGTTTCCACTTCCTCTACACTCAGAAAAAGTGTCCATCTCTGCAGGCCTCCTCAACCCCCAAGGAAGCAATAATCCTGCTTCTAAAGAGTCATACTAGGCAATGTTGGTTCTCAAGTGCCTGCATGATTTTTTTTCTGGAGGGGGGGAGGGGTTTGGATTCCATGACAGAGCTCCTAGCAACAAGAGTTACTGAGCCTGGTCTAGAGCCCTGACCCTTCTATGAATTCCTATGGGATTGTTCGAAAGCCAATGGTCAGACTACGGAGCACAGGGTGGGGATGGCATGGGAATAGAGGGTGCTTTTCCCAAAGAGCTCCATTTCTCTCCCTGAAGCCAGAGCCTGGGCCATAGGAGGAAAGAGTCCCCAGCAGAAGCTGCTGAAGAGACCCCTCTCCCAGCAGTCAGCAGGTGGCATGCCCTTCCATAGAGAAGCTGCACTGAGGGGTCTCATGCTGCAGACCTATGCTGTCCTGTGCTCAGGTTGCACCAGTCAAGTGGAAATGCTATTTGAGGTTTCAAAGTGGATCCTAGCTAGCTTTGGAAGACTAGAACCCTGCCTCCAGCTGAAACTCCACAGGCTCCAGGGCAGGGGGAGCTGGAGCCTGCTACAACACACAGGTGCTACCTCCGTAGGCTTTGACTCTTTAGTATATCCTTTCTTAGACCAGCAGGCCAGGAAAATCAGTACTTTCAGAGAAGTGAGACCATAGGATTGAACACCAGGGCTCTGAGGCTACTGATAGGGAGGACTTGGTTTAGCTCTGGCCCCCACCCCAAGTACCCTCTACCCCAAAACTCTCCTGGACACCCAGACCCCAAGATGCTTACTCCCTCACACTTACCCAACAGCCTCCTGAGACTTGGTGGAAGCATCTATCAGTATGACTTGGGGCAGCTCCCACAGTGACATCATCTGCTTGCTGGGTGACACCAGACACCTATCTATAAAGCAGGACGAATGGTAGAGGAAGAGACTGTCTCATTCCTAGACCCATTACTACAACATTGCACCTCTTCCTTCTCAGTACCTGGCCTTGGACATGCCCCTTCATCCCATTTCCAGTGGGTGGCTCCTCTCAGCCAAGGGCTACCTGATTGGACTCTGTGGCCTTGTCACTTGTCAAAAGGGCCATCCTGAGTTCAGTCCATGACCTTATCCCCTCACTTACAAGGATTCATAGAAAAACAGCTCAGCTGCTGTGTTAATACAAAATGCCAAGTGAGCTGACCAATGATAATAAGAAGACAGGTGATTCAAAAGCAGAGCGTTCCATCTCAGCTTCAGGGTCACATGCCTGTGCTGTGCAGACACAAGGCAGTCAGTTTCCCTGACTTCCAAGTCCAGGGTCTGGTATAAGGCATCCCCTTATGGGAACCCCTTGGGCAGCCACTTGCCAAGAGAATCACTGAGGGTATACCAACCGATGTTTCTATCTGGGACCAGAGCTAGGAAGTGGAACATACTCTTTCATTGCCCAGTCATGGTTCAGAGGTGACAGGCTGAGACACAGGCTGTTGTCTACTCAAAGAGGCAGCCATACAGCTGTAACGCTCTCATCCAGGCCTCTTCCTATAGGATGCTGCTTACCTAGTCACTACTTCCTGAGATAAAAAGTGATAGATGCTCATGGTATGCTCTTTAGTCAATATTGCTCCACTTGTATGTCCTCCTCCTCCCCCATCCTATGGAGTGTTCCAGATCTAAGCATTAGATCCAGCCACAAAAATAAGACTAAAACAGGGTGGCTGATGAAGTTGACCTGTTTCACCTTTATTACAAAAACGCCATCAGCCCATCTGGCCAGGTGAACTTACTGTAAGCAAGATTGAGTATCAGAGAAAGAGCCCTACAATAAGATATGAACACACATGCCACAAGCCTCCTATTGAGGATGACTGATGGGGTCAAGATGCCTTTGTGAGCAGATTTAGAAGAAGCTAGACTGTACCAGATCCCAGTTGGGCTTCCCATGGTCCATCCTGACTAGGTAGTGTAAAGGGTTCAGTCCTCAGAAGACCAACTGTCTGGCTTGGGGTGTGCGCCTCCTCTCATACCATTTTGTTCCACCTATAGCTTTCATTTCCCAAGTACGTGGACCTTGGGGACAAGGCTGCCTGTGACCACTGAGAGCCTCCAACCCCCAAAAGCAGTGGTGGTGGCTCCAATAGAACTCACACACCCATCTTTCTAGGCTGGGTGCCTTCTCCAGACAATCTGTTTATGAATCCAGGGCAGGACCACATACACCTTGTGGCGAACAGGCAGGCCTCCAGGATTCCTGTGCAATGCTTTGTACATAGCAGGTAGGAATGGCTGCCGAAGAAAGGAACTGCAGTTTTTCCTTCTTTACTAATTCTTGCAGCTCAGGGCCCACAGGGAACAGCAGCACAACACGGATGGGTACACAGTGAGAGTATACGGCTCTCTTAAGGGGCCCATGAGTCCCATCAGACACTGAGTACAGAAATGTGAGGTGACTGCACATCTTAGGCCCAGCTGCTACTGGGACTGAGGCCCCTGTGCATCAGGACATGCAGAAGTGCAAGCCCTAGAGTTATAAGACCTACTGCTGGGACATAGGGGCACCTGGGCAAAGCAGCCTCCGCCACAACCAGGACTCAGCCACCAGAACCCCGGTCTATAGCATGTAAAGAATACCAGCATATTCTAGTCTAAAAAAATTACACTTAAATAAGTTATTGTTTGAGCCCAGGATCTTGGGCATCCTAGCAAGCACCCTTAGCCTGAGATGACACCTTTGCACCTTCTCATGGGCGTCTCCCTAGCCCAGTTAATGATAGTATACAGACACAAACCTAACAGGAACTCTGTGACCCAGTCATCCCACACATGATTGTTTTTAGGGCAGCAGCAATATAAGGCCATAGAAACCTTCTGGACCTTGTGTCTCCAGATGAAGGAGGCTTGGACAGTTAACAGAGGCTAGTGAGGGGTTTCACCCCTGAGCCCTAGTCTCTGCCAGCTCCAGTCTATCTTGGCCCAGGCCAAAGGAGGAAACACAATAGAAAGGCTGAAGACAGAAACAGATGGAAACCTCTCCAAAAGAACAGTACAGTACAGGTAGCCTAGGCTGCAGCAGCTACTAGAAGCTACACAAGCTGGATGTAAATCCAAGGCTCAAGCTGGTCTGCCTCTCTGCAGACTTGGAAGTAGGTTTATCAAAGCTTGCTGGCAACTCCTAGCCTAGGTACCTGGCTGATCTGGAAGCTGCTGGTATAAATACACTAGACTTATGAAACCCCACCAAGTTGCTAGTGCTGGAGACCCTCTACCAACCATGATTGAGCAAGGATGCCTAGGTCTTTAGTTTGAGGAAGCCAGGTACATAGGTGACCAGATGGGCTTGAGTGTGTACAGATGGAGTCCTCTACCTGAGCCTCTGTTCTCTTGCTCCATATTTTCCCTCAGCTCTTGATATTTACATGACTAGGGTATAATGTGGTTCCAAGGAGCTGTATTTTTGGATTTAAATGGTGATCACTTTTGGATACCTCATTCAAGACTCCATCCATTGCCAAACTCTTACATCCCTTGCCTGTCCCCACTTCGTGTTTTCAAGGCTCAGACTCTGAGAAGTTAAGGGTAGACTACAAGGACAAGGGCTCAGGACACTATTTCTGCAAAGGCAGTATTGCTCCTCTCTAAGACACAGGTGCTTCAGCTCTAGACCACCGGGAGCAATTTGAATCCATAGTTAGACAGAGAGCAGAGTGATTCAAAATTTGGACAGCCCTCTGAGCCTTTTCTCCTTCAGTCTAGGCCATCCAGCAACAGTTCCTCTGTAACTCCCTCACAATATCAGGGTGGGTGAGTCTAGGGGGAGGCTTGGTGCGGGAAGAAAGCCCATGGAGGTAGGGCTTGACTCTAAGGCACTGCAGAGTTCCCAGATGGTTGCAAAGGCCATGACCTATTTACAGGTAGATCAGATAGCTCTAGAGCTAGATGGTTTGTGGTTTATCCTGTCATTGGTCAAGCCACCCGGAGTTCAAATCCAAACACTTGCCAACATCATGAATAGAAGATCTATCCAGAATAGAGGGGTTTTGTTTGTTTGCAAGACTAAAAATCCAAGTAGATCAGAATCTACTATACTCTGTTGCATCTAAACCTCACCAAGTATTGGGCTTCCATTTCCCCACTTCCCACTTTCTTGTGACCACATCACCCCAGGCCAAAGGACTGGGGCCTAACCTGGACTCTGATCCAGCACCAGAGTAAGGGCAAAAGAGCCCAGACACCTCATTTTGCCAGCGCTCATGGTTCCCTATGAAGAACATCTTTTAAAACAGGTTTAATGTGTTTTTTGTTTGTTTTTAGAACAAAACCAAATGCTTTCCTACTGAGATGAGGTCAGGTAGCACCAGTGAGGCATGTGAAACAGAAGCAGCAGCCTCATCCAGTGCACATGGGTGCAGGGGTAAGGGTGAGCCCCATAGGGGCCAGAATAAAGGTACAGTCAACTGTTCTCCAGTAGGTGCTGTGCTTATGGGGCCATGTGTGCCTGCCCAGCAAAGAGAATTTGCTTCTTTAAGCTGCTTCCTCAAGACCTTGTGGATCACAGGGCAGGACATCCTTTATCAAGCCGTGTTGGGCTTGTACCCCTGGAGCTCTACAGTGGACTATACCAGGGAGAAAAGGTGGAAGATGGCAGACTTTGTATGCCCCTTCTCTCCCAGTGCAGCAGGAAAAAGGCCAGTGGACCACAGTAGTCACACACCACCATGAGAAGCTGCTGGTGAGGGCCCAACGCCTCCAAGCCTCCGTGCCATGGTAATGAGGGAACGTAGCTGCACTAGCCTCAATGGTCCCACTTCTCTAGGATCCTGGCTCTCCAGCCACCTCAGAGCTGTCTCTAGACCCCAAACAGCTTCCCCAGCAGTAGGTACCAACATTCCTCCTTGCTCAGTGGCCTCTTCCTCCTCCTCTCCAGCCCCCATGCTAGAGGGGAGGCTGGCTGGGGATGGAGGAGCTGCAGGGACCACCTCCTCCTCTCTGCAGCCCTCAGGGAGAGCTCCATCATCATCCAGGTGCAACCACTCTGCCACCTCTTCAGGTGCCAGTCGTTTGTAAGCCAGAGCTGCCAGATGTGTGAGGTCACTGAGCACCCTGCTGTGTTCAGCAGCCTCTTCTATGTGGTGGGCTGGATGCTGCCCAGGTTCAAAGGCTGCCCGAAGACCCAGCAGCCAGCAGCGTTCTATGCTGCCTGCTTGGACCAGGTCCCAAGAGAGGCCAGCCAGGTATAGCATGTCCTTGAGCATGAAGCTTCTCATGAAGTCCAGTGGGGAGCCACTGGCACAAGACACAGCAAGCCTCAGCAGCTCTCGTTTGTACAGATGTTTGAAGGCGGCCACCACACCATGCTCTAACGGTGCAGGGATGTGTGCTCGGCTGCTGCCTTTGGACAAGAAGAGCACTCGAACAGTACCATCAGGTGTCTGTAGCTCCTCTGGGGACCCAAGGAGCTCAGGCTGGCACTGCCTGGGAGTCTCCTCACTCTCCTCCAGGACAGGCATCCTAGTGGCCCAACTTGGACAGGGTGGATGCGCCACTAGCAACACAGCCTTCTGTTGCAGGCAGCTTCGGCGAAGGTAGCGCTTGACACCAGGGACGAATTCCTCAAAGAACCAGCCACGAAGAAGAGGACGACTGAGCCAGGCATCCGGACTGTAGCGGTAGGAGGCCGGGAACTTGTCCTGGTTGTGGTGACGCAAGCTGGGCGGATCTGGTAGCTGCCCAATAACTAGTGGCTTCAACTTGTGGCTGCCCGTCAGGTTGGCGGCCAACAGTACTGTCACTCGGTCGCCTGGCCAGCGCCCGCTGCACCCACCAGTCCCGCTGGAGTCCCCAGTGCCCGGAGTTGCGGCCTGCTCCGGAAGTAACCTCCAGTAAAGACCAGTAACGTTAGCGTTATAGATCTGCTCGTCACCATAGCCGCCCTCTGAGTAGGGTAGAGTGGCCAGTGCACTATCAGGTAGAACTGCGCCGGGTGGCTGTGCAGGCTCCTCCTTGACTGGTGCAGGGCCTGTGGCCGGGGGCTCAGCCTCGCCATAGATGCGCTGGCTGGAGATGCCGTGGCGCTTCTGCCAGCGCCAGAACCAGCCGTGGCTAGCTTTGAAGGTACACTCGGGGCCGTAGATCTGACGAGCAAAGGCCTCAGCCTGAGCTTGGATGACCGGACCTGACAGCGGCACACCGTGCTGGCGCAAGGTGAGGAACCACGAGTAGACGGCGCGGTCGATCTCCTCCTCGTTGGCCAGACGCATCTTCTTGCGCTGCGTGCCCACTTCTCCACCAAGCTGGTCCAGAAACCATCGCAGCTTGGGCTCGTCCTTGAGCCAGCCGCGCAGCGTGCCACCCGGTACGCCGAAGTCGCGGCACACGCTGGCCTGCCGCTCACCGCCTTTGACGCGCTCGATGGCCTGCAGCTTGTCTTTGATGGAGTAGGCCTTGCGGAAAGTCATTTTTACGGCCACGCGGGGCCGCGGCCCGGACGCGGTGGGCGGCGGGCGCGCCGTGGGACCCTGGCCGGGAGCTTGCGATCGCGGCGGCTCGACAAGGCGCCGGGGAGGAGGAAGACGAGCACGATGAGGGACTGGGTGCAGAGCCGGGCCGGCCGGTGGGCTAGTGGGGTACATGGCGTCGGCGCCAGGGACCACCGAGGAAGCGAGCCTGACACCCGTGGCGGGCCGCTCGGGGCGGGGCTCGGGGGCGGGGCTGCTCGGGTCCCTCCCTTTTGTCTCGCCAGCCCTGCAGGAGCAGACCCACTAGTCCCGCCCCTCTGCTTCAAGGCGCCTGCGCACGGTCTGGACTCCAGCGGGTCACCAGCGCGTGCGCACACCCACCCCGTTTCGTCCTGCCCCTAGTCCGGCGACTCCACTCTTCGTGCTGCGGAGGGGTGCTGCGTGTTGGAACGTCCGGTTTTCGGCTGTTTGTGACAAATGCTCGGAGGAAACACGGTTCCCGAGGTAGCTGTTCTTTGTTTTCTGCTACTGTGGCTCCTGCATGCATCGAGGTGCATGCTCTACGGGCGAGGCAGCGCGTGCTCAGGATTGTATCCCCCACCGGACCTCTCGTGGTCTGTGCCGCTGCATTTTCCGGGAGCTGCGCGGTCGCCCTCCCTCTCCTTTGCAGTCCTGAAGTCGCAGTTCCAGGTTTTGGTTGCTGCGTCCTTGGCTGGCGTGTGAGTACCGCGGGCCCCGCCTCAAGGAGCGCACGTGCGGCGGAGGCTGGAGTGCCCCGGCCCCGCGCCGTTAGGGTTGGCTCCGGTGGATCAGTGAGGACTATGGGCGGGCGTCTGCTGCTGTGTGGGACCGGGCCAGTGGCCACATGGTTGCTAGCTTCCTGAGCGCTGCTTCAGGCTGGCCCCCACGGCGGCCTGCCACGGCCACGACTGACACACTTGCCGGGCCGGCGTTCGTCTGCCCCAGCTGTTGCCAAGGTCCTAGGTCCTTGCGGTTAAACCCCGAGGGCATACCGAGCTCTAGGCATAGAGGGAACTTGCTTCGGGTGTAGCCTCGTGGAACTTAGGAGGCCCACGAACACAGGGTAGTGAAAAGGCGTGTGATGCCGACTTGCTCAAACGTAACAGGGCTACTAACTTATTTGAATGAGATGGTCTGGGCAGTTTTCTCGGGAAAGGGTCATTGAAGGGTACGGCCGTTCTTTTTCTAATACGTGAGCGCTCTCTCCCAGCATCATGGTTTTCTAGAATTGGCTACCTCGCAGCAAAAGAACTTATTGAAGCCAGTTTTGGGGTGCCACCCACAGAGATGCTTCTGAATTGGCTCTGTCACTCGGGAATAACTGGGTCTTAACCGGATCCTCATGGATGAAGCAAAAGATGAATGTGACAGGACCACCAGGTGCCACCTCAGCCAAATCCCTGGGGGCAGCAGAGTTGAAAGAAAGAAGCCCTCAAAGGGACAAGGAGTCCCCCCTCCTCAGGCTCTGTGGTGTCTAGGTCAGCATGAGCCTCCACTTGGACTGTTGGAGAACGCATTAAATGGTGGAGATTTCTTTCTTAACCTGGGATGTGCTCTGCGTGGCTTTCTGTCCTCTCGGGAGGAATCTCTGGTATAGGGCTAGTCCTCCAAGCTCAGCTTTTGGATAACTGAGGCTCCAGGGCTTGCTACAGATGAGGCAGAGGTGCTTGAGAGGGTTTGATGGTCAGAAAGAGTGGCTCTTGGGGGCTGAAGGCAGGAGATAATGGCATTGAGCATTTCTTTTGTGCTAGGGATCTAAGGTGGTATGTGCTTTCTAGAGGTTGGAATCATTGAGACGTTTGTGTGGAAAACCAGTAACAGCAGAGGCCAGTGTTTCTGAGTAGAACTGGGATGTCTCAAGAGTCAGAGAAACAGGGTCAGAACTTGGAGATGTAGAGTTTAACCCATGAAAAGAAGAAGACCAAAGGCATCATCACTCCTATGCCTAAACTGCAATGTGGCTACCCCACTGTATGTCTGTTATGACTAAAAAGTTAGCCTTGGCTCCTGAGTCCTCCACATTCCAAGTGCTACCAGCTGCCATTTTGGACACCAGACACAGAAAGTCTTGATGGGCGGCACTGGTTCAGACTCGGGCTAGGTGAGCCCAGAGGGTGTTGCTCTTGGGGTGAAGGGATGTGAGTTGGGCTTGCTAACAGACCCTATTCCCTACCCACTTTGCTCATGAGGACAGACAGTATTGGGAGCTCATCAGTGATATGACCAATGGGATGACAAGAGATTTCAGATGTCCAGAGGACAGAAGGTATGGGGCTTAGGACTCAGCAAGCCAGCTCTTAGGGAAGTTTTCTCTATTGTTCCCAGCACATGGGACCCTTCAGATGTTTGCTACTGTAGGTGGGGCACAGCTGTGACATATCCCAAGCCAGAAGTGTTCTTGGCAGGGGCCACTGCCTGGTCCAGCTTAGTAGAAGCTACAAGAGTCCTAAACACTTGTGATTTTGAGCAGATGTAGGTTGGCCCTCAGAGGCTGCAGCTGGCCTGTAAGCTCTTTTGGCAAGTTTCTTGTGAGTGGAGTAGGTCTGGCTGCATGGCTATGCCTGGCTATTGAACATATCTCAGGACCTATATGGTCTTATCTACTATATGAGCTGTCTGTCTCGCACCAAGGGTCTTGACAGCCTACCTCTGGAGGCCAGTCTTGCATTCTGGATCTCACCTGTGTCCAGGAGCAGGGCCTTTGATGTATCTGAGCCTGCTTCTCCAGATGCATAAGTATGTCCTCCAGGGAAGCAATGGAGTTCAGGTATGCTCAGTCTGGGTGCAAAAGTCCTCAACCTGCTGTGTACCTGTGGGGAAAGTAGGTTGGGGAAGACCTTGTCCCTCGGGAACCTCTGCTACTTGTCTTGGGTTGGAATTCCTACCCTCTTGGTCTCTATCCCCCAACCTACTATTTCAGTAAGAGGCCCAGTACCAGTGTGAACACTGAGCCTTGGTGGCAGCAGAGCCCACAGCTTGGAGATGTCTGGACCTGGACCACTTGGTCCGGTGGAGGTAGGGCAGTGGGGGAGGGTCTTTATCTTCCAAAGCCTTGCCAGTGAAGGGAGTAGTTGTAGATGCTAGCTCACCTTGATGCAGGTTGTTACAGACTCAGTAAAGGACCCGGGTGAGAGCAGGCAGCTTCCATGGTGGTTTTTGCTGGTCTCCTGGATATTAGGAACCCTAAGAGCTACCTACCTGTCAGGGGCTGGAGGAAGGGTGCTGCCCTGAGTATGAGGGCCAGGCAGCCAGCCGGGATTTGGTGGTATATCCTCTATACCATGCCACCTTGACAAGCAGCTTCTAAAAGGCCACCCAGTCTGCCAAGCTGTCTGCCGTGGGTGACCTTTCCCACAGCTCTAACCTTGCTGCTTTTCCTTCATGCTGTCCTAGGAGGCCAAAGCAAAAGTAAGTACACCTGCAAAGTGCTCTGTGTCTCCCTTTACCCAAGCCAAGGACCCCCTCAGCCATTGCCTTACCTGAGGGAGACATACCCATGCAGAGTTGAACTTGCCGGGACAGGGCATTGAGTCTAGTGGCAAATAGGTACCCATGTTGTCCTGACACCAAGCAAGTCAACACATAGCCCTCTGCCCTATGAAGGAGTGATGGCCAATCATGAAGATGTAGCCTAAGGATGTCTATAGTCTTGGTGACCCTGTCCCTTGAGGGGGGGCATTGGAAGTAGCTGCATCTGTTTCCTTCAGGTGGGTTTCAGCATAGTCTTAAGTTTGGTAGGGGTCCACCTTAGTGGGCATTGCTGAAGGGGAACGGGGGTCAGCCTATGCAGTGTTCTATGAGAACAGAGTGGCCTCAAGGACTGGAAACCAGGGAGGTTGAAGTCAGTCATGTCCTGCTATGATGGCATGCACTGCCCCCTTGGTGACAGTGGGTGATGTCACAATGCTCTGCCTCCTGGGATCCTCCTCAGCCCCTGCCTCTGCCCCTGCCACTTGGCCTTGGTAAGTGAGGGAGTGGCCTGGAGACCTCTCTACGGCCGGGCCTCTCTGGCTCCTGGTCCAGGCTCACAGTGGAGAGGGCTTGGGTGGGATGCATTAGAGATCTTTAGCTGTCACTTAGGGGTATGTATGACAAGTAGAGTTTTCCAGAGTCCTGAGCATGGGTTAGATTTGTATAGCTTAACACTCTTCCAGTCAAGCATTTTGTCAGGTGTATTAGGAAAGGTCCTAGATGGTGATATGAACGTTTTCTGTCCAACCAAAGGGTCCTTTCCACCACATGAGAGCCCAACAGATAGCCTAGGTGTTTGTTATTACAGACCCACTGAAGCAGCTTGATGGCAGCAGCTATATCTTTACTTATGTTAGTTGAGTCCAGACTACAAAAGTCTTGATAGGGTTACCCTTCCAGGGCAAGGCAGCACTAAGAGTATTTACCCTTAGGTGTGGCCTTCTGGGCTGGCTGGTAGAGCCTCGAACCTCTCTTTCCCATGGTTCCACATTCAGCTTCCTCCCTTATATGTCTTTGTGTGCTTTTGAGCCACGCCCTGCTGAGGGACCTGATACCTAAAGTCATACAGCTTGAATTAACACCGTGTTTAATGTGGAAGCTGAGCCTCCCCCCCCCCTTCCCCAGGCAAGAATCTTGTCCGCTGATGACAGTATCGAGTAGGATTTGGAGACTCTGAGGTCCCCATGATGACCCTTTGCCAAGCTGCTGTCTGCCGTGGGTGGCTTCAGAGTCTGGTGGCCTCCTGGTGGGGAAGTGGTGACAGCTAACTAAGGATCCCTGTTGGTTGGGCACTCAATCCTTTACCCATTCTTGTGAAGTCAGTCAGGCTCACAGAGACAGTATCCCTTTCCTAAGACTTGACCCTGCTCCAGGAAGGCACACGGATCTAGGTAGGGTTGTTCACTGATGGACCATTTGCTGGTGCTCCATCCACCTTGGCAGTCACAAGTCTCCATTAGTGAACTGGGAACATCAGCCACCTCAAGGAGGTGTCAGGCTCAGCATATGCAAAGCACAGCCAGTCTTAACGTTTGATTTCAGTAAGCCATGAATGATTTACTATAAGTAAGCATGAAGCATCTCATGGGATGTGTTTACACTAAAAAGCCAAAAATCCTCCTCGTTTCTATTAAAGCCCATTGTCAGTGAGCACAGCTGTTTGCTTTATTTGGCACCCTGTGTTGGGGGGGGGGAGTCCCTTGAGAAAAGTATCTGCTGAGTGTGGAGGTGTTCAGATCCCTTTCTGAATCTATGGGCTTATTGGGTTACCAAAGGCAACATACGCAGTAATAAGGTGTGGGTATGTGCATATATGTGTGTGCTATTCTGACTTACAAATCCCGGCGTGGATTTGACTTCTGTGCCCTTGCATGTATGCCATCTGGTGAAGCCCCTTTGGGTGGCTTGCCCTCTCCTTTCCCCAGGCCTCCCTGCCCACCCTTGCCTGCCAAACTGAGGAGGGTGAGGGAGGCAGGTGCCTCTGCTCTGTTGCAACTGCCTTCTTGTGCTTGCTTTTTAACGCTGCGCCCGAAGATGAGGAGTGGGAAGGCCTCTGGTGTGCTGGAGACCGTCTGGGAGGACAAGCACAAGTATGAGGAAGCCGAGCGGCGCTTCCATGAGCATGAGGCCACGCGAGCCGCCGCCACCTCCGCCCAGCAGCTCCCGGCCAAGGCACCAGCCATGAATGGACCCAGCCAGGAGGACGCAGAGGACACCGATGACACAGAGGCCCCCAACAGCAGCAGCAGGAGTGATCCTAAGAAGAGCCACGAGTGCAAGAAGCCCCTACAGAAAAAGAGGAAACGCTCCCCCAAGGGTTGGCTTGGCCAGGCGGACCTGGCCCTCGTGGGCCTCTCAGCTGACCACGTATGGTTGGACAAGCCTCTCTTCGACCAGGCAGAAAGCTCCTACCGCAAGAGGCTGGCAGATGTGGCCGCCCAGGCAGCCCAGCCACCTGCTCTGGCCCCTAGGGCCCCCTGTACGCATGGAAACCATGTGGCCTGTCACCATGTGACCTGGGGGATCTGGGTCAACAAGTCTTGTTTTGATCAGGCTGAACGGGCTTTTGTGGAGTGGTCTCAGTCCTTACTGATAGCTGTAGAGGGGAGCCACAGGCAGGGGACTCCTGACACAGGCCAGCAAGCTGTCTCCACTGACCTGGCCGTGGCCTGCCAGCCTTGCCCACCAGCTAATGGCCAGCCTCCTATAGGCAGCCTGCAGGCACTAGTGCGGGAGGTGTGGCTGGAGAAGCCCCGGTATGATGCAGCTGAAAGAGGCTACTATGAGGCCCTGTTTGATGGCCACCCCCCAGGGAAAGTGCGTCTGCAAGAGCGAGCCAGCCAGGCAGAGGGTGCCCGGAGGGGCCGCAGAGACCGTCGGAGTCGCAATGCCGTAGGAAATAAGCGAGCTGGGTCAAAACGGGCTGATGGGGAGGCCCCTTCTCCTGTGCCTTACTGGTACTTCCTACACAAGGACGCAGAGCCCCCCTGGCTCAGCAAACCTACCTACGACAGTGCTGAGTGCCGCCACCATGCTGCCGAGGCCCTGCGCATAGCCTGGCGCCTAGAAGCTGCCTCCCTGGCTCACCGACCCACACCCCGTCCTGGTCCATCCATGTCCAGCCTGAGACCCAAGTAGGAGAAATATGGCTGCAGGTGTCGGGACTGACCTGGGCTACGAGCATAATAGGGGCAGCTGTCTCTAGGGTGGTGTCTTTCATACTCCCCTGTGGACCTGACCAGCTTGAATGTAGGGGTGGGGTGTGCACACATAGAGCTTTGTCCTTGAGGGTCACAGAGTCCTGAGTTGTTGGGGAAAGGGATCTACATGAGGCAAAGCCCCTATGGAGCCCAGAAGACAGATGGTTGTCCGAGTAAGTGGGAAAGCTTGTTGCTGGGTCTCAGGCACCTGACAGGTGTTGACACCCACAGTCTAGGGTACTGTATGTGCTCATTGAGGTAAGATGGGCATTAAGTCTAAGAGCAGGCCATGGCTGATCCAGCAGCCTCTTTTTGACCTTCCTCTGAGGAAAGAAACCTGTGTTTAGCCCAGGGTCCCCAAGGGATCTTGTTCCAGTGCAGGTGGACAGAGTCTAACAGCAGTCTCTGAAGGCCAGGGAAGGGTTTGTGGGAGATAATAAGTGACCATGGGAGAAGGCCCCAGGTAGACATGTCTGATGGGTATGGACATGGAAGGGACAAAAGTAACACCCATCTTGAGTGGCGAGGGGCAAATGGTGCCACCTACCTGCCCCTGTGGCACCCCACCAGACCTGGGAAAGGGGCACAGTGTCAGGGCTCTATTGTTAGAAGACACTTTGGGGTGTCTGTTGATGGTCTGAGGCCTTTCATACAGAAATTGGCAGTGAGATTGGTTGGTCTTTTGCACCCAGCAGGAAAGGCAGGATGGTGAAAGGTCCCATGCTGTACCAGGTGTAGAAGCTACTTGGCTTGACATCCTGACATGCAGAACATGCAGAAGCATAGTGAGCTAGACTCTGGTCTTGGTAGCCATAGGGCTTTTTTTTTTTTTTGGCTGGTTGGCTTTTCTTTTTTAACCATTGAAAGAGAACAACAAATTTGTTGCATGCTGGGATGACACAGAAAAGTAACATTGGGGGACAGAGTGGACCTGTCTCATTGTTAAAACCTGTTTGGCTCAAGGGTGGGTAGATGGCTGGCTGCTGATCTTACAGTTGCTTTTGTGTTCCAGCTGTAGGTACAGGTTATGGTTGGATTGTTTGGTTAGAAAAATCAGGGCCTGGGTGTCTAGTGGTCTGAAGGACTGATCTAGGCATACCCCTCACCCAGACCCTAGTAGGGGAACCCATTTGTGGAGTGGGAGCTGTTGACTTATATGTGGAAAAGGTTGGTGTTGAACACTGGGCTTCGGCATAGAGGCAGTTCATGGACCAGAGGACTGTGAGCTGGTCCGGCATGTCATGGCCATTATGGCACCCCCGTTCACTTGCCTCTGACCTGGTCCAGGGTACTCAGGCAGGGTAGGCCTGGAGCCGGTGGAGAAGGTAGAGCCAGAGGTTGACGGTAGTTTTTCCAGCCACACTGACCTAACCACTCTTCCCCATCTCAGCAGAAAAATGGCTACAAACTTTCTAGTGCACGAGAAGATCTGGTTTGACAAGTTCAAATATGATGATGCAGAAAGGAAATTCTACGAGCAGATGAATGGGCCCGTGACTGCTGGCTCCCGCCAGGTGAGGACTGTACTTAGGGCTGGTGGAACCAGGTGGGCTGGAGACGAGTTAGGGCCCTGTTACAGAATCTATAGAAGGGCTTTGGCTGAATCTTGGGGTGCTTCTGCCCTTGGCTCCTGATTTAACACATGGGACAGCCCACTCTTTCTGGGCCCAGCAAGCAGACAGGTGTCTAGGGGTGGTGTGTGGCCAGGCCTCTGCATATATGGCTACCTGCAGACTTTGTGTACCTAGACTTTACGGTCCTGGCCTCAGTTACCTTCTGCTTTTCCCTGTCCTGGGAGCTTTCATTCTGTGTAATGCATTCATCTTTTGGTAATGCATTCTTGCTTTTTGAGCCAAGGTTCCTTAGATATTTTGTTTTTGTGTGGGATTTTTTGCTTGCGAGTGTGTGTGTGTGTGTTTAATCAAGACAAAAAAGACTAGTTCTTTCTGCACTATCTGCAGGAGAATGGTGCCAGCGTGATCCTCCGTGACATTGCAAGAGCCAGAGAGAACATCCAGAAATCCCTGGCTGGAGTGAGTACCCACAGTCCATGTACCCATGGGCTCGTGCTCGGCCAAGCAGCATGTCTGATTTTCTTTTTTTTTTTAAAAACCCTTCAGTACTGCTGACTATTTTGGCCTTTGGAGCAAGTTAGGGCACAGGGTGTGGTGCCATGCTCTCTTAGGGTGTGAGTGCCGAGGCCTCCATATCCACACATTGCCATGGAAAATGTTCTTGCCCTCTAGACGTTTCCATGTCTCTTTTTCCTGCTTACTGAACGTCACTCTAACTATTCTTGCATTGCCTGCCATGGGCTGCCTGGGCTAAGCGGTGTCATTTTGCAGGGCGTATACTTTCGGCACATGCTTTGAAAGCCTGTTCCTTCCTGCTTGCTCCCTTGCTGAAGAAATACGCATCCCCTAGCCCTAAGACTACTCTATTTCTCCTGATTAGGTGGGACCCTTCTTGGAAAGAGGATAATTATTTAGTGAGGTATGCTAATCAGCATCAGCTTGGACTCAGAGAGGGACCTTGCATGGCCTCTGGGTCTCAGACCAAGGCTGAGATATGCCCCATCTGGCTCTAGCATCCTGGACTAGCTGGGGAAAGTGTTCCCTTTAGATGATATACTGATTTGTTCTGTGTTCCTTACTCCAGAGAAGTCAAGAACTCACTAGTCTGTCTCACTGGAATGGGTTTATGCACTGGAACAGGCTTTTTGATGGCTCTCTAATGGATTACCACAACCTTATTGCATAAAGAGATGTGAATTTAACATCCGATGGTCCTGAAGGTGGTCAGAGGTTGAAACAGGGCCAAAGACAAATAGAGTTGGGTTCCTTCTGAGGTTCTGAGCATCCACTTCCTGCCTGCTCCCTTTTCCTGGGGCAGTGCATGTCCTCTGGCCTCCACTATCTCTGGCCCTCCTGCATCCCATCATAGGGATTCTTGTGGATGCACCAAACCTAGATAATTCAGCTTTTTGTTTTTGTCTTTAAGCCCTTAACCTAATCTTGTTGACATTTTTGAAGCAACAGATTTATAGTCAACAGACATTCCCATTCAAAATAGTAGAGAGGGTCACTGGTCCCAAACAATTTCAGACTCCTTCCAGGCTTCCTGAAGAGTCTTTTGTGGGCTCATGTGGCCCCTGGAAGACAGTTTTCACTAAACAGCACTGTTGAAGTTGAAATTTTAACAACCTTCTGCCTGTTCAGTCTTTAAAAAAAAAAAAAAAAGTTTTTTGTCTTTATTATTTTTTTTTCCTGATTTCCTTTGTGGTCTAAATCAGTGGTGGTTTTGCTAGTGAGTTTTCAAGAACTTTGCGGGTGTGCTTTGTTATAGAAATCTGTGCTGTGGCAGGAGATTCCCTTTGGGTGTTTTTGATCCCATCACATTTTTTAGCATCTATCTAGATGGCCGTGGAAATTGAGAAGTCACAGCCCTGTTTTCTGACCTTTCAAGTCTTTGCAACTCTTCCCAAGGCCAGCCAGTGCTTCCCTCAACAGCTTCCTCTCCTGACAGTGAATTATAGGGTTTTTTGCACTCTGAAGAGGCCAAGAATTTCCCCAGCCTTCTGGCCTGGCTCTACAGTTTTTCCCTCAGTTTCCTTTCTCCCATTAATAGCAAGAAGAAAACAGACTGTTCCTTCCACATGTGGCTTAGGAATCTCAGCTAGAATGGAACTTCCTGGCTAGATCACAGTCACAGCACTTGGTTAAGCTGAGGCAAGAGGATTGCTACTAGTTCGAGGTCTACACTGTGGAACAAGATCTTCTTTGAGAAACAGACAAACGAAACCTCAGCTGAAGGTCAAGTTTTTTTCACTCAGAAGTCCTGGAAACAGTGGGTCTAAACTCTCCCGTGCCTGTGCCCACCGCCATCTCCAGCATTTCCCATGGCCAAGATCTGTGTTGATTTCTAGTTGTTCTATCAGATTACCACAGCCAGTGACTTGGAGAGACACAGATCTGAAGGTCACACCTTTAGAGGAGGCTTGTGGAGCAGGACCAAGGTGTCCGTGGGGTCCTTCAAAAGACTGGGAAAGTCCACTGCATCCTCTACACCTGCCTGATTATCCCTGCCTTGTGTCTCTTGTTCCTGCCACTGTGCACAGAGCATCTAGATCAGTGCTTCTCAACCTCCCTAAATGTTGGCAACCCTTTAATACAGCTCCTTATGCTGTGGTGACCCTAGCTGTAAAATTAACTCATTGCTACCTCCTAACTAATTTTGCCACTGCTATGAATCATAATTTAGATATTTGTGTTTTCTGATGGTCTTAGGTGACCCCTATAAAAGGGTTGTGGCCCATAGGTTGAGAACCACAGATCCAGGCCCTTAGTTCTATCTATTAAATCTGCCTTGCTGTGTGAACTAACATTAGAAGCTTTGGTGATTCAAGTTCAGCCATTTCTAGGACACTGTTCTACCAGGTGGTCAAGAATGTGCAGCCTTTTGAAAGGCTGCACATACCTGACTTCTGTTCTTATCCTGTCATCCTCAAATCCCAGCTAATGATCCCTTGCTCACCCAGTGAGGCTCAGGCTGGGTAGACAAGGGATTAGGGAGACAGATTTATGTACTTGGTCCAGCACATTGAGCTTCAGCACCCAGAAAGCTGGGTCATTCCCAGTATCCATTTACTGTCTTGGCTCTGGTGGGCAGACCCTTTCCTTTTTGGGCCTGTTGTGTAGAGTGGGAAAGCCCTCAGATGTTATGGAAACAGCTCTGCCATTCCAGCCTAACCTCCACTCACGTTTAGTCTTTGGAAGTGTCTGGCCTTGCCTGCAGGTAGACTAAAGGTACCTCCCTTCAATGCTAGCTGTGCCAAAAAATTCTACCATAGAGCTCTGCTTCCACATGCATACAAGCGTTAAAAAAAAGAAGAAAGAAAGTTGTCAGCCCAAATGCTGCTGTACCTTGTGTTTGGCCTAGCAGATACTAAGAGTGCTGACCACCCTCCTTCAGAGGATGACCTAGTAGGGCCTGCTGAGATCAGTTTGGACTAGGACTTGCATGCAACTAATTTTCAAAACCAATAACCTTCCTACCTGTGAGTGAGACTAACATCTGAGAGCATGAATCTAAAAGCCTGGGTTTCCTGCAAGGGCACCTGCCCTGTGCCTCCTGAGCCTGCTGGAGTTACCGCAGGAGCAAGGTCACAGGTGCTGGCACCATCTGTCTACTCCTTCCTTCTAGCCTCTCAACTGCTTTCCCCTCCTGTTTCTAGCTCAAGGTGATGCTGCCCAACTCCCCAGAGGTCCTGGGCCAGGCCACCCCTGGGACTGTAAGTCCTGCTGCTTTCTCTGTTTGGCTCTCTTGTCCTATCCTCTGCTTGGCTGAGAATGTCTCAGTGGGCTGTACAGCCATTCTCCCTGAAGACAACAGGTCTTCACTGTTTGCCCTAAGCAGGAAGTCTGTCTTGTGGTCCCTTACCTACCCTGGCCTTTCTATGTTGCTTCTCTAGCAGATCCTTGACCAAGTACCATAGGTGATCCATTAAGACTGACTGAGCCAGGGCTGGAGAGATGGCTCAGAGGTTAAGAGCACTGACTGTTCTTCCAGAGGACCTGAGTTCAATTCCCAGCAAAACCACATGGTGGCTCACAACCATCTATGATGAGGTCTGGTGACCTCTTCTGTAAAAACTGTATGCATAATAAATAAATAAATCTTTAAAAAAAAAAAAAAGACTGACTGAGCCTTTGCCAGACCTTCAGCTCAGTCTGGGTTCTGCTTTTGAGTGACTGAAGGGATCCTAGAAGCAAGCTAGAGTGCTAAGACCTTCTTCCCCCTTCCTTACAGAGCTCTGGTCCTGGGGCCTCCAGTGGACCTGGTGGAGATCATAGTGAGCTCATTGTACGGATCGCCAGTCTGGAAGTGGAGAACCAGAACCTTCGAGGCGGTGAGGGCTTGGGCCTGACAGGTAGGGCTCCCAGCTTCAGCCTCTGCTATCTGACTGTGTCCCCTTGTACCCACAGTGGTGCAAGATCTGCAGCAGGCCATTTCCAAGTTGGAGGCCCGGCTGACCACTCTGGAGAAGAGTTCTCCTAGTCACCGAGCCACAGCCCCACAGACCCAAGTGAGTAGTATGCTTACCGACTTAGGAAGGAGCCTGGGACTTGTAGTCCTGACTTCTGACTCCACCTGCTGACTGTCCCAGGCAAGACTGGCCTTAGGGCAGGCTGCCTTGGTCTTCCTGAGCATTAGACTGAGGTCTCAACCTCCCTAACTTCCTCTGGCAGCATGTGTCTCCAATGCGTCAAGTGGAGCCTCCAGCCAAGAAGGCAGCCACCCCAGCAGAGGATGATGAGGATAATGACATCGACCTGTTTGGCAGTGATGAGGAAGAAGAAGATAAGGAGGCGGCCCGACTCCGGGAGGAGAGACTTCGGCAGTACGCAGAGAAGAAAGCCAAGAAGCCCACACTGGTGGCCAAATCCTCCATCCTTCTGGATGTCAAACCTGTGAGTGGTGGCGGGATGGCCCTCTGGGAGGCCAGGAAGAGAGGGTGGGGTGTTGACCACAGGCTTAGGTTCTGACACACACACACCCTTCTGGGTCTTGGAAGTTTAAAGACCTTGACATAAGAACAGAAATGTGGAGTAGGGCACGTGTAAATTTGGGACTGTTCCCAGGGGCTCTTTTAAACAGCCACATTGTGTCTTGTAGTTCTGGGGGGGTGGTTTGGTTGGGGGGGGTCCCCTGGTGTTTTAGAGGTTTCTGAGATGGCTCACTCAGCGCCACATTCTGTCACAGTGGGATGATGAGACAGACATGGCCCAGCTGGAGTCTTGTGTACGATCCATCCAGCTGGACGGGCTGGTCTGGGGGGGCTCCAAGCTCGTGCCCGTTGGCTATGGCATCCGGAAGTTGCAGATCCAGTGTGTGGTGGAAGATGACAAAGTGGGTACTGACCTGCTAGAGGAGGAGATCACCAAGTTCGAGGAGCATGTGAGTGGGCATGGGCACCAGGGGTGGGAAGGCCCAGTGGACACTGGGACACGTGCATAGGACAGACAGATCTCTCTCAAGCCCCACTATGGAGCATGAGCAAGTTGGTCTTTAGACTGTCTACAACACACCTTTTGTCCATCCACAGGTGCAGAGTGTCGACATTGCAGCATTCAACAAGATCTGAAAGTCCAAGGGTGTGTTTCATGTGTGTGAGAACCTGCTGAGAATAAAGACTGAGACCCCGCACTCTGGCTCTTGTGGTGTTACTTGTATGCAATCTCTGCCAGGCTTGATCCATACTCTTTCCCAGACCAGTCCACCTCTGGTTTGGGCCAGAAACAGAATCTGTTGGGCCCACGTTTGTCCCTTCTGTTGAGACCATGTGAACTACACTATGAGGCCTGATCTAGCTAACATCCCTCTTCACTCTCCTCACCTCTGGAAGGGCACTGCAGTCAGCTGGAGTAGGGCATACCTTTACGCTCTGGGATAGTTAGAATATTGACAGTCAGCTGTACTGTGTAGAATTTATCCCTCTATTCCACTTAAATTCCTTGTGGTCAGTGCTTGGGTATTGGATGAAATAGTGTGGGCATCTAGGTGAGCGGTATCAAGTCTGGCTGTTTCCTGTCTGGTTTTCATCATATACCTTAGTCATCAGGAAGCAGTATATAGTCAGTCCCTCCTCAAAAGCTCCCCTGTGGGGCCTGATATGCAGGTTCCAACGAAAGCTGTCACCTGAGGAAGGATGATTTAGCAGTTAAGGGCACTGGCTGCTCTTCCAGAAGATGAGAGTTCAATTCCCAGCACCCACATGGCAGCTCACACCAGCTGTAATGTAATTTCAGTTCCAGGGGATCTGATGTCCTCTTCTGGCCTCTGGGCATTAAGTCTGCCTGTAGAACAGAAACACACACACACACACACACACACACACCCTTTTTGAAGATAAATTTTGCTGTGTAGCCTTGCCTGGCCTGGAACTTGTTAGAGATCCCCTGAGTCTGCTTTCCCAGAGCTGGGATTAAAGACATTCACCACCATGCTAAGCATAAACTGCTCTAGGACGCTGACTCAGCCTGATAACTGGACTAAGCACCCCTCCCTGGTGCTTGAGTTCCCATCTTACACCTGAAAGGCATCTCTGGCCTCTAGGGGCACCTGGCACCCCGTTTGCCCATCCCTGGTCTGAGGCCAGGGTAAAGTACAACTGGATAGAGCACTCCAGCCCTGTTAAGTTTGGAATTGCTGTTTTGCCTTTGCTGCTGCTAGTTTGAGGTTTACTGTCCTGTAAGAACCATTTGCAGGGTCAAGCGGCTAGCTGGAGTCATGAAGACTGGGGTAGAGTCCTCTACCCTGTTGGTTTGGGTCCCTGTAACTCCCCAGTCAGGGTTTGCCCCGCCCACTGCTGCCGGGAAAGGCCCCGCCTCTGGGTATGTTAGTTGCCTGGACCAATGCCCTAGGGGGCGGAGTAGGACGCCATTAGCCAGGCTTGACAAGCTGGTATTGAGATGGAGCTGGACGGTGCTGGACAGCTGGAGGGGCGCGCGGTGGTGCGACCACTGCTCACCGACCTCTACCAGGCCACCATGGCGCTGGGCTATTGGCGAGCAGGCCGAGCATGTGATGCAGCTGAGTTCGAACTCTTCTTCCGTCACTGCCCGTTTGGCGGCTCCTTTGCTCTGGCTGCTGGTCTGCGGGACTGTATGTGTTTCCTGCGATCCTTCCGTCTGCAGGATGCAGGTAGCTCCGTACTTCGCATTGGTACTCATGGCTGGGAGAGAATCCTGCTCCCGTACCTTTTAGATGTGCCCCTGACCTCCGAGGGGATCTGCTCTTGCCTGGTCATGTCCTCCCACAGACCACATGTATTCTCTATCGCCCCAGATGTGCAGTTCCTGGCTTCAGTGCTACCCCCAGACACTGACCCTGCATTCTTCGATCACCTTCGGACCCTTGACTGCTCTGGGGTGACAGTGCGGGCCCTGCCAGAAGGTTCCCTTGCCTTCCCTGGCGTGAGTGTCCTGCGAACTGGGCGACTAGGGAAAAGGTAGTGGAGGGGTGGCCAGGAGGTCCCGCTGTGGATCTAATCACTCGTCCCACAGGTGCCTCTGCTGCAGGTCTCGGGGCCTCTCCTCCTGGTACAGCTGCTGGAGACTCCCCTGCTGTGTCTGGTCAGTTATGCTAGGTAAGCCGAGCTCCTGAGAGATGCAGGCAGTTGGAAGCTCTGGGGGCTAAGCTGGCCCACTGGGGTGACTTCCCAACCTTCACCTGGGCTCTTCTTATGGCTTGTCACTCTCCACAGCCTCGTAGCCACCAATGCTGCTCGGCTTCGCTTGATTGCAGGGCCCGATAAGAAACTACTAGAGATGGGTTTACGGCGAGCTCAGGGTCCAGATGGGGGCTTCACAGCCTCCATTTACAGCTACCTCGGCGGTGAGGCCTGGAAAAGGCATTGGTTGGGGAAGGGAAGGTACCATCATACCAGGAGTCTCTTAAGCCTGCCTGCCTGTCTTTTCACTCAGGGTTCAACAGCAGCAGCAACACACTTGCTGGACAACTGAGAGGTGTGCCAGTGGCAGGGACCCTGGCTCACTCCTTTGTCACCTCATTTTCTGGTAGCGAGGTGCCCCCTGACCCGGTTAGTACTGTTTTATTTTGTGTCAGGGTCCCATGTAGCACAGATTGGTCTTGAAATCCTGATCCTTCTGCCTCTGTCTCAGTGTGTATTTCCATGATGATGGTCAATCAGTCACCTTTCTCCACTCAGCTCTACTCTAAAGGACAAGATCTCAAAACCAATTCTTACCCCAGCTAGGCTGGACCCTGTTGTATACACTGATAGATACTGCCCTGGACACTTGGTCCAAGGCTGTACTAGAAAGCTGGCATTACATGGCATCACCTTTGCCCTCAGGTCATGGTATACTGGCCACTCCCAGCTTTTACACTGCACTCTAGAACCGTCTTTTTCTAATCTCTTTCTACAGATGTTGGCTCCAGCTTCTAGTAAGGGCCCCACAGTGGATCTGACAGCTAGTGTAAATTTGTGGCTGAATCGTGTATGCATCTTCCTGGGGCTAGAGGTACAGGAGCCACATCCAGGGGAACGGGCAGCATTTGTGGCCTACGCTCTGGCCTTTCCTCGGGCTTTCCAGGGCCTGCTAGATTCCTACAGCGTACGCAGGTGAGCTGTGAGGACTCTATCAGGGTGGGCTTGGTAGAGAAACTGAGCCCCTGATTATTACTTTTTTTTTTTTTACATGCAGGAGTGGTCTTCCCAATTTTCTGGCAGTAGCCCTGGCATTAGGGGAGCTGGGCTACAGGGCAGTGGGTGTGAGGCTGGACAGTGGTGATCTGCTTCAGCAGGCTCAGGAGATCCGTGGGATCTTTCGAACTGTTGGAGCTCAGTGAGTTCCCCACGAGGGGTGTAGTGTTCCTGCTAGAAATTCCTTGTGTGAGTTCCAGGGGTTTGGGATTAAGATGAGGAGGGATTGTCTCTCCTATAAAGAGTCTATTTCAGGGAAAACTGGACGGGAAAAGTAGGAGAGGACCACCAGGGAGGGGCTCCTAAGAAAAGGGCAGGTACGGGGAGGGAGGGAGGGAGCATCTGAGGGTGGGCCTGTGAACCCATTGCATGCAGGTTTCAGGTGCCCTGGCTAGAATCGGTCCCCATTGCAGTCAGCAACAACATCGATGAGAAGGAACTCGCAAGACTGGCCCAAAAGGTAGACTGGAAGAGGGACAGGTGGAGGGTAGTCTAGAGGGCTCTAAGCTTAGCTCAGCATCACCTCCTCTTCCCACAGGGCAGCGAGGTGAACATCATTGGCATCGGCACCAGTGTGGTCACCTGTCCCAAACAGCCTTCTCTGGGCTGTGTCTACAAGGTAAAGAGAGTGTTTGCCCCAGGGAAGGTAGGGGACATCGGTCCAGCCATCCGAACACCCTGTCATTGCAGCTGGTGTCTGTGGGAGGCAAACCTCGAATGAAGCTGACAGAGGACCCTGAGAAGCAGACACTGCCAGGGAGCAAGGCTGCCTTCCGGTTCCTAGGCTCGGATGGTGATTTCCCTTTGCTTCTGCCTGGTTCTTATTCAAGTCTCCAGGCTCTATTTGACATTATTCTTGCCTTTGCTCAGGGTCATTCCTACTGGACCTACTGCAGTTGGCGGAAGAGCCGCCACCCAAGGCTGGGCAGGAAATCAGGGTTTGGCCCAAAGGGGCCCAGGAGCCCTGTGCTGTGACACCAGCCCAGGTGGAGCCATTGCTGCGACTCTGCCTGACACAGGGACAGGTGACTGCCCCTCATCTGCCTTCACTTCAGCTAAACTCTGAGCCAGAGCCAGCCAGCATCTCTACCTTCCCCTTTGTCTCCCCTGCAGCTGTGTGAGCCGCTGCCATCTCTGCATGAGTCCAGAACCTTTGCCCAGCAGTCTCTGAACCGCCTCAATCCTGTTCATAAACAGCTGCAGAGCCCTGCAGTGTATCCGGTAGGCCCAGAGGTGGCCTGCCCTGTGTATCCTATGTGCTCCCTCCCATGCTACTCCCCTATTTCAGATGTCCATATCCCTCTTTGTCTCTCTACAGGTTGCTCTGTCAGAGAAGCTTCGGGCGCTGGTAGACAGTCTGAGTGCTGGAGGTTCCTTGTAAAAATTACAAGGGTGGTGGACTGCCGGAAATAACATGACTCACTGTCTTCACAACTTGTCCTGTGTTATTAATTCATGGGTTTCTGCTGCTCACTTGACTTCTACGGACTTCCAGAGCTGGGCTGAAACTGAGTTGAGGTGGAAATGGCTCACATAGCTGCAGGGGAGGGGAAGGGAAGGTAGAGATGCTGGCTGGCTCAGACCAGAACTGAGCGAGGTTGGGAGTCAGGGATAAGAGGAAGCATGTGAGAGGGCAGCTCACCAGGCCCTGACCTCGAGGCCTCAGCTTCTGACCCAATAATTAAGGAAGGAGAAGACTAAGAAAAACTGAGACTCCAAGGAACTGGCTCAGTGAGGGCTGGGACTATCTGGGCACAGCAAGCCTCCAGAGGAGCTGCCCGGGAAGGAATGTCTTAGTCACTGTTGTGTTGCTGTGAAGAGACACCATGGCAACTCTTATAAAAGAAACCATTTAGTTGGGGGCTTGCTTACTCTTTCAGAGGATTTGTCCATTGTCCTCATGAGGTGGGGAGCATGGTGACCTATAGATAATCATGGTGCTGGAGAAGTCACTGAGAATTCAATATTCAGAAAGAGACACTGGGCGGGGCTGGAGAGATGGCTCAGCGGTTAAGAGCACCGTCTGCTCTTCCAGAGGACCCGGGTTCGATTCCCAGCACCCACATGGCAGCTAACAACTGTCCGTAGTTCCAGTTCCAGGCAAACACCAAGGCAAATAAATAAATAAATAAATAAAGTTAAAAAAAAAAAAAAAGAAAAAGAAAGAGACACTGGGCTTAGCATGGGCTTTTGAAACCTTAAATCGCACCTCCAGTGACACACTTCCTTCAACAAGGTCACACCTCTTAATCCTAATCATTTCAGACAGAGCCACTCCCTAATGACTAAGTATTCAAATGTATGAGCCTATAGGGACATTCTTATTCAGACCACCACAGGAGGTTCATGGCTCAGCAGGAAACAGAGTGGGAGCTTGGGCAGCCTGAGATACATTAGCTGAAGAGGGTGGCTTACTATTTGGAATAGTTCCACATGCACTTCTGCCTGCCCAACTAGACTGTCTGACCAGTTCATCCAGCTCCCCTGGCTTAGTTCTGGGGAGTGCCTATAGTGTGGTTGGGTGGAGAGGGGATTTAGGGCAGAAGCTGGATCAGCTCTGGGAAACATGAACCTGGAAAGGGATACAACTGGGTACACAATATATATACACACACTGCCTAGGCAGCCATGGGGAAATCAGTCTCAGCTGAGGGATGGGGGACATATAAAGAAGTCATAAGACATACCACCTCAGAACTGACAAGGATACAGAATGGTCCATATCAACAACGGTGGATATTTGCAAACATACTCAGGAGGCTTCATTGCTCCACACTCAAATTCAGAGATGATGACGGGATCCGACCACACCCATCCCCAGGATGTCTGGTTGTGTGATAATACAGGAGAGGACCAGCCCCTGACCCTGCTAGAGTCTCCTCAGAATGACCTGAAACTGCCCTGGACTCCTCCCCCAGATAAGAGGGGCATGGTTAAAAACCTTTCTTTTTCTCTGTAGTCTACTATCTCCATGGGCACTGGTGGGCAGAACCAATTTTGCCATTCCACTTGACTCCAGCAACCTGGACAGAAACCCTTCACAAACCCATGCTAGGAAACCTCTGTGATTCCCCAGCCAACCACTGGCACATGCTCCAACACGCATGTGCATATATGCCCACGCCACCACGCCTATCTGTTGGCCCGCCCGTGGGCCCGCCCGGGGCCTGATTCTAGGTCAAGTCTGAGTACAACTTCACAGGAAGAGTCCTGGCAGGTGCCGCTGGCAGGAACACCATGGCTGGGGGTGTGTGGGGCCGGGGCCGGGATGGCCCTGTGGGATCTCTAACTCTGACGGCTCTAGCTGAAGGAATCCGGGCTAACCAGGGGCAGCAGCCTGTGGGACCCTCTTCTACAAGCCCTCAGGAGCTTAGACCTGAGGCTGAGACCTACACTCAAACACTCACCCCTGCCATTGAGGCCCAGCCTGGGAATGGAGTGATTGCCCCCACAGCTGACAGTGAGAACTATCTCCCACACGATGATGCCCAGGAGCCAGCCCCTGAGAGACCCTACCAGGTGAGTATTGAGGAATGATGATGCGTGATGCAAGGTTTGGGCTCTAGAAAGACAAGAGGAACTGGTGCTGGGGCAAGTCCTGGAGGTAAAAGAGGAATGGAATGGATCATAGGGAAGAGGGTGTGTGGCCGCCTGAGGCTGGGGGACTTCATAAACTCCACATTTCATTCTTCCTTCCCTAGGCCTTCCAGTATTCCGGGGAGGAAGGAGCCCTTGCAGACCTTGCATTGTATACAGCTGCCTGTCTGGAAGAGGCTGGCTATGCCGGGACCCAGACAACCGCACTCACTCTGTCTTCAGCCCTGGAAGCCCAGGGGCAACGACTGGAGGACCAGGTTAGCATCCCCACCCCCACCTAGAGAATTCCGCAAGCCTCCTTCTGAGTAGGAGGAGAATACAATCTGAACCACACTCCCCTAAAGGCTGCCTTTACTGAATGTGGGTGCCGTGCTGGCAAGAGTTTCCTTTCGAGTTAAAGGGATCTTGACCACTGACATTTGTCCCCTTTACCCAGGTCCACAGTCTGGTGCGTGGGCTGTTGGCACAGGTGCCTAGCCTGGCAGAGGGAAGACCCCGGCGGGCAGCCTTACGGGTGCTGAGCGCACTGGCTCTGGATCATGCGCAGGATGTGGTGTGTGCGCTGCTACCCAGTTCACTACCCCCGGACCGGTAACCGGCCCCGCCTTCCCAGCCTCGCGGGCCCCACGCGGCTTCCTTCCCCCTTCCCGCTTGATTGCTTGATCATAGGATCTGGCCCCTGAAGCACGGAGCTGGAAGGAAGCAGGGCCTCGGAATCCCCTCCTTGTTGCTGGTTTAGTTTAAAACGCATACACACACACACACACATACACACACACCCCTTCTCCCCCCACCCCGCAGTGGCTCCCTCTATCAAGATATCCATTTCTTTTTCTCCTTCTCTGTTGCTCCATTCACTCAACCATCTCCTTCTCTCATGATTTGTTCCCACCTCCCCATGCTTGCTTCCCATTATGATGACAATTTACACAGAAGATCTGTATTTCCCCTTCCCAGGGAGATCCCTAGATGTTTCTCTAAAGCTCCTTCTGTTCCCAAGCTGTTCAGGGGTTGTGGTTTGCAGCCTGGATAGTCTTTGCTTTTTGTCTAAATTTTACTTATGAGTGAGTACATTCCATGTCTATCTTTCTGGGCTTGTGTTACCTTACTTAGGATGATATTCTACAAATCCATCTATTTGCCTTCAAATTTTAGGATATTATTTTTTCTGCTGAGTAGTACTCCATTGTGTAGATGGAGATTCTTTAGTTTGTTTGATAATCCAGTCTTCAGTTGAGGGGCGTCTAGGTTGTTTCCAGGTTCAGGCTTTTACAAATAATGCTGCTATGAACATAATTGAGCTAATAATGCCTTTGGGGTAAAAATGTGCCTCCTTTGGGTATATGCCCAATAGTGATATTGCTGGATAACTGGGGAGATTGGTTCCCAGTTTTCTGAGGAACAGCCATACTGCTTTCCAAAGTGGTTATACAAGTTTACACTCCCACAAGCAATGGAGAAGTGTTCCCTTTGCTCCACATCCCCTCCAGTATAGGCTGTCATCTATGTTTTTGATCTTAGCCATTCTGACAGGTGTAAGATGGTATCTCAAAGTTGTTTTGATTTGCATTTCTCTGATAGCTAAAGATGTTGAGCAATTCTTTAAGTATCTTTCAGCCATTTGTAATTCTTCTGTTGAGAATTCCCTTTTTAGCTCTGAACCCCATTTTTAATTGGATTATTTGGGGTTTTGGCTTCTAGTTTCTTGAGTTCTCTATATATTTTAGAGATCAGTCCTCTGTCAGATGGTGGTATTTTTTTCCTGAGGATTCCAGGCAGCTCCTCCTCACTATGTGGCCTTCCACCCCCAGGGCAGCCGCTGAGCTGTGGCGAAGCTTAAGCCGGAACCAGCGCGTAAATGGGCAGGTGCTGGTACAACTGCTGTGGGCACTGAAGGGTTCTGCGGGTCCTGAGCCTGGGGCATTGGCAGTAAGTGGCTCTGAGAGGTGCCATCAGGGGGCGTGGCCCGGTCACAAGCAGCTAAAGAGTAGCTTGATCGATGGGGGGACTACAGATTAGTTCTCAATTCACATTTGTGTGGGATGTCCTGCACACATCCAAATTTGGCAGAGTTCCAAGGGTGGGCTCACTTGATCTGCAGGCCACACGAGCTCTTGGGGAGATGTTGGCAGTCTCTGGCTGTGTGGGAGCCACTCGAGGCTTCTACCCTCACCTGTTGTTAGCACTGGTCACACAGCTGCATGAGCTGGCTCAAGGTGTTCGTTCCCCTGACAGCCCTAAGGTTTGGGAGCCTTTTCACCGAGGGCCACCTCACAGCCACGCCAGGTAAGAAAGTACACTTGGGTAAGTGAGGAGTGGGACAGGCCCTTCTCACACTCTCACTGCCCAATTCCCTGCTGTTCCCATCTCCAGCTGCACAGTGGAGGCCTTGAAGGCTCTGCTCACAGGGGATGGTGGCCGAATGGTAGTCACATGTATGGAACAAGCAGGAGGCTGGAGGAGACTGGTAGGAGCCCAGACGCATCTGGAGGGTGTCCTACTGCTGGCCAGGTGAGGAGACATCCCAGGACAACACTACAGGAGGAGGCTCCCTGCTGGCAAGGTGCGGTGGTGGCATTGAGGAGGTGGTGAGAATGAGCCCTTCCAAGCGAAGGAAGAGCTCCCTTTTACCTTTCTCCAGTGCCATGGTGGCTCATGCCGATCACCATCTGCGAGGCCTTTTTGCAGACTTGCTTCCTCGGCTACGCAGCGCCAATGACCCGCAACGCCTCACAGCTATGGCCTTCTTTACTGGGGTGAGCCAGCTTCCCAGAAGGGTAGTGAGGGGTGACTGCCTGTACAGACACAGAGAAGCATTGACTCTATGCATCTTGTCTAGCTATTGCAGAGCCGGCCCACTGCTCGGCTCTTACGGGAAGAAGTCATCCTGGAGCGGCTTCGAACTTGGCAGGGCGACCCAGAGCCTACCGTGCGCTGGCTAGGCCTGCTTGGTCTTGGCCACCTTGCAATGAATCGTGGGAAGGTGCCAATCTGGTAGTCCCGGGCCAGGTGGGTCCTAGGCCGAGTCTGGAAGGGTCCAGCCACAGTCCTGTCTTTACAGATAAGGCATGTGAACACGCTGCTGCCGGTACTTCTTAGAGCGCTGGGCGAAGGCGATGCGCGGCTCGTGGATGCTGCACTGGGCGCCCTCCGAAGACTACTGCAGCAGCCTGGAGCACCTGTGAGGCTCCTCAGCTCTGAGCTGCGACCACGCCTCCTGCCGCTACTGGACGATGTGAGCAAAATCCTGCCATGTTCCCGCCTGGAATTGTCCATAGATGCCCAGTCATACCCACTAGTCTGTGGTCTTGCCATCACATCGAAGCTTGATCTGAAGCCCTGATCAGGCCGAATCCTCCTTTCCCACTCTTGATTCCCTGATTTCTGACATATTTTCTCACGAAGGCTCGAGATGCTGTCCGTGCTTCAGCAGTGGGACTCCTTGGAACGCTGGTGCGGCGGGGTCAGAGAGGGCTCCGGTTGGGGCTTCGAGGACCCCTTCGGAAACTGGTGCTGCAGAGTCTGGTGCCGCTGTTGCTGCGCCTACATGATGCCAGCCGGGACACTGCCGAGGTCTGTGGTCTGTCCCATATCCATCTCATCCAATACTTCCACTCCTACCTTGTCGCCTCTCTGAAGGTTTGAAGACAAGGACAAAGACCGCAAGGACTTTTAGGTCCAGGTCTTCTTCCCTTGGCTGCTACACTAAGCTCCTCACCCTGGACTTTGCCAACCTTTTCTGGCCACAATCTCTTTTCTTCCACCACGTGTCATCTTCTGGACCCCTAACTCCGCTTGTTTCCTCCATTCCAGAGCTCAGAGTGGACATTAGCTCGCTGTGACCAGGCCCTTCGGTGGGGCCTGCTGGAGGAGATGGTCACTGTGGCTCACTATGACAGCCCTGAAGCTCTAAGTCGTGTCTGCCACCGCCTGGTTAGTAGAGGAAGCACCATGATGGGGAGAGGGTACAGTTTGCTGCTCACTTGTCCTAGCATTCTATAGGCTACTCTTCCTCAAAACAATCTCCTGAGCCAAATATGACCTTGCTCATATGAGACCAATCCATAGCTTTTGTTCATGTTGTCTGCTCTTTGCAAGGAAGGGCTGATATTTCTGTGCATTGAAATTTCATGAGCATTTATGTTTCTAGGTTCAGCGATATCCAAGCCATGTTAAGCATTTCCTGAGTCAGACCCAGGGCTACCTGCGGAGCCCACAGGACACCTTGCGCCGGGCAGCCACTGTGCTCATAGGTGAGGCAGTCTTTCCCATGTGTCTAGGGCTCTGAGAGCTGAACCAGCATCTTTTAGGGTTGGTCCAGACCTCACTGGTTTGCTTTGGTGCAGGCTTCCTCGTCTATCATGCTAGCCCCAGTGGAGTCAGTCAGGACCTGTTGGACTCTCTATTCCAAGGTGAGAACCACATCTGCCGTGGGGTAGATTAGTGGAGAGATGGAGGGTGCTGGAAAGCAGTGAACAAGATAGAATGGGTGAGGGCCCGACCTAGGCTCCCCTCCTATGCATCCTAAGTGTCCCTTTATACAGACCTAGGACGACTGCAGGGCGACCCGGAGTCTACGGTTTCCGCGGCAGCGCACGTATCTGCCCAGCAGGTGGCGATGCTTGCCCAGGCACGGGTCCGACCACGCCGCCCAACCCTCTTGCGTTTCATTAGACATCATTCATACCCTACAAGGCCTCATCCACTCTATGACGATAGTCCATTCCTACGCCGGAGCCTTGCAGGCCGATGGAGCTGCCCTGAACCTCGTTGAGCTAAACCCTGTATCCTGATTCATGGACACACACTATCCATGCTGTCACCAATCCCTACTACAGCAGATCTGCAGAAGAACCTGGGCCTGGTGCTGGACACTGGTGCTGCTCGTTGCCCCATAACTACTTTCTATGGGCCCACTATGTGACAACTGTGACATGGATGGCACATTTCATCCCAAATCCCTCTTGTAGTCTTGGTCGGTCGGTTTGTTGTCTGATGGGCCAATTCTGTCAACTCCCTGGAGTGTGCCCTCTGCCCTCCCTTGGTCTTGGCACCTGTCCTGGATAGCATCTGCTTCAGCAGGAGTCTTGTGGAGGCACTAAAGTTGATGCCACCTGGCTGCCCTGCTCACTTCCTGGGCTCAGTATGTCTAGACATAGTCGTAGCCGTCATGGCTTTCTTAGTTGTATCAGTCGTCTGTCACCTGTTTCTTCCTCCATCCTCTATTCCTTACAGCTATCCTGGATTATATCCCCTAAGTCCTTGATGTTATATCCAAGAGGCATTGACCTGTTCTTCTGTCCATACCTGCTGCCCCTACTTCTTTGGATAACCAACCCATTCCCTGCTCCCGCTCACATTAGAACCCACTATACAATGGTGTTCTCTAGAAGGTATTGCTAACACCCCTTTGAGCTGGGGAGCCCAAGACAGGATTGCAGTGGTGGGTTGAAGGATTGTTAGCAGGCACTTCACACCCAACAGACTGATGACTGGGTATGTCCTTACCCAAGGTCCTGTACAGGGCTCAAATGGGGAGACATAGCTGGATAGACTGGAAGAGTCAGCCATAATTGTGACCCCACCCTCCAAGCTTCCTCTTCTTTGAATGCCTACCTTGGAATGTCCTCAGGCTGCAGGGAGGGCCTCCTCACAAATAGGATATGCGCAGGGTAGTAATGAGTGGGGAACTCTTTCCCCACCCTGGAATCTCTTTGGGACAAGCATAGGATTATACTTACCTTTGCTTCTCTATCACCTACATGGAAGGTGTTCAAAATAAACATGAGTGGATGGCAGGGTTGGATGACTGTCTTAAAAAGTGCTTGGGATGAGCTGGGCCCTGCACAAGATCCACCTAGACTTCAGGGGAGCAAAGTAGTATGCACTAAAACTAATATCAGGGCCCTGGGAGAGGGCTCAGTGATTAAGGGCACTTTTGGCTGTAGCTCCATTCCCCAGGACTTCCAGTTTCTATGGAAAGCCTTGCAAGTCCAGCAGCTAGGGGCTGTAATCTGATCGAGGCACCTTCTCTCTCTCTCCTTTCTTTCTTTTGGTTTTGTTGGTTTTTTTTTTTTTTGTTTTGTTTTGTTTTGTTTTTCAAGACAGGATTTCTCTGTGTTGCCCTGGCTAGACTGAAACTTATTTAGATATATCAGGCTGGCCTTGAACTCGCTGAGATCCACCTGTCTCTACCTCTCTATAGTGCTGGGATTAAAGGCACATGCCACTGCCCAGTTTTATTTTGTCTTAAAGGTTTTTGCTTTGTTTCCACATAGGCACCATTGTAGGCCCAGTCAATCTCCTGTTTCAAATACTTTCCTGTGGGCCCTTTCACTGGAGATCTAGCTGGACCTTCCACTTGGGCTTTGACCTGCCTATGTTCTGCCCTCCAGGACCTAAGGGTCCCAGAAGCATTGCTGTCATGCAATGCTTTCTAGGATCTGGGCTGCTTCCGTTCTATTCACCCAGGCTTGCCTTCTAGGAGTTTTTCAAGGACTTCTGGGTAAGATGGCTGTCCTGGCTAGTTTTATGTCAACTTGACATTAGGTAGAGTCATCTGAAAGAAGGAACCTCAATTGAGAAAATGCCTCCATAAGATCCAGCTGAAGGGTATTTTCTTAATTAATGATTGATGGGGAAGGGCCCAGCCCATTATGACTGGTTTCATCCCTGGGCTTGTGGTCCTGGTTCTATTAGAAAGCAGGCTGGGCAAGCCAGGAAGCAACACTCCTCCGTGGCCTCTGCATCAGCTCCTGCCTGCCCTGACTTCCTTCAGTGAAAGACTGTCAGTTGGAAATGTGATCTGAAATAAACCTTTTTCTCCCTAACTTGCTTTGGTCATGGTGTTTTATCTTAGCAATAACAGAAACCCTAGTTAAGAAAACGGCAGAGCAGTGATTGCCTCTGTGAAAGCTGACGAAAAGGAGAGCCAGAATAAGGAGAGAAAGGAAAAAAAAATCATCAGAAATTGAGAAAAATCTTTGGAAATCCACAAAGGAAGTGAAAGAATTATGGAGGAGAACACACATGCCACCCAGAGCATACCTAACACAGGCTGGGCTGCACAAGTCCCTGGCTTTGAGAGGAGAGACTGAAAAGCTACTTCCAAAAAGTAAGGCAGGTAAAGGGTTGGCAGTCCAACATCCGCACTCAGAAGCCTCAAATCCACTTGCAATTTTTGGTGGGGAAATTGATTTATCTGGTGGATGGCCTGCAGCTGAATGAAATCCCACTTTGTTGTGCTTCTGCCTCTGAGAGCAGCCATCTTGAGGCCTGTTAAAAACAGAGCTGCCTCCCAGGGGCCTAAGATAGGGATCATCCACCAGTTGGAGAGGCTTAATTGACCTGCCACATCTGGAAGAAGGAGGGCCCAGGAACACAGATATGGAGAGTGGTAGGACCGGACACTTGTTGGCAGTGTGCAGATGGTTAGAGGCTGGTTCAGACCAGGAGGGGGTTTTTGTTTTTGTTTTTCTGAAACAGGGTTTCTTTGTGTAGCCCTGGCTATCCTAGAACTCATTCTGTAGAGCAGGCTGGCTTGAACTCACAGAGATTTACCTGCTTCTGCCTCTGAGTGCTGGGATCAAAGGCATTCAATACTACTGCCTGGCATTATTTTTGTTTTTTCATTCCCTTTTTTTTTAACTTTATTTATTTATTTGCCTTGGTGTTTGCCTGGAACTGGAACTACAGACAGTTGTTAGCTGCCATGTGGGTGCTGGGAATCGAACCCAGGTCCTCTGGAAGAGCAGACGGTGCTCTTAACCGTTGAGCCATCTCTCCAGCCCCCTTTCCATTCCCTTTTATTCATCTAATTTTGTATCTGAGCTTTCTCACTGTTGAGAAATCTCTCTTTGCTTTTTTGAGAGAGGGGTGCGCTATGTATTCATGGCTGGCCTAGAACTCCTCTGACTCCTGAGAGTTGGTATTAAACATCCAGCTAAAATTATCTTTTAAAGACATCCTAAGGTAAGCAGAAGGCAGTTCATGACCACTCAGCAATGCAGAAGACACTTAACACTATACACAGAGAGGGAAGAGAGTCTCAATTACAAGAGTACAGGAAGAATATAGAACCACACCAATCCAGGCCAGCAACACCCTGCTATTAATAGGGAATAAAATAACAAGCAACAATCCAGCTGACCACAAAGCAATAACAACAATTACAGGGGTTGGTACACATGTCTCAAAAATAATCTTAAATGTACATAGAAAAAACTTACCAATACAGAGAGAGACTGACTGACCATTTGGATTACAGAACTTGATCCAGCCATGTATTTTCTCCAATAGCGCACGCATACTGTTCAAGATGCCCAAGGATGACAGTCAAGTGGGAGAGGCAACCCACCAAATGAAAAGAAACTGAGCACAAACTGATATGACTAAGCTCATAATAAAGCTCCAGAACAGAATCATATAGAAGGCCACTGGATAGCAGTAAGGGGGGGAACATCCATCTAGAAGATGTAGCTATTGTAAATATGAGTGCAGAAAATGTTGGGGTTCATAAGACAAACACTAATGGACATATAAGGTCAGATAGGGCCAGATATATTAATAGTGAGTGATTTCACTATCCTGCTCTAATCTCTAGATAAAGCATGCAAGGTGATAATCAAAGAAACCTCACAAACTGGTTATTAAAGAATCTTCAATGTTAAACTCTACAATACAAATGGACTTAGCAAATATCTCCTGGAATGACAGAATATTCCATTGAGCAGAAACAGAATATACACTTTTTTCAGTACACCATGGAAACTTCCCTAAGACTACAAATCAAGTCTTTTCCAAATACAAAAGGATCAAATAATTTCTTGTATTTTATCAGACTATAGCATCAGAAATTAGTAATAAGAAAAACTGCAGAAACTGCATGGAGACCAGAAAAACACCTTTAAATGACCATTGGGTCACTGCAGAAATCAAGGAAGAAATTTGAAAGTTACTAAAACTAAGTGAAAATGAAAATACAAGTTATTGAAATCTTTTGCATGCAGGTATACACACACATGCTATATATATAATAGTGTGTATAACTTTAAAACTTAAAAAAAAAACTCAGGCTGGAGAGATAGCTTAGAGGTTAAGACACTGACTGTTCTTCCAGAGGTCCTGAGTTCAATTCCCAGCAACCACATGGTGGCTCACAACAATCTATGATGAGATCTGATGCCCTCTTCTGTATACTATCTACATAATAAATAAATAATTTTTTTTTTAAAAAAACTTCTCAAACACAAAACAAGTTTTAAAAATCTAAAATTGGTGAAATATCTCATTTACTTTAGCTCCAAAAACAAAAAAATACCTTGGTGAAGAAGACACCAGAGGATGGAAAGATGTCTAATGCTCACTGATGGGCAGAATTAACACTGTGGAAATGACTACATTGCCAAAAGCAATTGAATCTGCAAATTCAACCCATCAAATCATGGTGACATAGTAATTCTGAAATACATTCTAGAAGTAGTTCTATGGGCTGGAGAGATGGCTCAGAGATTAAAAGCACTGATTATTCTTCCAGAGGTCCTGAGTCCAATTCCCAGCAACCACATGGTGGCTCACAACCATCTATAATGAGATCGGTACCCTCTTCTGTATACTGTATGTACATAATAAATAAATAATTAAAGAAGTAGTTCTGGGGGCTGGAGAGATGGCTCAGCGGTTAAGAGCACTGTCTGCTCTTCCAGAGGACCCAGGTTCGATTCCCAGCACCCACATGGCAGCTAACAACTGTCTGTAGTTCCAGTTCCAGGCAAAACACCAAGGCAAATAAATAAATAAATTTAAAAAAAAAAGAAGTAGTTCTAGAAGCTCACAAGTGCCCAAATAGCTAGAGGAATTCTTAGCCCTGCTGGAGGGTATCACAGTACTGGACACTAAATTTTAGTACATAATTACTATGACCAAATAGTCTCAGACCGACCAGTGGAGTAGAATGGAGGGCCAGCAGTAAACACACACAGTTACAGACACCTAATTTTTGGTAAAACTTCAAAAACACACATTTAAAAAAAGACAGTCCCTTTAACAAATGGTTCTCAAAAAACTTGATTTCTCTATGTTAAAGAAGGAAACTAAGCCTGACATGATGGTGCATGCTTTTAATCCCAACACTCAGGAGGCTGCGGCAGGAGGATCTCTGTGAATCTGAGGCCAGCCTTGTCTGTAGAGTGAATTCCAGGACAGCCAGGGCTACACAGAGAAATCCCTTGGTGGGCAAGGGTGCAGCGGGAAAGAAAAAAAAATGTCTCAAAAAAATAATCCAATTGGATCAAAGACTACATTGTAAGGCTAAACCTTTGAAAGTCTGAGATGAAAACGCTTCAAGATACAGGCAAAAAAATTCTGAACAGTTCCCCCATAGCACAGGAGACTTGACAACAGGACTACATGTAGTCAAAACATTCTTTCTCTACCAGAAAAAGAAGCAATGTGGAGAGTGAAGAGACTGTCTACAGAACTGGAAGCAATCTTGCCAATTACACATCAGCAAATACAAAACGCTGAAAATTTTAAGCTACCTAATATCAAATCATTCAGCTAAATAATGAGCTACTGGGGCTGGAGAGATGGCTCAGCAGTTAAGAGCACCGTCTGCTCTTCCAGAGGACCAGAGCTTAGCTCCCAGCACCCTCATCAAGGGGCTCACAACTGCCTGTAACTCTAACTCCAGGAGATCCAACACCCCCTTCTGGCACCTACACACATGGCATATACATAAATAAAAATTAATTAGTGAAGTATTGGACCAAATAGTTCTTAAACAAAGAAATGCCAACAGCCAATAAGCACTTAAAGAAGCGTTCGATGTTCTTAGATATCAGAGAAAAGGAAACGAAACTTCCTTGAGAGTCTTTCTTTTCCCAGTCAGAATGATTACCATTAAGGAAACTAATGATGTACTGGAGAGATGGCTCAGTGGTTCAGAGCACTGGCTGCTCTTCCTGAGGACCCAGATTCAATTCCCAGCACCCACGAGGCAGCTTACAACTGCCTATAATTCCAGCTCCTGGGGATCTGACATCTCCTCGTACCGTACATTTTGCAGGCAAAAATACCAATGCACATTAAACAAAGCTAAATAATTTTTTAAATGCTGAAAACAAAATTACCATGAAACTCCACTAAACCACTCTTGGAGATAAACTGAAATTCTGTAGGTCACAACAAACAGAGATACTTGCACACACATGTTTATCACTGCACTGTTCACAATGGCCAGGAAATGGACTCTGCCTAGATGCCCATCAAGAGAAGAGATGAATACAGAAAAAATGGCCAGGTGGTTGTGGTGTACACCTTTAATCTCAGCACTTGAGAGGTAGAGGCAGGCAGACCTCTGCATTCAAGCCCAGCATGGTCTACAGAGGTAGTTCCAGGACAGCCAGAGCTGAAACTCTGTTTCCAAAAACAAAAATCCAACAAACAACAACAAAAAGAAAGACAATGTGCACATATGCACACAATGGAATGTTACTTAGGCATGTAGAACAAAGAACTCACGGAGCTTGCTAGGAAGATGCAACTGGAAAGCGTCATATTAAGTGAGATAAATCAGACTCAAAAGACAAATAGGTAGTTCTTTGATATGCAGAATAATGTTGGCTGCTTGTTTTGAGACAAAGTCTTGCTATATAGCCTCGACTGACCAGGAACTCAATACAAGGCTGGCCTCAAACTCACAGAGATCTGCCTCTCTGCCTCCTAAATGCTAAGATTAAAGACATGAGTCATCAGCTTTTTATTTTTATTTTATGTGTGAGTGGTTTCTTTTAATTGTTTTGTTTGTTTGTTTGGTTGTTTTGTTTTTTTGAGACAGGGAGACAGGGTTTTCCTGTGCAGCCCTGGCTGTCCTGAAACTCACTCTGTAGACCAGGCTGACTTGAACTCACAAAGATCCACCTGCCTCTCCCTTCTGAGTGCTGGGATTAAAAGCATGTGCCACCACTACCTAGCCAGTGTATGAGTGTTTTATTTGCATCTCTGTCTATGTACAAATTCTACTGGTGGAGGTCTATCCCTGTAATTAATCACATCCGATACACCATACAATGGGTTAATATCTATTAAGGGGAGAGAACGAACTTACAAACACAAGAAGCGATTCCAGGAGAAACAGAACTCGGGCATGCTCAGTTTCCTCCTGGAGACACAGGAACCAAAAGAGAGTAAGGGAGTCTGGGTTCCCAGGTCTTGACTGATTCTGGCCATGCTCCAAGGGGTCTGGATTCTTGAGATCACTAGTGCTTCCTTGAGTAACATCTGAATCCCCACTACAGAGGTCAGAGGAGGGTGTTGAATACCCTGTAATTGGAGTTACCGATAGTTATAAGCTATAGTATGAGTACTGGGATGCAAACCTGGGTCTTTTTAAGAGGAGAAAGTGATGTGGAGCACAGAGCCATCTCTCCAGTCCCATGGAAGCTGTGTATATGTGGAGGAGCAGCTAGAAAGGAGACCATGAGAAGGGAGGAAGGGGGTCTGAAGGAGATGTGAAGTCCAGTGGTTCTCAACCTTCCTAATGCCACAACCCTTTAACATGGTTCCTTATGTTGTGGTGAGCCCCAGCCACAAAATTATTTTCATTGCTACTTCATAACTGTCATTTTGCTACTGCTATGAATCATAGTATAAATATCTATGCCTTCCTAGGTGACCCATGACTCATAGGTTGAGAACCACCAGGATAATCGAAAGCAGAAGTGAGGATATTTATGAAGAAGAAAGGAATTCGTAGGAGGGTGGAGAATGGAAGAGGATTTGGGGAGCAACTGAAAATAATGTGTAATGATGCATAATGAAGACGCCACAAAGAAACCCATTATTACTCTGTATGCTAACCTGAGGAATGACAAAGTTTTCAAAGGAGAAAACTCTTTATGAGAGGCGTTTCCGAAACACGAACCTCAGGTATTTGAGGCTGCATCGCTTCCCTTTAAATAACATTATTGTCACTGTTGGTTTTCCTGATGGTATTGGTGGTTTGAACAAGAATGTCCCCCATAGCCTCATATACTTAATGCATAGTTGCCAGTGACACTGTTTGAAAGGATTAGGTGTTGGTTTTGTGCATGAGAATTGATGCATACCACCACATGTCACACAAGAGTTTATTCAAGGGAGTTACCAGAGCGGGTACTGGGAGGGAAGAGGGAAGGAGGGAAGGAGAAAGAGATAGGCCTTTGCATGTTGTCTCCTTTTAAGAGAGAGGTGGAAAGATTTACATAGCCACGCCTGGGGGCAAGCCCTTCATGCAGCATGCTGTACCGGCTTGGCTTTACACTGTGGGTGCTTACATCTGGGAATCCTTACATCTCACCCTTATGTTTATTATAAAAAGAAAGCTGGGTTTATGTAGGGGGACGGGGAAAATGGATTGGATTGGAACAAAGTCAACGAGTTCCTTAAGGCTGCTTCAAGCTGTCTTAAGGGCAAGGTCTGTTTTTTTTTGGAAAATGAGAGCTATATCCTCTGGTGGTCGGTCTCCTGGTTTTGCAGCGGCTGCTGCTGCCGCTGAAACTCCTTACATTAGGAAGTGTTCACTTGTTGGAGTAGGTATTGCTTCCTTGGAGGAGGTGTGTCACTGGGAATGGGCTTTGAGGTTCCGAAAGCCCAAGCCAGGACCAGTGTTCTGTTCTCTTTCTCAGTCTGTGGACCAGAATGTAACTCTCAGCTACTTTTCAAGCACCATGTCTGCCTGTCTACTGCCATGATAATGAACTAAGCTTTTGAAACTGTAAGCAAGCTCCAATTAAATGCTTTGTTTCATAAGAATTGCCACGGTCATGATGTCTCCTCACAGCAACTGAAAAGTGACCAAGACCATGGTTTAATGTTCCAGCGAAAGTGGAATGTTTAGTCTCTTCTGGTTAGTAGTAAATCCTGAAAGTTGCATGTCTGTGATGTGTCAGGAAAAAAGGGGTGCTGTTCCTCCTTCTGCTTCTCAGCAAGCTAAAGCTGAGCTACACTGTGTAGGTGGTGTGGCCCCCACCAAGTACCAACACACTTCTCCTGGCTGTACAAACTCTCACGGATGACCATAACATCTTGGCTGCATCACTTAGAAACATCTCTTCCTAGACACAGAGCCCATGGGCTGCTAAATCTTGTGAAGAATGAACTCCCCTGTACCATGAGATCTGTTAAATTTCCAGAATCTGCCTGTCTGTATAGGTCACACTTATATGCCTGTGGCACTGCCATAGAGCATGCATGAGTCTGCTACCTTAGCTGTGTGCCCAAATGCCCTGAAGCATAGGGTCACCTGACCCAAGTATGAACTTACTTCTAAACTGTTCTGTGCATCTTTTCTAGGAAAGTATGTGTGGGCATGCTGGGGTATGATCATTCCTCCACATTGGTGCTGCATAGCAGTGTTTCTATTTTTCAAGGAAGTTCCTTAAGACTGGAAGTAAGCCAGATTTACTGGTTCCCCAAAAGTATATGAACAGTACAGACTGCCGACAGTCACTCCCAGACAAGCCCAGTTGTCCAGCATTAGTAGAGACCAACAGAATTGCCTGGAAGAAATAAAGTTGAGCTGCCTAGAGGAGGCACTAATGGAACCACCTAGAAAGGACACTCTCCAATCTGCTGAGCTGCCTGTAGCTGGGCAGTGCACTCCAGGTTCCCAGCTTTCAGGAGCTGTCATCCATGCTGGTGGGGCCTTTTGGTATTGCAGCTGTCTTGGAGTCATTTTTGCCCTCACCCATATTCCTTCAAGTAATCCCAATAAAATTAATTGGCTCATCAAGGTGGACTTTGCTCTATGGTTGGTTCTTTAGCTGTGATAAGCAGACGTTTGTTCCTGTCTCCCCAGGAAAATCTGTCACACAACAGGGCAGTTGTCACTTCGGCCTCACTGGTTGTCAGGAGTGAGGTGATGGTCTTCATATCAATCTTGCTTCTGTGGGTAGACCCCATCCCTACCCATCCTGCAATCCTACCAATGATCGAGCCCCACTCAAAATCTCAGTCACATCTAGGCAGTGGTGGCACATACCTTTTATCCCAGCACTCAGGAGGTAGAGGCAGGTAGATAGTTCCCTGTTAGTTCAAGGCTGGCTTGGTCTACAAAAAAAGTTTTAGGACAGCCAGAGCATCACAGAGAAACCCTGTCTCGAAAAACTAAAGCCAATCAACCAAACAAACAAAACAAACACCAATAAAAACCAAACTCAGCTGCTATTCTTTTCTTTGTACATTTATTGAGGTTTCCCAACTTCTGGACCTGCCTCATTGCATGCTAGGTCTGTGGTTGAGTTAGGCTCCTGGCTTTCCTAGGCAAGATTCTGCCATAGCTGGAGGGTAGGACAGGAGAATGGTGAGGAAAGGAAGGCATGCAGGCTAGCAAGGTTTCTGGCTTAGACTTGACAATAGAGCCAGGGATGCATAGAGTGCACATGTGGGCCCCTGAGACTTTCGTTCCCAGTGAACCTGGGGAGTGTCCACCCGCAGTGTTAGGCCACATTCTTCTAGCAAGACCCAGGCGGGCGCCTCTTCATCCCAGCTGTTCCCAAGGAGCCTGGAGGGCAGGGACACAAATTTCTGCTCCTGCCATGGGGAGCTCTGCTCCAAGATATGCTCCACCTACCAGCAAAGAAGGGGAGGGATTGTAGATGGTGGGATGAAGCTAGAGCCCCAAGGGTGTAGCACCTGCCCATGCCGACCTTCTAGATGTACCCAGGGCTCCAGTGAACCCCCAGGGCCACATCCTCTTACCAGCCCCAGCTGCTTTAATAGCACCGTTGTCTCCAAAGTCTTAGCCAGCAGAAGCTGCTGGGCTTCACTCAGCACTAGGGAGAGATTTGGGCTGAGAGACAGTTCTGGAATGCCCAATATGGAACCCAGTCCTCCCTTCCTGTACCACACAAATCTAATCCCTTCACAGGTTGCTCACCGGTTAGTGCTCCCAATAGGTAGAAGATAGGAACAGCAAGTTCCAACTCCAGTTCTCTAGAGGGAAGAATCAGACATTCGAGGATCGATCCTGCTAGGCCATCCAGAGGTTCCACCTGTCCACCACAGAACAGGCCCTGCTCCAGCTGAGGCATAGATAGGGTAAGTGAGGCTGGCCAGGCTTGGGCAGACCCTGTCCACCTCCAACACTCTCACTCACCGAGGCCTCCAAGGCTTCCATGCTGGGTTGGTCATGTAAAATTTTCCCAATGTTCATTAGTAAATCTTGTCTTAACCCCATTTCTAAGTTCCCCAGTTCTGTGGAGCCAGCCGTCACCTCTGCACGCAGGCTTTCGAAGTCTATTGTGACTATCTGTTCCGTCTGTACATGGATTCCATCTGTAGGCAGAAGGCAGCACTACCTGATGCCTATGAGGTCTTGGGGGAATATGGGGTAGGAGGGGTAGATCTAGGGAGCAGAGGCAGACCCCACGGAGTCTCCAGGTAGACAAGTGGGTACCGACCTGCCATCAGCATTTTGGCTGATTCACCAATGGATCGCAGTGCGGCACGCAGGCTAAAGGCATGCCGTCTCTGGCCATCCCTTCTTCTGTAACCTAGGCAAGGCATGAGGATGGTGGAGGGGAAAAGGCTATTGTGTATAGGGATCCAGGGACCACTGAATGTGTGCCAGAGGGCTGAGAGCTTTCCTGAGCCCTCCCAGATCATTCCTCCTATACTACTAATATCCCAGGGCAGGTGGAAGGCTAATAAGACCCAACAACATCGCCCATTGTGTGTTTATGTGTGTGTGTGTGGGGGGAGGGTGCCCACTTCCATTGGAGGCTGAACACCTTATACAATGAACACAGAACTCCTCATGTGAAGCTAAGGTCCAGGGCCTCACTTGATGGCGGTAGCTCAAAGGTCCTCTTCTTTTCTTCAGGGAAGAGAAGGATTTCTGGCAGCAGGAAAAAGCAAGCAAGTGACTAACTGTTCCTGGGCCCTCATGAGGAACTGTCCTCACACATCAGCGCCTGGCACACTTGACCACCCTGTCTGGGAGATCATGCAGCCAGATGCCCTCTGAATCTCCTGGCTAGATGAAGCCTCCCAGATTTTCTACTTCTCTGCCACATAGTCAAGGCTCTAGAGACAAGCCCTTGCCACTCACCCCACTGAGGGTCAATGACCAGTTGGGCCACCCGGAATGCAAGGATGCTGCCTGCAGGAATGGTCACTATCTTCTTCTGGCTTCGGTGGCCCTTGCCTTCACCCTAAAGGATGGACATTGACTCAGGTTATGTAAAGTAAATAACTGTAGGTGGGTGCTGGTGACAGGCTTTGGCAGTTGCAG
Organism: Sigmodon hispidus; assembly: GCA_004025045.1. NCBI lineage: Eukaryota > Metazoa > Chordata > Mammalia > Rodentia > Cricetidae > Sigmodon > Sigmodon hispidus. The sequence continues at coordinate 217,359 of PVIH01000503.1, forward strand.
CTCACTGAGCAAGTGAGGGTATGGGTTGCTTCTGGAAGGGTCTTAGAAGATCTGCTGCATGGGATGCTGCTCCCTGGAGTCTCAGATTCCTATCATTGCTAAGTGCTCAAGTGAGTCCAGGCAGGGACTAGGGCTAGTCACACACCTGCAAACACATGGCTCCAGGCAGTGCAAACTCGCCTGAGCCCTTGTGGTCATGGGTCCGGGTGACGTGCACCTCCTCCTGTGTCTGCAGCACCTCTGTCACCACATACACATTTTCTCCACGATTCCGGAGCTGTTGCAGGATTCTGTGTTCAGGCTGCTGCAGGTGCCTACAACAAGATTGCTGGGGTTTGCCCACTGTACATTAGCATCCTTTTATACCATCCTGATGACAGGTGGGATGGAAAGGACAGGGAATTCAGAAGTCAGTGGATACCAGACTTGGGTACTTTCCCAGGATGTTCCCAACAGTGTCTAGGTGTTTGTGGGAGTATGACAAATTCAAACAGGGAGAAATGTGCCTGTGGAGAGACTCCATTCTGTACTATTCATAAATGCTCCAAGTCTCCTTCAATTCTTTCACATAGCATCTGGGAGCTCAGCTGATGGGTCTCGGACCTTGCCTTGATATCATGATCCTCAAAATACAGTCCCTGCAACTGGAGCGTACTGGCTCTCAAGTAACATCCATCCCAACTTGCCATTGTTCATAGTCTCCTTTCTCTGGGACTTCCCTTGCTCAGTGCTGAGAAATACTGCTTCAGAACCCTCCGATGCCCAGCATCCAGCAGGCTTCCCAAGAGCATGGCTACTCAAGCTCAGAGAGCCCTCGTCCCTTCCAGGGGCTTACCTCTCCTGTTGCATGACCTCCCAGGTGTTCTGAGCCACACGCAGTATACACACATTCATGGAGGCACTGCAACTACCAGCCACTGCAGCCGCACCAGAAATCTTCCCCTGTCCTGTGCCCGCCAGTGCCACGCGGCCCTGCACGTTCCCATCAACAACATCGGAGAAGTGGAATTGGCCACAGCATTCGGGTTCTGCAGCAAGACTGGTTCTAAGTTTCTGTTAGACTAGCCACCGCCCTGCCTTTCCTCCGTAGCAGTGGGTCCTATAAATAACTTCTCTGGAAATAAGGCCAAGGAGCAGAGCTGGTAGAGATCAGTCAGAGGGCAGGCTGAGCTCAGCCTACTCTCTTCTGTTCAATCTAGGGGCTCAGGATGGGGAAGAAGTGAATAGGAGAGAGATACCTGGTTCTGGAGCATTGGGTTCCAGAATGTCCTTGATTGACAGGTTCACAAACCTATAATAAGGGGTTTTCCAGAAGTATGAGCTTGAGAGTCTCCTGCTTAGGAGACAGTAGGGCCTGAAGCTGATAGAGTTCCGAAGGCTGTCCACGGGGATGAGCTCTCCTCTGCGGTCCACCTCTTTGATCACACTCTTGACCACCCCTTCAAAGGCTGATGACATGATCCTGGGGGCAGATAGATAGGCCCATATTTGGTTGCTGCCAGCACTTGGGAATGCCATCTCTTCAAAGTGGCCTTGTCTTGCTAGTCCTGGCACTTTCTGGCTGACCACTACACCAATACAGTGTTCACTTTGTGGTCCTCTTGTCTGTCTCTCTGGACCCATGGGAGAGAGGAGGAGGCAGCCTTTCTACCCCTTCAATTCCTCTGTGTAGCCCCCTTGGCCACCTGCTAAAGTATAGGACACCTTTTGCCCTCATTGGTTGAGAGGACCAAGGCTGGGAGGGAACACAAGCCCCCACTTCTGGGATATTTAGCACAGGAGCTCACAGCAAAGCAGGTGTCCAGATTTTAGTGGTTTCCTCCAGGGCTCTCTCTTATGCACGGCTCCATGAGCCAACTGTCCTGAACAAACCTTCATGGGTCAGAAGCCAAAACAGTCCCAGGACAGACAGACAACCTGTGCAGTGTGTAGAAGCAGTTCTACTACTAGAAATCTGGGTTCCTGGTGCTTACTGATGGTGGAGAGTGAGCCAGGAGGGCAGGGAGGGATTTATGGGTCAGGGGATCTGCATGAGGTCCAGTAGTCCCACTGTAAGGGCTGGGCTAGTGGGTGGCCTTCATAGAGGCTAAGTCCTAGAGTCCTCAAACACTCTGGTACAGTGGTGCTTCTGGGAAGGGCTACAATCCCCACCCACCAAACAGACATCCAGGTCATAGCATAGAGGAGACCAAGCCAGAGGGGCAGCCGGACTCTGGGAGGGCTGAGTAGCAGGTTGCTCACCTGGATCTTCAAATCTTCACGAGGTGTCTGGGCCCACCAAGAGAAGCAAGGACGAGCTGGAGGCTAGGGAGGGGTTTCTGGTCTGCTCAGGCAGGGAGCCACAGGAGCTTTCAGCTAGGAGGCGTCAGGACACAAAAGTGAAACTATGAAGCTGCAGCTTTACGTTCAAGGAGCCCTCCCTCCCTCCCGGAACAGCAGACAGTTTGACCCAGCCTCCTCCTCTTCCCAGGAAGCCCACCCAGACTGCAGGATGCGCCTCTGTTTTCAATAATTGGGAGCTTTCAGTTACATACAGTCTTGATACCTAAAACTGTATAACATTTTTTCTTTCTTAAACATCTGGGCTGTATTAGAAGATCTAAATGGACTTTAGATCTTCTAATACAGAGAAGATCTAAAGTAGAGATACACAACTGTACAAACTACCCAAAGGGCACCATTAGTTATCAGGAAAATGCAAACCAAAACTAGATAGCATCAAGGCCACTAGACTGGCTTTCATCCCAAATAACTAGTAGTAAGAATGCGGAAAAACAAACCTGGGCCCTGCAGGTGGATACTGCAAATGGTGGCGGGAGTGGCTTTCGAATATATTGGCAGTGTTTCAAACAGGTGCATTTAGTTAGCAGGTGCCCTAGGGATTGGACTTTAAGGTGCATATCCAAAGCAGGAGGTTAGCGTAGAAGAAGAAAATGAAGAGGAGGAGGAGGAGGAGGAGGAGGAAGAAGCCTGGGGTTGTGGCTGTCAATAGTGAATCATTTGCCTAAAAAGCAACCAAAAGATTGAACAGATAGATATGTATACATCAATGTTTATGGTAGTATTTACATTTTTTCTTACGATTTAAAAACTTTTATTTTACGTGTGTGAATGTTTTGTCTGCCTGTACGTACATGCTCCCTATGTAGGTGCTGGGAACTGAGCCCCAGTTCTCTATAAGAACAGCAAGTGCTCTTAACCATCAAATCGTCTCTTCGGCCCCCATGACAGCATTTTAAAGAGTTAAACGGATAATTCTTTAATAACCTGAAAGTCCATCAACTCATACACAGATAATAATGAATAATAATTTTGTACAGTATTTTGTCCAGTTTTGAACCCTGTACACACTCGACAAGGAAGTGCTTTCTGGCTAAGCTCCATCGCCTACCCACAACAGGGTGCCATGGCAACTGGAAGGAGTAAATATATATCCACACTACACTGCAGAACGTTGATGAACAGTGGGAATACTGCCATCATCAAATGAAACCACACCCAAACCAAACCAACCAAATAAACAAAAGTCCCCATACTTAAAGGGTTGAAGCCAAGCAGCCAAATTCTGCTATCCGGAAGTGTGTGAGGGTGCAGCTCATCAAGAACGGCAAGAAGATCACACCATTCGTGCCCAATGATGGCTGCCTGAACTTCACTGAGGAAAATGATGGAGTTCTGGTGGCTGGATTTGGTCAGAAAGGACATGCTGTAGGTGATATCCCTGGAGTCCGCTTTAAGGTTGTCAAAGTGGCCAGTGTGTCCCTTTTGGCCTTGTACAAAGGCAAGAAGGAAAGATCAAGATCCTAAATTTTGACAATAGAAATACGGTAATAAATTTTCATATTCTGAAGATAAAAAAATCCCCATACTTAACTGTGTAAGTTATTTCGTATGAAACTCCATGAATAAGCAAATCTGTTAGTGGTTGCCAAGGTCTATAGGAAGAGGATAGAGAGTAAGTAACTCCTAAAGGTTGTTGAGACAGGGTCTCATTATGCAGCTCCTGCTGGCCTGCAATTCACTACATAAACCACACTGGCTTTGAACTCACAGAGATCCACCTGCCTTTCCTCCTGAGTGCTGGGATTAAAGGGGTGAACCACCATGCTCATACACTTCTAAACAGAGTAGACACACAGAATCATGCACTTTTAAATGGCTGGAGTATAAGGTATATGAATTGCTTCTCTATAACGGTGTTTATTTTAAAATCTGTGAACTCTAAGGGGCATAGAGATGTCTCAGTGGTTAAGAGCATGTGAGCTCTTGCAGAGGATCCAAGTTTGGTTCCTAGCACTCACCTGGTGGCTACCAACCAATATTACTTCAGTTCCAATAAAGCTGTCAAATTCTTCTGGCCTCTACAAGCACTGCACACTCAGGATGCACATACACACATAAAAGCAAAATACCTATATACATAAAATACAAATAAATAAATATTTTCACACACCTGGAATTTAGTAGAAGCACTCAATCTAGCTACAGGCTCTTTAGGGTCCTAGTGTTCTGGCATTAGGTGTCACAGTTTCAACAGTTTCTGATATCAACACACAGTTTCTTTACAACCAATCCTCTCAGGCCTTTTTTAGGTTGTACATTGGAATGTGTGGCTTGAGCCCCAGGCTTAGTATAGATAGAACTCTTGAGAGTATCCCCTCTCCCAGGCCATGCCATGGTGGATTGCTGCCAGGTCCCTTTATTATCATCTCACAGCTTTTCAGAGATATTTGTGGGCCAAGTGGGTTCAATATTTCATTTCAAGACATGATTCTGGATAGAGCTATTTTCTAGTAGGGCCCCAGAAATCAGAGTGCTCATCCATATTTCTGACTCTAGGAACATGTGCAGGCCCTCTCTATTGGACTAGAGGGCCCTATACATGTGGTATTAGAGGTTTGGTCTCTCCATGCTAAAGACTGGGCACTGGCCTGGATGAGAGTGTGACTGGTACAGTTTTCAGTACTTTAAAAATAATCTGAGATAAAAAGTTCCAAGCTTGTTGGCTCCTGACTCTGCCTTGTCCCTTCCTGAGGGATCGACATCCTGTCTTCGGCAAGGGGGATACAAACCAACCCCTGTTTACCTGCTGATGCAGGTCTTGCAACCTGATCTTGAATCTGGCTAGACATACCTAGAGCAGAAATGTCATGGTGGTGTTACCTCTCTCCTCCCAGCTACTCTATCCTGCTGCTCCTAGGCTTTTACCTCAATGACCCCCCCATCCATATGTGCATGCACCCATTTGTGTATCCCCATGACTGGCCTGGGACTTGTCCAGAAGGTTCTGTAATAAGTATGAATTAGCAGCTGGGACTAAGTGTTTTTCCTATAGTAGGTTCTAGTGATGAAGAAGAGGTCTCCGCCCCACCCTGAAGGTGATTTCTGGTGTACCTGGGATGTTGCCACTGCACAAAACTCACAATTTAGATTCAGACAAAAGGGAAACATTATCTTGTGTTAACAAAAATCCCAGAACCAGCTCATAAGATAGAGGGTCTCTGGGACTTTGGGAACACTGAGCTCTCATTAAACTCATTTGCTGGTCATGAGCCCATGTCCTTGTTAGTATGGTGGAAAGCTCCAAGGAGGGTAGTGATGCACAAATTCTGGTTGTATTAAAAGAAACTCAGAGCCAGATATTGGGGAAAGGCTGAAATATCAAAGAGAGAAACATCACAGTCAGATCTCATGCAGCTATCTTCCAGCTTCCTCAGCCTGGTCCTGGTTGCTTCTAATGCCCCATCTGACTTCCTACACCTGCCTTAAATACCTTCAGCTGCATCACATTCAGGTTAAGATTAAAGGTGTGAGCTACTACTATTTGGTAGTTAGCCTGGAACTCACAAAAACACAGAAAGATCTCTATCTCTGGAGTTATGGGATAAAAGGCAAGGCACCACCACTGCCTTCCTGGGAGCCTGAAACTCCCTCTGTAAACCAAGATGGCCTCAAACTCAGATATGGTGGGATTAACAATATAGGTCACTACTCTCAATCTCCCTCCCCCTCCCCATGCTGAGATTAAAGGTGTGTGCCATCCCTGCCTGGCTTTGGCCTTGTACTCACAGAGATCCTCTGGATCCTGGTGCTGGGAATAAAAGTGTGAGTTACCACTGCTCTGTTATCCCTTGAGCAATCTCTGCCTCCCAAGTGCTGGGACTAATGGGGGTGACTCTCCTAAATTGACTGTGGGTGGATCTCTTCTGTGATATTCCAGACTGGTTTTATTAAATGTATAACATATCACCACAGGGTAGGGCTACATATATATGTATGTGTCCTAGTTTGCTTCAGTGGTCAACCTGACACAATCTAGAAGCACCTGAGACAGGGGAATCTCAAGAATTAATTGCCTGTGTTAGATTGGCTTGTGGGTATGTCTGTGGGGCCATTTTCTTCAAGGAGGATGCGGGAAGGCCCAGCCCTCTGTGAGTGGTATCATCCCTAGGCATCCTTAGGTATGCTTGGGCTGTATAAAATTGCTATACTAGGAGTACAGGCTAGGCAGTGAGTCAGGAAACAAGCAGGCAAGCAGTTTTCCTCCATGGTATCTGCTATAGGTTCATGTTTGAGTTCCTATGCTGACTTCCTTCAACAGTGAACTGTAAAATATAAGTCAAGGGGGCTGGAGAGATGGCTCAGCGGTTAAGAGCACAGTCTGCTCTTCCAGAGGACCCGGGTTCGATTCCCAGCACCCACATGGCAGCTAACAACTGTCTGTAGTTCCAGTTCCAGGCAAACACCAAGGCAAATAAATAAAGTTTTTTTTAAAAAAAAAATAAGTCAAATAAACCCTGTCTCTTCCACTTGGTTCCAGTGTCTTATCATAGCAACAGGAAGCAAACTCAAACAGTATGTGTATGTCATATGTATATGTGTTTATATCTGTGTATACCATATGGATATATATGTTTACTTATTCACGTGGTTGTACTTGTAAGCTTATGTGTTCATGTTTTTTTAAAAAGATTTATTTATGTATACATGTATACATATGTATACAGTATACAGAAGAGAGTACCAGATCTCATTACAGATGGTTGTGAGCCACCATGTGGCCATTGGGAATTGAACTCAGGACCTCTGGAAGAACAGTCAGTGCTCTCAACCTCTGAGCCATCTCTCCAACCCTGTGTTCATGTTTCTATATGAACATATGCAAATGTGTGTATCTGTATGTATAGATATGTTTGTGTTTATATGCACACATTTCACAGTGCATGTGTTTGAGTGTGTTAGAGGGACTTGTGTCAGGCCAGGGCTGCCCACTGCAGGAAGTAACTCCATCTGACATCCCAGCTCTTCAGTCTCTCCCTGGTCCTCTTCCAAGCAGCAGCAAAACCCATGAGCCCTGTCCAGCCTCGATCCTTATTTCTGTCTCCCTAGTAGGACTGGCTATAATCCAGGGGCAGTAAAAATTGTTTTTGTTTGTTTGTTTTTGTTCTTTGAGTCTTTCTAGGACATCCTGACTATCCTGGAACTCACTATGTAGACCAGGCTAGCCTCAAACTGAATCCTCCTGAATACTGGGATTAAATAAGTGAGTCAGCATACCTCGATGGAAGGGGCCTTTTAAGTGCAGAGTGGGCTTTGTCTTGTGGGTTTTTAGCAGGATGTGATGAGCTCTGCTTTATTTTTGTTTTAATTTTTAAAAATTGTATTACATTTGATGTATGCCTGTGTGTGTTCATGTACTTGCATGTAAGTGTATGCATGAGCTACAGTGGGTTTGTTTAGGTTAGAGAACACCCTTCCAGAGTTGGTCATGGGGATCAAACTCAGCTCCTCAGGCTTGGGAATGGGTGTCTTTGTTCACTGAACTACCTTTTTAGTCCCTGGTTTGCTTTTTCAGAGGACCAGTGTATGTGAAGACAGGACTATTTGAGGCATGAAGGCCAGGTAAGCCTTCCACAGGGAAGGCAAAACAGGCTGTGGAGCATTGTGCCTGCCATTGCCACACTGTGGACTGGAGTAGTCACTAGCTTGGATGCAGGTGCTGCTGTTATGCATTCTTTATTCACATTTTCAATTTTTTGTTTGTTTTTTGGAGACAGGGTTTCTCTGTGTAGCCTTGGCTGCCTTGGAACTCCCTCTGTAGACCAGGCTGGCCTCAAACTCACAGAGATCCTCCTGCCTCTGCCTCTCAGGTGCTGGGATTAAAAGTATGCGCCACCACTGCCTGGTTTACATTTTCAGTTTTCTAATAATCCCAGACTCAAAGTTCTGGGCCTGTTGGCTTCAGACAGCTGGTCCGAGAGGACAGGACGTGAATAAGCATAAAAGTAAGGTATTTGTGTATGCGTAGGGCTGACCCTCATCCTCTCTCCAGCCCCCATTCGCAGGCAGAGGGCCCCTAGTTCCTCTTAACGGTTAAGGTGTCTGGAACACATTGTTGCAACTCCCCGACACCCTGTGTGACAAGCTTCCTCCTTCTGACTAGGCTATGGTGTTTGGGAGGCAATGGGGAGGGGGAGGGACCAAGGCTACCCTGGTCCAGATCTGGATAGGCCTTTTGAGTTCAGAGCCAAACAGGTCTTTGGGGTCGAACTGTGACCAGGGCCTTGGGCCTGGATTCTAGGGAGAGTGGTAGGCAGTCATTTAGGCCAGATGAGCCTGGATAGGGCTGGGAGAAGAAAGGGAAGCTTATTGCCCAGCCACAGCCGCTTGCCAGGATTGGCTCTGGGCCAAGAACAGTGGTACTGGGCCAATAGCAGCAATCAACCTCAGGGGCCAATGACCCTGGCCACGGAGCAGGGGCAGGCTGTGGAACCAACGGCGAGAGGAATACAGGATTAGACCATACCCCAACCTCGGGGTGGGGGTTGGGGAGCCCAGTCAAGAAGCTGGGACTTGAGGACCTAGGAATGTGAGGGAGGAGGTGGGGGAGGGGCTTCTAGCTCCTTCCTAGGTTCTTGATTTAGCTAAGGGAGAGGTCATCTCGACTCCTCCTCCCGCCCTTCAGCTTTTAGCCGGGTCCTGTAGAGCACAAGGCATGGTTGAGATGAAACTAAGCAGATAGCATCAATGGGCTCGGCCCAGATGGGACAGGGCGAAAGTGTCGCTTCAGAGGTGTCAGAAAGGCTGCAGAAGGACCTGGGGTGTTGAGGGACATAGTGCAGGGAAAATGTCCAGCTGCTGTCCCCTGGGGTCAGGCAGTGGGGGTTGAAAGGGGTCCTTGCTCCCTCTTGTAACCCGGGCTCACCTGTAGGTGCCCATTCCTGGCACATCTTTCTCGGTTTGTTTTTTGTTTGTTTGTTTGTTTTGTTTTGTTTTGTTTGTTTGTTTGTGTTTTTGTTGTTTTTTTGAGTGTCAGGTCCCAGTACCAACGGAATGGGTTTTAAGGACATAATGCCCTGTGTCCCCTCTTCCTTATGCGCCAGCATTTCTCCCAGGTTTTTCTGTCACACACTGCTTTGAGAATAGGGCTTGTTTTTCAACAACTGATAATCCACGAGGCCTGAGACTCAGCAGGTGGAAGACTGGAAGGTGAGGTTGAAGCAGAAAATTATGGGGACATGGGAAGGGAAGGAGCCCCTTTTACCCTGGAAACGGATTGAAAGTTCTTGCCAGCTGAGAAGCAAGACCTAGCATAATTAACATTTGCAGTAAAGGCTGCTGACTTAGCGATAGCATTCTCATATATATATATATATATATATACACACACACATATGTATATAATGTTATCATATATATGATGTTATGTCTCATAGATATTATGTTAAAGTAGCACTGTCAGGCCTAAGGCCTGAATATGTATGACTTTGGTTGGGGCCTCTGCCCTTCCAGGGTTAGTTGTTGAGGTGGTCCCTGCAGATGTCTGGCAGAGAAACTAACAGTTAGAAGAGATCAGAATGAAAACCCATGCAGATTGACTTTGTCAACTTGGATCAGACTTCGGGGAATCTAATGCTAGGGAGTTCTTTTATTTATTTATTTATTTATTTATTTATTTATTTTTAACTTTTATTTATTATTTATTTATTTATTTGCCTTGGTGTTTGCCTGGAACTGGAACTACAGACAGTTGTTAGCTGCCATGTGGGTGCTGGGAATTGAACCCGGGTCCTCTGGAAGAGCAGATGGTGCTCTTAACCGCTGAGCCATCTCTCCAGCCCTGCCAGGGAGTTCTTTGTCAGCATATTTAAAGCACTGTTCAGGGGGCTGGAGAGATGGCTCACAGGTTAAGAGCACTGGCTGCTCTTCCAAAGGCTCTTGAGTTTAATTCCCAGCATCTATCTGTAATGAGGTCCGGTGTCCTCTTCTGGCCTGCAGGCAGAACACTGTATACATAATAAATAAATCTTTAAAACACAGTACAATTCAAGAAAAGGTTTCCAGGCAACAACCAGTCCAATTCTAAATGCACAATAAACTCCACAGGAAAGGGGTTTGTTTGTCAGGAAGTTTATTTTGTTGTTATTGTTGTTTCTTTGCTTTTTGTTTTTTGAGGTAGGTTTTCTCTGTGTAGCCCTGGCTGTCCTGGAACTCAGTAGTCCAGATTGGCCTCCAACTCACCTTCTGATGGTAATTTTCTCTTTTACTTCTTAAAAAGAGTCTCTGACTCTTTCTGTCTCCATTCAGCTGCGTATCTCCACACTGCTACATTCTATACATACAACTACATATCTTTCTTTACATGCACATGGCCATACATCTCTACACACAGTTACATCTATCTTCACATCTTCACATCTTTTTTTACATACATTTCTCTTCTACATCTACTTTTATACAATTCCATGTTCCTTGTCTCCACAGTTACAGATCTCCATACAGCCATAGCTATTCATCTCATATGTAAGCTCTCTCACCATATAACATTTTATAGTGTTCTTATACACTCTCATACAGCTCTTTGCACAGTTTCTATACACAGCAACAACTTTTCACATAGTTTTATTTCTCTCTCTCTCTCACACACACACATGCTTCTTCCACATCATTCATTCACTCTTTCCTAATTACTCATATGTTCATTCTCTCAAATAGCTCTCACCCTCTCTTTAGGCTTCTTTTTCATCTCTCATTCAGCACATACACTCACATCTGCATACTTTTATCCCTACACTGCTGCTGTTCTTACACACTCTCATTCACACACACACATTCTTCCTTTTCTCTTCCTCCCACCTTGTTGCTGTTCTCTCTTCTCTTCTTAGCCAAACTCTGGATATTTTCAGGGCCCAACTATTCTCATAACACATGAAGTCATACAGTTTTTCTCTGGCTAGTAAGGTCACAAAGACCAGCCAGTGTAAATGCTTGGCCTTGCACATAACTTTTCCCAGATAGAGGATGACACTGAAATTCAGAACATAACAATAACAGTAGCAGGTTAAACTTTGAGGTGTCAGGGCACATGCAGAAAGTTAACCACTTCCATTGCCACCATGCTCATCTGATGGCCCCTGCTTGCTGGTATTTGTTGACTTCCACTTGACCAGGAAGGAGAGCCAAAGAAGAGCCACACCCTGAAAGTGGAACTGAAAAATTCCGATACTGAGTGCAGGCTGAGTTAGTGGATAAGACAGTAGACACTTTTTTCAAGACTGGGTTTTATTGCAGAATTATTCACTTGCAATTGATCATATAAAGAATTAATATTTATTAAGGGGTTATATAAGCACTCACTGATACAAATTGAACCTTAAGGTAATTCTTAGAGAGTGGAACTGTCCCATGCCTTGTGATGGTGCCAGACCTCTCTCTGAGAGTGCAGGAACAAATCAGTGTGCCACGGGGTTCTTAATGGGGGCTAACCACATCCCATTCAAGGTCCTGAGACCCCAAAGCTATACCTCTAGGCCTCCCTCAATAAAACCTAAATCCTACTACAGGGTTTCTCTGTATAGATCAAGTTCAAATTCAAATAGACCGCCTGTCTCTGACTCCTGAGTGCTGGGATTAAAGGCATGTGTGCAGTGAGATTATGCTGGTGATGTAAATATTTGTCCCACCTATGGGTTTAATAAAAAGCTAATTAGCCAAAGGCAAACAGGAAGTGTGGGTGGGGCTACCAGGCTAAGAAAACTCAGGAACATCTCACAGCAGATACAGACACAGATGCCAGACAGATGTCAGAGAGCTGCCAGAGACAGCAGCCACAGACACAAGGAGGCAGCAGACACAGAGGAAAGAAGCTGAAATGCTGCTCTGAGAAAAGGTACCGAGCTGCAGGGCTGAACAAGATGGGTTAGATTGAGAGCAAGCACTAGCAAGTTAATATGCCTGGGTCCTAGGTCAATCAGCATAAACTAATATAAGCATGTGTGTGATTATTTGAGGCAAAGCGGGGCTGAGAGTGGGACTAAACCTCTGGTCCAGTCCGGGGAAAGTCTGGGCCAGAACAACACATGTGCCACCACTGCTTGGCAAAAATTTATATATATGAGAGTTTTGCCTGTATGTATGTCTGTGTACCTGTGTGTACCTGGTGCCTGAAGATCTAAAGATGGCCTGGAGTGGAAGTTATGGACAGTTGTAAGCTACCATGTTTGATGTGTTGTACTTGTGTCTAAAAGACTCCCAGTGACCACCATGGAGTTGGACTTGATGCAAATGCATGAGGGATTTATTGTTATGAACAGGTTCCAAACGAACCTGGGTTGATAACCTTTGTTCGGACGCAGCAGCAGAGGGTTATGGGCCTTGAGCCCTGAGGGGGAGGGGATTTTAAAGAAAAGCCTATGTAAGCGGGGTGCTGCATGTCTTGGCATTCCAGGATTGGGCAAAGGGGTATAGGGTACAGTAGCTATTGGCTGAACTTTCTGGCTTGAACCTAACTTTTGTATCTATTGGCTGTCAAGCACACTCCTACCTGGGTCCTGCCTTCAGGTCCCAAAGCTTCTCTGAAAGAAAGCTTTGTAAGGATAAATCCATGCCCACACAGATGATGGGAATCAAACCTAGGTCCTCTGGAAGAGCAGCCAGTGCTCTTAACCACTGAGGCATCATCTCTCCTAGAGTAGATACTTTTGAAGGACAAAGTGCATGTGTAGATAATATGTACACAGTGGATCTGACATTTTGTGTTCTCTAGATAAAAATAGTTTTAAAAATGGTGACATTTCCTCCTTAGACTAGCCCCAGGACACATTTCACTGAGACAGTATATGGGAGGTCTTAGGAGTTAGGGTTAGGAAGACAGGTATGGCAGGCCCAGGTGAGAAGATCAAAGGAAACTCATGCATTACAAGAGCCAGAAGAGACTGTGAGAGGTGGTACATGAAAGCAGAGGGGATGGAGAAGGACCAGAGAAAAGTCTCTGGGGAAAGAAAGGAAGGAGCTTGCCACAGCATGGGCATCAGGGAAGTGTGATTCACAGTGTTACCTGCTTAGTGAAAGGCTATCCATTCTCTACCACAGCCTGCATCTGGGCAGCTATGCAAACAAGCATGCTTCACGGGAGAAAACAAAACAACAAAATAAAACAACAACAACAAAACAGGCAGGGTTAGGGTGGCAGTGTCGAACATCTTTAATCACAGCACTTGGTAGGCAGAGGCATGTAGAACTCTGAGTTTGAGGTCTACATATTGAATTCCAGGACAGCCAGGGCTACACAGAACAATCCTGTCTTGAACCCCCTCTCCCCCCCAAAAAAATATTACAGGTGAAGCTCAGGAGAGATAGCTCAGAGATTAAGAGCACTAGTTCCTGATGCAGAGGACCCATGTTTGATTCCTAGCATCCACATGGTAGCTTAAAAATACCTGTAACTAGAGGTCCAAGAGACCCAGTGCCCTCTTTCAGTTTCCTTATGAATTGTACAGATATGGTGTATAGACATACATGCAGGAAAAACACTCATGTGAATAAAAAAAAAATCTTAAAGAAAGACTGCAAATGAACATTTCATTTCACACATGCTGGGGTAATTCTCCTCCTCTCCTTCCTTGTTTTGCCAAGGCCTAAGTCTCTTAAGTGTTAAGGTGTGGGCAGGGCTAATCCATGGTCACCAGTTCTGGCACATAAATCACTCATGGGCTTGTCCCTTTGGCCATTCCCTTGGGTGCATCTGGCTGCAAATGACTGGAAAGACCCAGAAACATTCCAAAGTTCAGCAGAGAGTGTGGCAGTGAGGAGGTTTGGAGGCAAAGGGACAACAGGAAGCAGGAAGCAAAGGTAGATTCAACTTCTCCATAAAGATGTTTTGTTTGGGAGTGGCTTCTCCTCTTGCTTCCTGAAGCCTACAAGTGAGCCATCCCCCTGCCTAGACTCCCTAACCTTCACTTGTCCTTCTGATGTGGAAAGCCAGGCCTTTTTAGTGTTACGTGCTGTCTCTACCATAGTTACAGAGGTCTTTTTCAAAGCACCTGTATTAGCATGTATGGGTGGTGCTCAGGTGATGGGTTGTGTCCTTGTCTGTTTAAGTAGATGCTTCATTAGAAGCACAATTTGCTGGGTAGTGATGGCACACACCTTTAGTCCTAGCACTTGGGAGGCAGAGGCAGGTGGATCTCTGTTTAAGGCTAGACTGGTCTATAGAGCAAGTTTCAGGACAGCTAGGGCTGTTACACAGAGACATTCTGTCTCAGAAAAATAAAAAACCAAAACAACAAAAAGAAGCACAATTCTGGTGAATCTTTAGCACTGTGGCCATTTTACCCATATGGATATTTATAGAAATGAATTTTTGTGTGTGGGTGAATGCCCTTGCTATGGCATGTGCCTGGAGGTCAGAGGACATTTTTTTTTAAACTTTATTTATTTATTTATTTGGCTTGGTGTTTGCCTGGAACTGGAACTACAGACAGTTGTTAGCCGCCATGTGGGTGCTGGGAATCGAACCGGGGTCCTCCGGAAGAGCAGACAGTGCTCCCAACCGCTGAGCCATCTCTCCAGCCCCCAGAGGGCATTTTTATGGAACCACTTTTCTCCTTCCACCAGATGGATTCTAGGGGTTAAACTGAGGTCAGCAGGCTTGATGGGAAGCTCCTGTACCAGCGGAGCCATCTTGCTGCTGTTCCTTTATACATTTTTAATTTTTTCTTTGCTGGAGATATTTAATTGCTTTTGAAAAAAAAAAAAAGCTTATATTTAACTTGAACATTTCCCACTCCTTGTACTCTTTACTGTTGTAGAACTAAAATCCTGTAGTCAGCCTAAAAAAAAAAATCTTCTTTTTAAAAAAATACTTTATTTAACTTTATTTTATATGCATTGGTGTGGAGGTGTCAGATCTTTGGTGTTACAGACAGTTGTGAGCTGTCATGTGGGTGCTGAGAATTGAACCTGGATCCTCTGGAAGAGCAGCCAGTGCTCCTAACTGGAGCCATCTATCTAGCCCCGAAGAAATCTCCTTTAATTTTACTTATTGTGCAGGTCTGTGGTAGATGTGTAAGAAGTAAATCTATGAGGTGAGCTTATGGTACAACACAGAGTCCCACATAGGCAGGAAGCAGTAGCTCTCTCTCCTCTCAAGTGGTGGCTGGTGCCTGCTTATTGCAGAACTCTGAAAGTTAAAAAGTTGTAGTCAGTCTGCTATTGAAGAGAGTAAACTTAGCTCAAGAAATGCCATTTTGTATTCTAGTAGCCATAGAGATAAAATAGAGTTCAGTTCCACATTCCTGGCAGGGTCTTGCCCAGGTCTAGGAGAGAATGAGCTGGCCACCTGGATGATCCAGGTGGGGTCCAGGACTAAAAGGAGTCTTCCATTTTAGAGAACTATGCTAAACTAAAGCAGACAGAGCCCTGAGAAAGAGTCCCTCACCCAGTTCACAGAGACCATAGCTAGAAACTGCTGTTCACAGAGGGGCAACATGATTTAAGTTCTAACTGCAGAATCCATACCACCCTGGCCCTGCTATCTGACCACCAAATGCTCTAGTCAAAATACACCACCATCATCATTCCTGGGCCCAGATTCAAGGAGAAATTCCCCAGATTAGCTGTGAGTACACAACCTTGTACTAGAGTAACCCCAAATTGTGGTTTTTCCCTTTAAAAGTGGCTGTAAAGCTCCCCTCGGGAGCCCCTCCTGATCTTGCTATGGCAAGAGCTGGACAGGGTTCCCTGCCATTGCTTGTATTTACATCAATAAACCTTGCTGTTGCATTCCGCTATGTCCTTGTCTCTGGTGGTCTCTCCAGGGTCTTGACTTTGGGCATAACACTATGTGACTGAGCCCATGATCAGAAAAGGGAGAAATCTGAAGCTACAGAATATTCACTAGAGAAGGCTTTGCATCCTGAACCAAAAGGAAGGGAATTAGGGAAGAAGGTTATACCAGAAGAGTGAATATTTTACCTATCTGGAGTATCAGCCACTGGGTAAGTAAAGGCAGGAGTTTCTCTCAGCTAGGCCCTTTTCCACTCTCTTGGGTAGCAGAGATGGCTCAGTGGTTAAGAGTACTAGCTGCTTTCCCAGAGGACCAGGGTTCAATTTCCAGCGGCCACATGGCAGCTCACAATTGCCTGAGGCTTCAGCAATCTTCTGGCCTCCCTGGGCACCAGGCATGCATGTGGTACAAATACATATATGGAAGAATAAACAGCTATACATACACATAGAACTCAAAAACTAACAACAACCCTTACTGTTTTGCAACAAATCAGCTGGCCAGCCAATTTTGCCTTTTCCTTAATGCTGAAATCCTTTCAGTATAAACTCTGCCTCCTTTTTTTTTAAAAATTTATTTACTTTACTGTTATTTTATGTGAATTGGTGTTTTGCCTGCATGTATAACTGTGTAAGGGTGTTAGATCTTGAGACAGTTGTTAACTGCCATGTGGATGCTGGGAATCGAACTCAGGTCCTCTGGAAGAACAGTCAGTGCTCTTAACCGCTGAGCCATCTCTCCAGCCCCTCTGCTTCCTTTTAAATTATTAGAGCGAGGGCCTTGTTTTCCACAATTTTTTTTTTGGGGGGAAGATGTTGTTAAAGGATCTTAATATGTTCCTCAAACTGGCCTTGGAGTAGTTCCTGTCTCAGCCTCCAGAGTACCTGGGTCTCAGGCGTTATACACTAAACCCAGCTCTGTGACACTTTGACGACCCCCTCTCCCACACCCACTGTAGCGAAGATCGTCCTGTCTGCTTTTCTGAGTCCTGAAATCTTAGGTTTAAGCCTTGTAATCTGTCCATTTTTTGGTTAAATTGTAGCAAACCATACCTAACAGAAGTAGTTTTAGCTACTTCCAAATGTATACAATTCAAAGAAATTATCTCAGAATGTGTAACCAATTGGCACTGTCTCCAAAACATTTTTGTCCTTCTGAACAGAAACTCTGTATCCTTTAAAGATACAGTTTCTTTCCTCTCCCGCCTCCAGACCAATAGCCTGTCTGATCTTTTTTTTTTTTTTCTTTCCTTTTGTGAGAACTTCTCACTCTGTAGCCCTGATTAGCCTCGAATTCTCTATGTAGAATATATTGATCCAGAACTCACTGAGATCCATCTGCCTCTGGCTCCAGAGTGCTGGATTAAACTAGTCTTACTTTTCTATTGTTATGATAAAACACCATGGTCTTTGCTGAAGAATTGGTATTAGCTCAGGATCCCCAAGACCAAGTTCTCAGCATAAAGATTTGCCCCAGAGAGTCAAAAGGCTGGAAATAAGAGACAAAGACAGGAGATAGAGAATGGGGTGGGGTGGGGTGGGGGGTGGTTGGGAGAGGGTAGAAGGGAAAGGAACAAGGGAGAGGAAATAGGATATTTGTCCTGGGGTGGAGTGGAGGGACACAACAAAGGACTGCCTCTGGATAGAGAGGAGACAGACATGGTCCATAGGCAAATGGTGGTTTATGAATGTAAAATGGGAAACCCTATGCTAAGATGAGGTGTTTAAATGGGCATGTTATTAGGTGAGCCAAAGGGGACTTCTGATTGCTAAACTTCAATACGTTGATTAGCTGGACCTCAGTTGAGTAGTCAGCCTCAGGAGGAGGATGTGGCCAAATAAGGGAATAGGCCTTGATGGCTAGCTTCAGGAAGGTAATGGTTTTTAGCAAGATGGAAGGAATTCAGGAGAAGGGCAAGGCCTGCCAGAGCCATGTGTGCCATGCTTGGGCTGGCTAGAGGCCCTTCAAAGGCACTTTATAACAAAACACATTTAATTTGGCTTATGGTTTCAGAGGAGTAGCATTTATGATTGCAAAGGACAGCTAAGAGCTCACATCTTGATCTTTAACCATGAGGCTCAGTGAACACTTTTCAAACTTCAAAGCTGGCCCCTAGAGACACACCTCCTATTAGGCCACACCCCCTAACCCTTCCCTACTATGAGCCTATGGGGGTTCTCATTCAAACCACACACTCCTTGTCCTAGTTAGAGTTACTGTTATGTGTGGCTGACAGATGGTGAGGGATGGGGGGCCCCAAGTGGCATGGTGGAAGGCAACATGGTGAGACACTTAGACTGAGCCCATGTGGACAGAGTGGAAGAAGAAATAGATGGATACACAGAGAGACAGAGAAAGAGAAGAAGAGAGAGGGGAGAGGGACTGGGCTAGGGCTTGAGGAGCTTGCCCTCTGGTAGGGTTGGGAGGAGAGGTGGAAAAGAGGGAGGGGTTAATGGTGGGAATGGGGCTTGACATCAGAACTCAGGGTGAGGCCAGGCTAATTGCTATTGGCCAGGTATGACTTCAGGGACTAGGACAGAATCCTAACAGTTACTATTGCTGTGAGGAGGAAAGGGTTGGCTTATGATTCTCCATCATTGAACCCCTTTGTCCATTTATCTTTACTTGCTTGTGTTCATTGCAGAGTCATTGGTCTGGCTGGAGGCTTCAGGTTTCTACTACCCTATGCTGGATTCTATCGACAGAGCTCTTCCTGGATATCCTGTTGTTGCCCTCAGCAAGCTTTCTATAGAACTCAATGCCACCAGACCAAGGATGGCACCACCCACAATGGGCCAGGTTCTCTCTCTCATCATTCACTAATTAAGAAAATACCCTGCATGTTTGCCTACAACCTGATCTTAAGGAGGCATTTTTCTTAATAGATATCCCTTTTTTTCAGATGATTTTAGCTTGTGTAAGGGTCAGGCTGACATAAAACTATTCTGCATACCACCATGCCAGATTTAATCTACTTCTCAGTTTTTGCCTTTTTTTTGGCTGGGAATGTAGTTTAATTCATTGAGTACTTATTGCTTGGGAAGTGGAGGTAGGCAGATAAGAAGTTTAAAGTCATCCTTATTTATACAGTGAGCTGGAGGTCATTACAGGCTACCTGAAGTTCTGCCCCACAAAATATTTGTCTACTCTAGATATTTCATACAAGTGGGGCAATTTGTTTGCCTTTCTGTGACTGTTTCGTATTAGGACAATATAAAATACTTAGAATAAATCTACATTATAACATATATTAAAATTTTTCTTCAGGCTGAAGAGATGGCTCAGCAATTAAGAGTTCAATTCTCAGCAACCACTTGGTGGTTCACAACCATTTGTAATGAGATATGGTGCCCTCTTCTGGCATGCAAACAGAATACCATATACATGAATAAAATCTTAAAAAGCAAAACCTTTCTTCTTTCTTTTCCTCTTCTTCTTTGAGACAGAGTCTCTCTATACAGCTCTGATGGTCCTGGAACTCACTATATAGAACCAGGCTGGCCTTGAACTCTTCTCAGAGACTGCAAGCCTCTATCTCCCAAGTGCTGGGATTAAAAGCATGCACCATTATGGCCAGCTCTGCCTTCACTTTTTCTTTCCTTCTTCTTCTTTAAACCGCTCCCTCCCCCAAGACAAGGTTTCTCTGTGTAACCCTGAAACTTTCTCTGTAGACCAAGCTGAACTTGAATTCAGAGATCTGTCTGCCTCTGCCTCCCCAGTGCAAGGAGTAAAGGTCTGTGCTACAGCTGCCAGGCTATCTGCCTATCATTTCTTAATACTGGGACTTGTAGGTGTGCACTGCCAAACCCAGCTCTAGACTTCATTTCTCTTTCAGGCTTAACTATAGATTGTGCAGATACAGCTCAGTAGTAGAGGTCTTTGCCAGACTCGAGGCCTTAACATCACAAACAAACCACTGCACACCTGCATGTAGTGACATATACCTTCCTTTAATTTCAGCACTTGGGAGACAGAGGCAGGCAGATCTCTCAGAGTTCAAGGCCAGCATGGTCTACTTAGTTTCAGGACAGCCAGGGCTACAAAGTGAAACCCTGTCTAGAAACAAAACAAAACAAAGCAATGGATAATAGCCCACTTCCGTGTGGATGGTCACTTGGGTTGCTTCCAGTTAGCTATTATTTTGTACAAATATGATAGAATCGGTATTTTTTTTTTAAAAAAATATTTATTTTTTTATATAATTTTTAATGTATGACTTTTGTCTGCATGTATACTTGCATGCCAGAAGAGGGCACAGGATCCTATTATAGATGGTTGTGGGCCACCATGGGGCACCTGGGAATTGAACTCAGGATTTCTGGAAAAGCTTTAACTGCTGAGTCGTCTCTAGACCCTAGACTCGGTGTCTTCTACTCTTTGGTTATACAACTAGATGTGAAATTGCTTGATCACGCAGCAACTCTAGTACTGAGACGCCTCCACTGTTTTCTCGAGGTTGCAGCCTTTCCTACTAACGTCACTCAAGGATTTTCTCGTCTTAGTATCTGTTACCGCCCGCAGAAACAGCCTCCGATTCTTTCCTGTTGTTCTCGTGCCTCCGTAGGAAAGGCGTTAAAAGGGCACGCTTTTAATTCCAGCTGTGAGTTCGAGGCCAGCCTGGTCTACCTAGGGAGTTCCCTAGCTAGGTTTCCCCAGTCGGCAATACATAGTGAGATCCTGTCTCAAAAACAAAAGTAATAAAAGGGCTTCCTGGGTCCAGGGAAATTGTTACTCATCTCCAAATCTGACATGTAACTTCGAGCGGCAGAATAAGGCACAAGAATTGGGGCGGAAGCCAGAGTGTCCCGTCGCCACTTCCGGGCGCTTCCGGATGACGAATAGTTTCTGGTTGTGCGCATGCGCCCTCTCAGGGTTGCCCAGGCAACGGTGCATCCAACTTCAAATCCACGCCAAGTCGAGCCCAATATTCTCTCTGCCCCGCCCGGAGAAAACAGTCGCGTAGCGATGACGTCGAGGGGGCCGGGCTGGGCGTCGCGGACTCCAGAGATGGAGGAAAAGGAGCAGCTGCGACGGCAGATCCGCCTCCTTCAGGGTAAGGATGCCACGGCTTGGGAACGCGTCCACTTGTTTCATGTGACCGGCACGGACTCTTTCAGAAGCGGACACTGTCGGTCGGCTTGGGTGGGAGAGCGGCCGGGTCGGGTGCGGCCCGCGGGTGTCAGACCCTTCAGGCTTTGGGGCGACTGAGCCGGCCTTAGAAGGTTAGCCGGAGACAGCACGGTGGCCTACCCGCGGGTGGTCGCGACAGCCGACCTCCAGGCCCAGCCGGCCCCGGAGCGTTCCTTTTCCGCTGCCGTTGAGTACCTTCCTCTCATTCGGACACAGCCCCTTGTATTCTAAGGCTCAC
Organism: Sigmodon hispidus; assembly: GCA_004025045.1. Lineage (NCBI taxonomy): Eukaryota > Metazoa > Chordata > Mammalia > Rodentia > Cricetidae > Sigmodon > Sigmodon hispidus. The sequence goes on from PVIH01000503.1 coordinate 238,793, forward strand.
TTCCCAGGCATCAGCTTCCGCAGCTTAAAATTTCTAGACCCAAGTTGATCTTTATACATTTTAACATCGTTTCCAAAATTTTCCCACATAAAACACTTAGGGATCTGGAAAGCCAGAACTGGGGAGAGTCTAGGTGGCTAGCCCCTTTGGGGCTACTTCTTAGGTTTCCCTCACAGCCGACCTGAGGGATCTCCCAGTCTGGGCGTGGCCTTCCTGTGAGGGTTGAGGCGGACCCTGTGTGTGGGGGTGGGTGGAGCGGGTATTGTGAACCGGCCTGCGTTTCTTTTCTTCTTCTTCAAGGCTCCATGAGTCACTTCATTGGAAATCCTTGTGGTGGGAGAACCAGGCCTTTTCTCTAGGAGATGCGGTTGTCAGCTGGTGGGTTGTTAGTGTATTGTGCTTTTTTTGTTTTTTGTTTTCCCCTGCTGTCATCAAGCACCGCGTTACAGAGCGTCAGTTCCGAGGCGATTACTAAGGTGTAGTTCGGCATCTTTTCTATGAGTGGACAAACTAGAGGGCCTCTGTGGAAGACTTCTGTTCTTATCTAGACACTACAGGTTTCTGTGATCTGTCTTTGTATATGGAGTGACATTTGCCCTCAAAGCATTGTGAACCTCAGAGACCAATGAATAGAAACAGTTATACTGCAAAAGCTACATTTTCAGGATAATCATGGAAAATAAAAATGAAGTAGCAATGATGGGGAAGAGCTCATGGAATTGACAAGCCTAGAGATTTGGGCTGAACCTTCTATGGTTTCTAGTCACTTAGGGCTGCTCTCAAGTCAGTAAGAGGCTCAGGAAGGAGAGTGGGTCTGGGGTGTTAGGGTAGGGGTAGTAATCTTGGTTGTTGCTGTTTTTATTGTAGAAGGTTTTTATTCACATCTCCTAGGTAACTGAGCCTGTGATTCTGCTTTCTCAGGTCTAATTGATGACTATAAAACCCTCCATGGCAATGGCCCTGCCCTGGGCACCTCAGCTACTCGATGGCAGCCACCCACTTACCAGGGTGGCAGGACTTTTGGTGCCCGCTACTCTCGTTCAAGTCGCAGGGGCTTCTCACACCATGGCCCTTCATGGCGCAAGAAATACTCCCTTGTGAATCAGCCGTTGGACTCTTCAGATCCAGCTAGTGATCATGCTTTGCAGGCATCCCTCAGGTCTAGGGACAGCCAGCATCCTGACCCCCAGCAGTACGTATTGGAGAGACAGGTCCAGCTCAGTCCAGATCAGAATATGGTTATTAAGATCAAGCCACCATCAAAGACTGGTTCCACCAGCACTTCAGGGGTCCAACGGGGCCCGTTGGAAGACTATGATGAGTCCTCCTGGAGTGACCAAAGACCCCAGGGAAGTGAGGTTGGACTCCCTGGTGGACAACTGCAGCCTCCAAGGCCTGGAAGAACCAAGGTGGGTTACAGTGTGGATGACCCCCTTCTGGTCTGCCAGAAGGAGCCTGGCAAGCCTCGGGTGGTGAAGTCCGTGGGCAGGGTTAGTGATAACCCCTCTGAACATCGGAGGACAGTCAGTGAAAGTGAAATTGCCATTAAGGCACACTTCCTATCCTCTGTACCCCAACGTACTAGTGTGGCCCCGGGCCGGAAAATAGGCCCTCATTCTGCCAGCTATGCTGAACAGCTCATTGGAGACCAAAGAGCAAATACTGGCCATGCAGACCAGCCAGCTTCCTTGGGTTCGGTGGTGGCTCCTGTTAGACCAGCAACAGGCACCAGGCAGGTCAGGGAGGCCTCACTGCTAGTGTCTTGTAGAACCAGCAAGTTTCGGAAAAACAACTACAAATGGGTGGCTGCCTCAGAAAAGAGTCCACGGGTCACTCGCAGGGCTCTCAGTCCCAGAACAACTATGGAGAGTGTGAACAAGGCCACTTTTGGCACAGTTGGAAAGACAGAGAAGCCACAGCCTAAAGTTGACCCAGAGGTCAGGCCTGAGAAACTGGCCACATCATCCAAGCCTGGACCCTCTCCCAGCAAGTATAAGTGGAAGGCTTCCAGCCCCTCTGCTTCCTCCTCTTCCTCTTTCCGTTGGCAGTCAGAAGCTGGCAGCAAGGATCATACTTCTCAGCTCTCCCCAGTTCCATCTAGGTCCCCCTTAGGGGACAGAACAGCAGTGGGACCCAGCAACTTGAAGCCCGTCTTTGGAGAGACACCACTCTCAGCTTACAAAGTGAAGAGCCGTACCAAGATTATCCGGAGGCGGGGCAGTACCAGGTGTGCACTTTTCCATCTTGCAATGTCCTATCTAGGTGCGTAGAGTAGGGCTCATTAAGGCTCCTTGGCTCCTGAATTAGGGAATTTGAAGCCTTTGTGTTACTTTAGCTTGGTTCCCTCCCTGGTTTCCAGGTTGGGAAGAAGACCCATGTTGAGTCTGTTCAACACAAAGGATATGTGGCTTAAGCTGAGAACTTCATGTGTGCAGTTGGAGTGAGGCTGGAGGTAGTGTTGTCATGTAAAGATGTGTCAGGTAAAAGTGAAAGATTCAGGGTCTCAGCAGGGCTGGGAGACAAGAGCTCTGGTGCTGGCAATGCTAGCAGACCTATCCTTTCTTCTAGGTAGTTTCCCGTGTCGGGGTCTGGGCTCAAAAATAGGGTGTCAGGACTGGAGAGATGGCTCAGTGTTTAAGAGCACTGACTGCTCTTCCAGAGGACCAGGGTTCAATTCCCAGCACCCACATGGCAGCTCACAACTGTCTGTAGTTCCAGTTTCCAGTTCCAGGCAAACACCAAGGCAAATAAATAAAAATAAATTAAAAAAAAAGTTAAAAAAACAAAAATAGGGTATCATGCAAGGTTAAGTGCTTGGGGAGCAGCACCCCGGGTCTGTTTAGTATATAGAAGTATGTAAATGCTGCCTGGCTGTTCTCAGAGCATTGGGTTAAGTGTCTGAGTGGTATGGTGGGATATTGGGCTCTGCCAGGTGTGCCTGGACTTTCCTGCTCTGTTTTTATTTGAGGGCTTTAGGTTTCAGGAAGTCAGGCTTAGTGGGGCACTGTGCCCTGGCCCAGACAGAAGGATTTGTGTTATGTTGGGTGATAGTGAAAGGGGCTGGTGCATTGCATTCCCCAGGCTCCCTCTTTGGGCTCTCTGGCTACCTTCAAAGTGTGCTGAGGTGTTGGGTGGCCATCATTCTAGAAGAAGCAGAGTGGTTTTACATCCCAGCTGGTGGTAGCCAAGTGACCAGGCTGAGCTACTGCTCTATTAGTAACTATTCCTTCTGAGATCATTACTCTTGAATGACTGTGAGAGACTCAGAGATGACATCATAGCCCAGAGTATATGGTTAGGGGTCGGAAATGTAGATCAGCTGCTAATGGCAAAAATATTGCCTTTGTACCAGGCAGAGGGGCTTGCTTGTGCCATCAGACAGTGTTCTTTCAAAAGACACTTCCTTTCCTTATCATGAATCTTTCTTTTTTTTTTTTTAAAACACTTTTATTTATGTATTTATTTATTTGCCTTGGTGTTTGCCTGGAACTGGAACTACAGACAGTTGTTAGCTGCCATGTGGGTGCTGGGAATCGAACCCGGGTCCTCTGGAAGAGCAGACGGTGCTCTTAACTGCTGAGCCATCTCTCCAGCCCCACCATCATGAATCTTTCTAAGGAAGTTCTTCCTGCTGTCTTAGTTTGGTCTTTGGCTCTGTATAAGCTCATTCTTTCTGGCTCTGTGCTCCAGATACATGCTGTTTGTACAATTCTGACCCTGAGTCCCATCCTCATAGTGCCTAAAGGATAGATTTGTTCTTTTCATGCTGTTGTGGGGACCTTGGAGGGAGAGTTTTGGAGCAGCCTTGAAGATGTGCTGGACAGATGGCATTCAGGGCTGATGGCAGCTCCTTTTTAGGGATGTAGACCTTCCCCATCAGTTTTTCCTCTAGTCTTGTGCAGGGCCTCATCTGGCTTGGAGAAGTGCTGGGGCTGGGGGAGGGGCAAGGAATGAAACCATCCTGCTCTGGTTTACTTGGAGAGTATAGCAACCTGTGCTCTCCAGATGAGGAAGGTGCTTGGGCAGATCTACCCAATGAGCCCGTTGGTAGTTTTTTGTGTTTTTTCTCCACAGTCTTCCAGGGGACAAGAAGAACAGCCCCTCAGCTACCACCACCACCAAAAACCATCTCACCCAGCGGCGGAGACAGGCCCTCAGGGGGAAGAATAGTCCCATTCTGAGGAAGACTCCCCACAAGAGTCTGATGCAGGTCACTAGGCCTCGCCTGTGCTGCATGCCATCGAGCCGGGCTCATCTCTCCACCAAGGAAGGTACGACAGAGAGGAAGGCTTTAGGTATTGGCTGAGGATGGGCTGTACTCTACCAGGGTGGTTAGAACCATGCTAGGAATGGAATGGGACCCAAGTGACAGGCTAGAGAGAGGGGTGGGCTGGACATGGGTGGGTTCCCATAGGGGAAGTTGAGAATTGAAGAGGCTTACAAGTTTAGGTGGGGGAGATGGAAAGTCTCCTATTGTTGCTTGGGTGTGAAGAAGGATTGTGGGATCCTTACTGGAATCCTTTAGGTTAGCATAATTTGCTTATGTCTATGTAGAGTGACAAATAGCCTGGGGACAGCAAAGGTTGCTTTCTGGTAGGGGCTGACACAATGTCTCCCAGTCCCACAGGTGGGCAGTGAGGGGTGCAGGGTCTTGAGTTCAGTGGCTTTATCTGTGGTGCCTTGGATGTGTTAGGGGGCTGCTGAAACCATTGCTACTGCCACCACTATGGGTGGGAACTAGACAGCCTCATAATTACAGAGGATAGGGTGACTGCATAGTGTTCCTGGTATTCTTGTTGCAGGAAGGACTGTGGGAGTTTTTCTATCCATTCATTTACCAGTCCTGTGATGAGCATCTTGGAGTCAAGAATTGGCATGCTTATTCCTAGGGATGCTGAGCCATATTCCATTCTCTTGTAGAGAGCTTGGACAATTGGCTTTAGGTAGTAAAGATGTCATGAGAACAAGAAAGCAGAGGAGTACAGCTATGGGCTGCAGAAAGGGTGAACACTAGGCAGGCATTGGCAGTGCTTCTTTCTGGGGGAGACTTAAGTGAGGAGAGGAAATGGCACTCAGGTATGCAGGTGAAGGCAGTGGTGGAACACAGAACAGAAGGAAGGCCATATAACCAATGTGCTATACCAGCTGGAAAGGACACTAGGTCATGGGGGAGGCTCTTTTATGCCACTCTTTTTTTTCCAGTAAGGAAAGGAATAGGTTCTGATTGTGATGTCAGGGAGGAGAATAGATGAGGGAGCCAGGAGACATCAGGAACATCAGGTGTCAGGATTGGGCTAATGGGCTAGAGTAGACAGCGAGTTAGGATGGCTAGTATGCAAGGCCTTGCATGTGAGATCATGGAAACAGGAGATGCTGAGCCTGTGCTGCTATGGCTACTCATGTTGCAGTTCCAGAGACAACTGCTGCACAACTCCAGATAGATAGATGTCACAGGGTAGGGGAGGTAGGCCTGGCCAGGGTTTTGGCCAAGGAAGCGGGAGTGACAGTAGTAATTTCTTTAAGCTGGAGCCTGGGTAGATATGACTTGCTCCCGGAACTGGCTTTGGTTTCCTTAGCTCCCTCCTGCAAGGCTTACTGTCTGCCTCTTTTCCTTCCTTGTCCAGGAACCCTAGCCTGAATGATGTTCAAGGCTCTGGCCAGTCTGTTTGATTCCTTAGGCTAGGGTCTTGCCACGTTGTTGAGTGGAGCTTTTCTGTCTCCCCAAGCTCATGTGGCTGTTAGAGGTCAGGGTCTCTCTCTACTTATGGTCAGTGAATAAAGGCTGCCCCTTCATCTAGTGCTTGGGGTCTTTTCTTTCTGCTTTCTTCCCCCAAAATACTTATAGTTCCAGATCTCTCCATGCCAGTACCCTGCTGTCTAGGGAGGGTCCTGATTGCTCACTAGACTTTGGGTGTCCAGGAGTAGGGTAGCCTGTTTCTGACCCACCCCTTCTCCAGTCACTCAGCCCTAGGTGTGGCCTAGCAGCCAGCAGAGGGCACACTTGCCCCTCTTATCCCTCCATCCACCTTTTTCTGGTAATTGATTGCCTAATTTCCTCTTTATGTGAAAGAAAGCAGATATCAAGTAATTTGCAGCAATAACCTGCTAATGCTGGGCCAGTATCGAAACTCCCCTGTTCATTTCAAGTGGCAGATAAAACACTAATACATAATTATCCTTGCAAATTGGATTGTTTTAAATAACCAAAAGGCTACGGCCAGAAGAAAGCGATCCCATCTCCCTCGAGTTACTCTTGCAGCGTAATTGCTGCGTTCAATCAATTTCCCTGGCATTAGAAATTCCATCACAATCAACATTAAGCTTTATTCATTGTGATGGCTAAGAGCCGGGCCATTTCTCCTCTTTTTCTTAACTGGCAAAATTAATCAGGGAAAAGATTTTAAACATTTACCCGTGCGAAAGAGGTCAGCGCTGCCACTATATTGCTCAGCAGATAAGGGGGCTAATAAAAAGAAAATTGAATTACTAATGATCACCAGGAACAGAGTATATAAAACCTGGCAATCGCCAGTTCAGGAGAAGGAGAATCAATTTTCTTGGGACAAGGTGTGCTCATTTTTTATTTTGGCGCATATTATCAGCAATTTAATTTGAGAGCGCATAAACAGGAGGAAACAGTTAGGAAATAATGAGCCTGGAGGTGTAAAGTGCCGCAGGATATATGCTGTACACAATTTATTTGGCACAACAGATAATCACTTTAATTGAATTCAAAACTGCATTGTTCAGCAGCCACGGGGCTGCTTATGCCTGGGGACCAAGAGTGTCAGGAAGGTTCCAGTCTGATAGGGTGTCTCCCTTCTGGTCAGCCTTTGGTTATGGGGTGGGGTGAACGCCCTCAGAGAGAGCTCTGAGGAGTCAAGGAGGCATGTGTTCTAGGTCTGCTGCTGAGACCTGCTTGGTTTGCCTACCATGGGCAGATACTACAAAAGGCATTTAGGAAGGGGTGAACCTTTAGGGATGTGGTAATTGGTAGTTACCTTGTGATGCTCTGTTTTTGATCAGTGTGGGGATATAGGACCTGGGAGCCTTGGAGTTAGCTCCTAGGCTTACTTACCTAAGGACATGGCCTAGGCCTCGTATATGCCTTGGCTCCCTGAGCTGTGTGCGTAGGCTGCTATTTAATCTGACATACCAGCCAACTCTTCACCTCCTACCCAAAGTTAGGTAGCTGCTTAGTATCAATAAGTTGTGAGCTTCTAACAGCCTCTTAGAAGCACTGGCTGTCCACTGCCAAGAGAAAGCTATGGTGGGAGATAAGCTGTATCCTCACTTCTCAGAGGTAGGCTTGGATAGGAAGACAATTTTCCCATAGTGGATATATGACCACACACACACACCACAGAGAGAGAGAGAGAGAGAGAGAGAGAGAGAGAGAGAGAGAGAGAGAGAGAGAGAAATGAAGGGGCTGGAGAGATGGCTCAGAGGTTAAGAGCGTTGACTGTTCTTCCAGAAGTCCTGAGTTCAATTCCAGGCAACCACATGGTTATTCACAATCATCTATGATGACTTCTTGTGCCCTCTTTGGTATACTATATACATAATAAATAAATAAGTCTTTAAAAAAATAAAATGAATTAGCTAGGCATTGTCATGCACACCTTTAATCCTAGCACTCTGGAGGCAGAGGCAGGTGATTCTGTTGAGTTTAAGGTCAGTCTGGCCTACAGAGCAACCTGACAGAGAAACTGTGCCTCAAAAGACCAAAAATAACATAATAAAATAATTTTTTTAATATTTATTTTTATTTTATGTGAATAAAATTTTGATTTTTGCCTGCATGTATAACTGTGTAAGGGTGTCAGATCTTGGAATTACAGACAGTTGTTAGTTGCCACATGGATGCTGGGAATTGAACTCAGGTCCTCCAGAAGAACAGTCAGTGCTTTTAACCGCTGAGCCATCTCTCCAGCCAAAAATAATAAAATAAATTTTAAAAATCTTTTAAAGCCAGACTGTGGTGCCACACACCTTTAATCCCAGTACTTGGGGAACAGAGGCAGGCAAATCCCTGTGAGTTTGAGGCCAGCCTGGTCTACAAAGTGAGTTCCAGGACAGCCAGAGTTGTCACACAGAGAAAACTTGTCTCAAAAAACAAAAGCAAGAAACAAAAAATTATTTTAAACAAACAAACCTTGGTCTTGTCCTAGAGCCTTCTTTGGTAAAGGTCAGTCTAGTAGGTTCTTGCAAAGAACTTGATAAAAAGGCCTAGGTGAATTTTCACTGTGCTATTTTGCAGATGGCAGACTGACCCGATACCCAACTGCCTCCTAGGCTTTCATATGAGCTTCCTGAGCATAGTTACCTGCCTCCAGTGTAGCAGTCGTTAGCATGTGGCAGAAAGAAACCACTGTTAACATTTATAGGTAAGAAGCAGAGTGACTGGGCTGGAGAGGTGGCTCAGGGGTTAAGAGCACTGACTGTTCTTCCAGAGGTCCTGAGTTCAATTCCCAGCAATCACATGGTGGCTCACAGCCATCTATAATGACATCTGGTGCCCTCTTCTGCATACTGTATACAATATATATATAATTTTATTTTTTTTTTAAAAAGAAGCAGAGTGACCACTCTTCATTTTGGGTCACCAGCAGAAGGATAGGTAAGGGTCTTGGCCCCTTGTCTGGCTAGATATTTCTCAGTGAAGATCCTCTTGTCCTGCCTGGAGTGAGAGTCTGCTGGGAGGGGTGTTCATTCCCAGATTCAAAGGCTTTTAAGAAATGTTGAGGAACTCTTCTCAGTGTAAGCCTTATTAGCCTCTTCTTAGCCCACTATTCATTCTGCCCAGTACTTACTACAAGCTGGCTAGCTCTTTTGCCATCCTTAGCCTAGAGCTGTCATCTATGGAAGGTTGGGAATCCCTCAGATGTTCAGTGTTCTCTGGGAGCTGATCCTGCTCTCTAGCTTCTAGCCATCCTGAAGGCAGCCTCTTCAGAGCTCTGGCTAGTTTTCCCAGTGTTTGGGTGAGGCCTTCCTTTATACTGTGGTAGGATAGCTTCTCCATTGTTCCTCTTGGCTATATAGAAAAATGTTCTCAAGCCTGCTGACCAGCTTGATCTCTTGTGCTTTTAGGCTTTACCCATTGACCCCCTAAAGAACCTTCTGAACCCTGTTCTTGGTAGAGTTTTTTTTTTTTTTAATATTTATTTATTTATTTATCATGCATACAGTTTACAGAAGAGGGCACCAGACCTCATCATAGATGGTTGTGAGCCACCATGTGGTTTTTCTGGGAATTGAACTCAGGTCCTCTGGAAGAGCAGTCAGTGCTCTTAACCTCTGAGCCATCTCTCCAGCCCCTCTTGGTAGAGTTTTTAAGCAGGCATTTATGATATATATGGGTCCTTTCAGAATCACTTTTTTCAGCTATTCTGGGGGAAGGGGCAACTTGCCAGGTAGTTTGGGCATGAGAAGGGGCTCGTTCCTCCTGTAGTCACCGCCTCACACTTTGTCTGCTGCTCTGTGGTACTGGGGATTGAATGCAGGGCCTTAAACATACCCAAGCCAATGTTCCACCACTTCAGTTCTCTTCTTGCTTCTTATTTTGAGACAATGTGTTACTAAGTTTTTTAGGTTGGCCTTGGATTCACGCTTTAGTCTAGAGAGACTTTGCATGGTGTTTTCCTTCAGCCTCCTGAGTAGCTTGGATCAGTTACCCTTTTTACTTCACTTATTTATTTATTTATTTGTTTGTTTGGTTTTTTTTTTAACACTTTTATTTATTTATTTGCCTTGGTGTTTGCCTGGAACTGGAACTACAGACAGTTGTGAGCTGCCACGTGGGTGCTGGGAATCGAACCCCAGGTCCTCTGGAAGAGCAGACGGTGCTCTTAACTGCTGAGCCATCTCTCCAGCCCCACTTATTTATTTTTAAAGCCTAGGTTATGTATGTAGCCTAGGCTAAGTATGTAGTTAAGGATGATCTTGAACCTTCTGCCTCTGCCTCCCAGTGCTGGGATTATAGGCATGAGCCACCATCCTGGTTTTCACTTGGCCTCCTTTACTAAATATATGGGACTCTTTTTTTAGGTTTGCCTTTTCTCTAGCTAGGTTTGGTCCTTTAAAAGCCCTGCTCCTTATTGAAAGTCTTACTCCTTGGTCAGGAACTGTTCATTCCTGGGCCAGACCCCACCCCTCCCTAGACAAACCCTACCTACTCTGGTCAGACACTAGACTTTGCCTCTCCAGTAGGTTCTGTTTGAAGACCTTTCCCATCTCCAGCCAGACTTTTCTGTGAGTAGACCCACCCTCTGGATAGCCATATCTCAATACTGCCTACTTTTTTGCAATGTGATCCTCTTCCCTCAGATACCTAGGGCCCCCTGGCTTCATGCAGGGGACTGCTGAATGCCCATGATCAGCCCTGCAAACATGTTTGCTTTAAGATCACCATGGCATTCCCCCTTCCTGCCTTCCCGCCTAGTGTGAATTTCTGTGTTTATTGTCTGTATTGCCTTACTAGGCAGGTCCTGCATGAGGGTCTGTCCTACTCTTGTCACATAGATGTGAGTCTCTTGGTGCAGGGCAAGGGTGAGTTGGCTTATTTCACTGCAGAAACCATAGAAAGCATCGTTTGGGACACGGTTCTCTTGTGCAGAGTTTCTGGGTGAAAGTTGTTTTCTATAGTTCTGTTACCACAGTATGTTGGAAGCCAGTTTCTGCCCTCAATCCAGAACTGGTGTTGGGTTCGCAAGCCCTGCTGCTCTGGGGTACTTGTCTCATCTGACTTAGGCTGGGCCCGGTTTGCTCCATATATGGGCAGGAAAGTGTATGTCATGCGTGCTTGATTGCCTGTGGAGAGCAGCACTGCTCACTTGGGAGATCTCAGATTGTTCCGAGGCCCAGGACTGTTGGAACATCATTCTAATTAATCTAATCAATCTAAGGGTGAGAGAGTCTGCAAGGAACTGACCTATCAGTAGAAACAGTAGGTCTACCTGTTGAAATATTATTTCTACCCATGTCAAGTATGCCTAGTATGTCAGGGCCCATAGTAGCATGCCTGGAGGGTCCATGAATATCCCATATCCCTGGCTGTCTATGAGATGGCATTGTCTCACTGGTGACCTGTGTCACTGAAGGCAGTTGGAGAAATCTATGTACAGGAGTGTTGGCAGATGAGAGTGCTCACACACCGACTATACAGCAGCACTGTGAGCTGCAGTCTCTCAGGTGCCCAATACTCTGCTTGGCTTTGAGCTGTGTGGTCTTTGGGGAGCTGACTTCCAATGGAGTGCAGATGGAGAGCCCACACTGATGGCACAGTGATTTAGGAGTGGCAGGTTGGTTATGATAGCATCTTTTCCTACCCAACTTAGCCTTGGACAGTAGCCCTTGGTGGTCTTGGCTAGCTGCTTTCTCCAGTGCACCCCAAGGCATGGGACTTATCTTGTACCAGTGCAAAGAGCTGCAACCAGGACCGCATGATAGACAGCAAGAATGTATGCTGCTTTCTCTCTAGTCATACGGTCCAGCCGAGGCAGCCAGCAGATGCTGTGATAAGGGTTGTGGAAGTACATTGGAGCCTAGTGTATTTGTTGGGGTGCTCAGGGAAAGCTTGCTGCACCTAACAGGGAAGGGCTCAGGGCCAGGGATTGGGTGAGAGGCTAAGGCTAGGCTTGATCGGCAGCATTTAATGCTGGGTGCTAGGATTAGCCATAAGTTCTAGAACTTGCCTGAGATAATTGTGCACATAAAGTAGCTTAGCCTGTCTAGGCTACTTGGTGTCATTGTTTTGATGAGGGAGTTTGGATCTTCTATGCTTTTTGTACTGCTGTCTGTTTTATTTTATTTATTTTGTAAAATTAGAAATGACTGGCCCCTGAGTCTCTCAGAGTCTCTATACAGATCAAGGAGCTGGAGCCTTCAGGTGTTTCAGAGCGTTGTGGTGTTCCTCTGTACTGTGTGGTGGCTGCTGCTGCTGTTGCTGCCTGATGCCTCAGGGTTCTGCGATCCATTGTTGCTCACTGGTTTGCAGCTGGGCTGTTCGATTTTACTACAGCAAACACTGTTAAAAGGGCGTGAGAGCAGTTAAATCTGGAGTCCTGCTTTCATAAGGGAAAAAAGAAAATGCTGAATTAGGCTCTGGGAAAGGCATCCGCAGCGATCCTTGGATCTTGCATAAATTATCAGGCATGCTGGAGGCCTCCAATTTTACGTTTGTCGCAACCATGCTAATTAATTATTCCACAAGAATTGGCATGAACACATATGTGAGCTTGCCCCTTCTGACTCCAGGGCTTAGGAGAGGTGATGGTATTAGGGTGGCAGAGCTTGTATCTCTCTCCTCACCCTCTGGCTTAGGACAGTTTGGCTAGCTTCTCTGTAAAGTGAAATGAGAATATCCCTCTTGACACTTTCCTCCTGGTTGAAGAATTGCCTATCCTCTATGTGTCCTGACGGACTGAATCAAATACTGCACCCTGGCCACCGAGCATAGACTGGCTTAAGGATCTCAGGAGCTTAGCTTCACACTGAGTGCTAGGTTGCAGAGTTAAGCTTTGTCCAGCTGCCTCTTGCTGGGCTGTCAAGGCCCACAGAAGCTGCTGACTCCCATGTGGATATACTGCTGAGCACCAGGGGTTTCCCTGAGGACATGGCATAAGAACTGTTCTGGATATCACCCTTCATGGCCTGGTCTGTCCTCAGGCACACTGAACAAGGCCTAGAGGCAGCATGTTTAGCATGTTCATCCTTTGTTTGCTACCTAACAGTGGGGTGGGTACCAGCTGCAAGCAAATACCCATAATGTAGAGTTAGAACCAGTTTGTTGTGGGTTGCAGGACATAGTGACAGGGTTTTAGGTAGGCCAGGAAAGGAGCCCATATTCAAACCTGTGTTATGAGTATAGAGTAGATCCAGGGGTCAGGACATAGCCCTTGAGTCAGCCTTAGTTTGTAGCTTTCCAGTGGTGCGATGTACTCTGATAGTGGGCAGCTTTCTAATTCTTTTGTGTTGGCTAGTCACCAGTTAGGTGGTTGGTGGTCTGAGGAAGGTCACCAGTAATATGACTGCAGTGGAGCAGGTGTCAGAACTCTGTGAACCCAGAGCACACCCCTTTGGTGAGGAAAGACACTTGGTGAGCTCCATTCAGCTTATTCTGAGTGCTGTTTTGCCTGTGGTACCATGTCTACAATAGGTCCTTGCCTGGTACTGCTTCTTAAAGCATTTGGGGCTAGAACCTGGGTATCCTGCATGGGGTTGGCAGACTATGCAGTAAGGATTTAGACAACCCTTCTAAAATCCCAAGTCAAGATATTTCACATGGTGGAGAACAGTGATGGCACAATGTGCCAGACAACCTGGGTTTGGTCATCAGTTCATGACTTAGGCTGTTTAAGGGGTCTTCTCAGGTCTACTTTTCCTAAGATGGGGGAGAATCTTCCCTCTGGAACCATACAGAGCCAGAGGCAACAGCACTGTAATTGGCACTTAGAGACATGAGTCCTATGAAATGATGTTGGAAGCTGCCTAGCTTAGAAGGGTGTGTTCATGCTGGGCTTGAGAGCATTCCATATGGAATTTTTTCTGACTTAAGACAGCTGGGCATGAAAGACAGCTGGGTAGTTGGGACACAGTGTTCTAGGATAGGCAAGGTTCCTCTTGTTTTCTGGCCAGGGAGCCTTCCTGGGTTGCCTCTATACAGTGAAAGGACCTGACCTAGTCTCCTCTAGTCAAGGACATTAGTTAGAAAGGGTATTATTCCCTGCAGAATTGCACTGGAAACTCCAGGACATCACCCCAGCTAGGGCTGGCTGAGGAGGACAACCAGGCTTATGGGGGATAGGAGGTGTCTGCTGAGGGTTCTGGGGATAGCTAGCTGAATGGGAAGGACCTCTCATTTTATGGGTTGACCTTGTGGTGAGAAGCAGAGTATGGCTTCAGGGGGCTAAAGGCCAAGCTGCCATTGCTGCTTAAGGGATGTACAGAAATTCTGTTTTGCGCCTGTGTTGGAGCCCACAATGGCATTCTGAAATTTAACCATGATGTGTCTGAGTTTGACATGACATGCCAGCTGGCTGGACCTGCTCCTGCTTCTCTTTAGCCAGTAGGTCTGGGTCTTAGGACTGACACCTGTGTTTAGGGTCTCTAAGGGTATGATTTGCTCAAAAAGAGTCTCTTTAAAAACATTCTTTAGCCCTTTCCTTCATATCTGGGTCTTCTTAAGGGAAACACATGCCTGGGTGGGTTTCATCTGGTTCTAGCTCAGGATGGCCTCCTATCCCCACAACGTGATTTGGGCATTAGGGCATCTTGGTGAGTACCTGAAGGGCAAGGCACTCTGCCTCCCATTCTAGAGATCCTGGTCTGCTCTGAGATGAGGGTTGGTTGGGATTAACAGTGCTTGAAAGTCAGCAAGCAATGAGACCAGATAGGGAGGGGTTCGTGTTAGGACCTCACCTACCAGAGTCCAGTCAGCCTGAGTGTCTGAGAAGCAGTGGGTGGGATGGAGGCTGTATAGATGTCTAAATGAGCAGTCTGTTTTAATTTCATTATGGGTGTAGCATTTCAAAATTTATTACACTTTATTTATGTGTGTGTGTGTATCTGTACAGTGTGCACACATGTACCACACCATGTATGTAAAGGTCAAAGGATGCCTTCATCATATGGGTCCTGGGGATTGAACTGAGGCTATCAGGCTCAGTGGCAAGAGCTTTTATCTGCTGAGCCATCATGTAACTTTTTTCCCTTTGACCCATGGGTTATATATAAAAAGTACTTCTTAATTTGTGAATGTGGAGATTTTGAAGTTATTTTAACTAATGATTTCTTACTTTAGTTTTTTGTGTGCAATTGGATTTCAGACCATTTGATGTATCTGCAGATTTGTAGCTCAACTTGTGGTTTTGGTAAATTCCATTTGAAAAGAATGTTATTCTGGCTGGTCTGAAACTCACAGAGATCATTTTGGCTCTGCCTCCTGAGTATTGAATGCTAGGATCAAAGGTTTGCACAGCCACTCTTAGTTTTCACCTAGTCATTTTTTCAAGTCCAAGTCTGGAAGAAAACATGTTAATACCACTTTAACCCCTTTGCAGTTTGAATCCAGGGCCTCACAAATATTTTACATGCCCCGTGTCACTGAGTTGAGCATTCAGCCTGCCACTATATATCTGTTTTCATAGATTCTTTGTGAATTTCACATCATGCACCCCAATCTGACTGATTTCCCCGTTCTTTCATATCTGCCCTTCATTCTTGCAACGTTCTGTGGAATCTGTGGTGTGTCAGAGTGTCACTCAGTATACCCCTTTGCTCAAACAGCTTTACTTGCAAATATGCTTTGCAATGAGTCATTGTACTGGTGCGAGGTGTCTGGCTTCTGCTACGCTATCAATACTGAATCCTCGTCAGGACTCCTCTCAGATGTCCTGTTGTTGCCCTGTGGCATGAGGCTCCTTCAGCTTTGAGTCTTTCTGTGAACTTGCTCATTGAGGAGTTTCTGCAATCAGAAACCTAGGTCAAGCTGGCTGGAAGGCCATTTGTGGTGCTCTTGGTTGGAGCTCCCCAGACTGAGCCCCTTGCTGGCCTTCCTCTCGACAGCTATAGCCCTGCTGGCTTACATCTTCTTTGGGAACATGTGACCTATATGGAGATCCATGCTCTCATGATATCTTGCCCAGGAATCTGGAACTGAATACCTTTTTCTCCCTTGATTCTGGTGTCTCTCTGGTGATTCCACCAAAGAAAGATCTGTGGACACAGAATCTGTGGATATGGCTGATTCAGGCCTGGCTGTGTGTGTCTTTTCTGCCATCAGAGCATTTAGATATCATAGGAATTCCTGGAAATTCCTGGAGAGGAGATTGCATTCATTGTGGCCTTCTACTTTTAGTGGACTTTCTGATTGTTCATCCCTTCCCTCTCTTGTGTCCATGGACATGGTGGTGGCATAGTATTGCCACCCAAACTTGTTTGCTGTAAAGTGCTCTCATTCTCCACAGGAGACATGTATCTGGCCAGGAGTGGTCAAGAAAGCACAATAGTCACATAGCTGGGGGCTTTTCAGGGCTCGTGGCCTTCTAAATTGAAGATTTAGTCTAAATGCATAGAAATTGATGGTATTTACAAAGAAAATCTATAGCTGGGTATGATGACTATAAATCCAGCAGCTTGTGATCATTAAGTGTCCAGTTATTTGTGGCTTTGTTTGCGTGTCTGTCTCTCAGGCCTGGCAGGAAGGAACCCTGGCCTTAGAGATAAGCCCCTGGGTCCCAATCTTCATTTTGATGCTTTTGATCCATTGGTCCTTAGGGGCTTCCTCAGGGCCCAGCAGCTGTGCCTGGCCTGTATGCTTATTTCCACTGCTGACTGGTTCCTGCAGAGTCAGGACAAAGTGTCCATTCAGGTAGACCAGCAGGTCACTGCTGTAGGTAAGTCTTCTGACTAGAAGCAAACCACTGTCTTCCCCAATTCTCTTTCACAGTACTGAGTCTCACAGCTATCCAGCCCTCAGCAAGGGAACATGGCTTTACTCCCTTTGCCCTGCATGTGATGCCCAGGTGTAGATGATGACTGTATGCAAACTCTCAAGGGAGCCGGTTTTCTCTCCTGTGTGTGGCACAGGCTGCCATGGATGGGTACCTGTTACATAAGCAGTCATAGGCTGTTACCTGGCCTCTTTCTGGTATGAGGGAGGTGGAGCCGGCTTAGGGCACAGCTGGTTCTGGGCCTCTTGTCTCAGATCTCTGAGCCAGGTATATCTGGCTAGTGTAGTTCAACATAGGTAGGGCCTGACTAGAATCTTGCCTGTATCCTTTCTTTCTCCTCCTTGGGGAGTATGGCATCTAACTGGGACACCAGGATTCAGGTAAGTAGCCCACTGTCTTGCAGTGAGTTGGTGTTACCTACAGAGGATAATTCTGGGTCATGACCTTAGCTACTTTCTGAGTCCTAGACACTCTAGAACAAAGTTTTGGAAAAGATTGGGCATTCTAGAAGCTGGAAGCAGGATTCTCATATGTGTCTCACAGGATGTCCAGGAATTCCGAGTGGTTACATGAGTAACTTCCTTGAAGCTGTGACAGTTTCAGCCAAGCATAGGGAAGCTTGTGGGGACTCAGTGGATGACAGGTTTTGGGGAGTTACACTTTACCTGCCACAGCTGTGCTGAGGGAGTAGATTTCAGAGCTCTCCTGAACCTGCTTCATGTCAATTATCCTGCTGCAGGGCCCACTTGGGACATGCTGAGGGAACCCAGTGCTACATATTTATAGGATAAAGTGCTGTGCCCAAGGATCTGTGTTCTTGGCACATGTACCCCTCTTAGCGTTAAAGTGTGTTTGGGATATCTATGAGATATGCTGTTGTCCTGGATGCCTTTCCTGCAGGACAGTCATCCAGAGTCCATGCTCTTACAGCCAGGGCAGTGAAGGTACCTCAGGCTGCAGAAGGTCCTGTGGTTAAGCCCTCTAGCCTCCCTCATCACCCTTCATGCTCTGCTCATCTAAATTAGTCCTAAAGCTGTGTGTTTCCTTTTTACAGTGCATTCAAAGCTACATGGACTATGATGGGATCTGCAGCTTTTCTCTTAATTGTTGTTTCTGCATCAGTAGCAGAGTGTGTAAGTGGTAGGGTGCCTGTCTCTGGTAGAAGCTCTGCTCCTGCAGCCGGTTGGTGTCACCTGTGAGGATAAATCTCAGGTCATGACATTGACTACTTCCTGGAGCCCTAGCCGTCTGAGAAGGTTTTTTGGAAAGGGTTGGGCAGTCTAGCACCTGGCAGCAGAATCCTTATGCCTGTCTTTCAGGATGCCCAGCAGTTCTGAGTGTTTCACATGAGGACACCCAGGTCCATCTGAGCTATGGCCATGCTATGAAGTCTAGTTCTGTGTACAGCCATTACACAGTATGTCTGGAAGGTCTAATGTTTTGAGAATTTTTCTCCCGAGACTTGTTTTCCAGGCTCAGACCTTCTATTTGCCCTTCTCCACTTTGTAGTGGAGTGAACCTTTTTCCTTCAAGCCCCGCAGAGGAGCCCATGCTGGGCTTGCCCTCCTGGGAGATCTCACTCCTTTCATTCTTTTTAGGACCTTACCTGCCCCAACTCCAGAGGCCTGTGTAACATCTGTCTGTCTCCTGTGTGTTCCTCCTTGGGTCCTGGAAAAGTCCATCTGGTTTCTGACTGCGTCTTCTAGATGGGCAGGGACAGTGGTAGTTATGCCCTTATATCTAGGCTTTAGATCTCAGCATAGGGTTCCTTCTTTAGGTCTCATGGTCAGGTGGGCCATGGGGGTGAGATGTGAGTTGTTGATACTGATTTGGGATGGTTCAGGGATAGCTGCTACCGTGTGAAGCTCCTCTGTGGTGCTATTAACCCAGAGGAGGCATTACCTTTGAGTCCTCAGTTCTTGGGTACTGTAGGTGAGTTTTAGGGGGGTGAGTCAGTACTGTTTGAAGATTGTTACTTCAGCTCTCTGCCCTAATTCTAGTTGACTACCACCTGGTGGGTTTTGAACCCCTCATCTTTCCCCCAGACTATAACATGGTTTCTCATGCTCCTCTCCTCCCTGCTTCTACCTTGTTGGAAGTATTCCTGGCTCTCACAGGTGCAGTGCTGTGCTATACTGATAACCTTTCCTCTCCTGGATACCTTGTGTTGGTCTCATATGGCATCTACTGCTTCCTGGCCTTAGGCCTTAGCAAGTTCTTTGCTTCTGAGGAGACATTATCAGGAGACATTGAGGCAGAAGGTATCATTGTTACTGGCTGGGAGACTCCAGAGGAAAAAGATGTATGCTTTGAGGGTGATGGTGCCTATTCTACCAGTGGGCTTCATTTGAGACCAGAGAGGGAGCCATGCTGTCCCCTGGGGTCTTCCCTGGGCTGAGGGTAGTGGAAGATTATTGCTGATTTTTCAAGGCCCTAGTCTACACTGTCAGCTCTGTGGGTAGGCCTTGCATGTGTGCATTTGTGCATCTGTGTGCAAGTGTGTGTGCGGAAGCACAGGTAAATACATATTCTGGAAGCTGTGATGTGTTCTGGAAAGCCAGATCTTTCTCAAGAGTAGTTCTCACCCTGCCATCTCTGACTTGATAATGGGCCTGTCCTTGGTGCTGATCACAGTGCAGGCTCAGTGATGACTCCCAAAGATCCTGGTGGTGAGGCCTAGCTCCAAGGGTTCCCCTCTGCAGCTGGCTCACTGATCCACAATAAAAGGCTAGGTGGCCAGAAGGAAACGAGTGCCCAAGAAGGGCCTGGTAACCCAGTGTTAACAGAGGAATACAGCTTCCCCTTAATTGCTGTGTTTTTATAGAGTGTAGTTTCCAGGCTTCTTTTCAGAGCATCTTTTCCTGACTCTGACTAGAAGTGGAGGAGGAATGCCAAGAGAAGGCCAGGCTGTGGTGAACAGAATGCCTGTGCCCTCTGGGGGAGTTTATAAGATGAAGTTGGGACCTCAGGCCATCTGGCAGCAGCCACTCAGCTTGTGATTTATTCTCTTGACTTCTGAGTCTAGCCAGGCTCTGCTGGTGGAAAGGTCATATGCAGCTCACGACTGTGGATAGGAGGGAGGGAGCCCAGTGATTGTTCAGTCTATAGCTTTTTAGGATAAGCTGAGGCTGTTTCCTTACCTGGCTGTCCAGTGGAATCATTTAATAATTTTAGTAGCTCAGGTTTTTGGGGGCTGCGGAGATGCAGCCTGGTCTTGACCTCTCCTCTCACCTTTTCTTGAACATCATGCCAGTGTTTACATAGCAAGGCCTGG
Organism: Sigmodon hispidus; assembly: GCA_004025045.1. NCBI lineage: Eukaryota > Metazoa > Chordata > Mammalia > Rodentia > Cricetidae > Sigmodon > Sigmodon hispidus. The sequence goes on from PVIH01000503.1 coordinate 258,518, forward strand.
AGTGCTGGAGATATAGCTAGCTGTGACCAACAGAATTTGAGGGGACTGAATCTATAGTAAAAGATCATTATGGCCTGTGCCCCCAAATTGAGAGGGGCCTGAGCATTCTGCCTGTATCTCACTCAGAGCCTGGAGGTGCTGTGCTAGCACAAGCAGACCTTGTCCTCTGGTACTGTGCTTTTATGCCTATGCATATTTGGGAGTCTAACTGGCTTCCTTGTGCAGGCATGTGGACATAAACATCCCAAGGAAGAGGGGAAGGATCACAGGTCCCTAAGTCACAGGGATGGTAGAGTGAGGATGTACCCAGCTAGGTGAGTTGGGGCTATACACATCCTTAGGGATGGGGCATCAGGGTTAGGAACAGGTTTTCATCTTTGGTTTGTACTACATTATGGTTTTGGGGCTATAAGTGGTCCTATGGCACAAAGGGAGCAGTGTGCCTTTGCATACTTGGAGCTAGTGTCACAGCAGATCATTGAGGTGAAATCATCATGATCCATGATATAGCCAGGATTCACAGTACCAAGGAAGATCCTTGTGTGTTTGCGGCCTAGGGCCCTGTAGAATATTGAAGTGGAGAAGGCTGTCCTTTAGTCAGACTGGGACCTGAAGTTACTGGGTATAGCTGCATACCAGGCAGGGGCTACCTGGGAGGCCCCCTGACATGCAGGGCAGGCCTGTTTTTACCCTGCTGGTGGTAGCTCTCTGATGGTGGTTGGCACTGTCTTCTCTTCTTTCACCAGCCTTTAAGGTCGGATAGAGTGATGGTTAGAAGGGGAGCAGAGACCCCCCCCCATAATCTATAGTGACTGTCAGACAGCAAACTACTCCCATTTCATACAGGCGGGTCAGGTGTCGTGCACGATCGATGGCTAGCGCACAATAATTACAGGAACTAGCAGCTCGTGTTGCTTGAGTGACTTTAGGAAGAGTAGGGTCTCAATCTTCCCTCTAATAGGGCTCTGACAATCTGAGGCTACAGCGGCTTTGGTGGCTGAATGTTGGGCTGACAGTGTTGTCATTAAACACCAGGTAGTGTGGAACAACAGAGAACACGGATCTTGCACAGGGGGACAGGGTGGCTGACAGCAGTTATTTGTCATCACCGAGCTGCCCAAACTCCTCAGACTGCAGTGCGAATGGCTGCTTAGGGTGACTTATGGTCCTGTCTGGGGCTGCTGTTGTGATTTGATAATCTGTAAATGTTTGTCAGAGATGGATTTCTTGTTTCCATGGTGCTGCAATGAAGGCTGATGACAAGCCAGCTGTGGGCTAGGGATTCAGATAGCCACTTGACTGTTCACCTGGGGACAGAATAGCTGAAGTTTCTGGCCCATCTGAGAACCTCCCCCTCTCACAGGGCTGGCTGGGTTTTCCTGTTTTTTTTTTTTTGGTGTTGGGTGAGCATATGTGTATGGGTGTGTGTGTGTACATGTATCCCTGTCTCTTGTACAGATTCTGACTGGAAACTAGAAGGCCTGTTGCTATAGCTGCCCATATGACTGTAAAGTCCTCCTCTGCTGGTAAGGATTTGAGGCATGTTTTTCTACCATTTTGGGATTCTAGCAGGGCCTTCCTAGAGGCTAATGAGCCTCTACGTGCATGTTGTCTTGCTGCTGTTCATTCCCAAGGGGCCTGCTGGACATGCTCGCCTTGTCCTCAGTACAGAGCCAGGGTGCTCAGGAGGGGCCTGAAATGCCCATCATGCTGCCTGTGCCAAACTCCCAGACCCAAGGACCTGGTTGCTTGTGGCATGTCTTTTCCCCTTTTATTTGCTGGGAACTATCAAACACAAGAAAAGTAGAGTGATTTATTAGACTCATAAAAATTCATACTTTGAGATTTCAGTTATCCTACATCTGAAGCTTGTTAGAGCACGGTCTCTGGCAGCTCCTGCCGTGCCAGTGTGGTGGTGGGGAGGGTTCACTAGTTGCTCCCTGCCTAGCTGCCATTCTGCCTTATTTAGAAAAACAGACAGACAGGCTCTGGAAGCATATGAATGACTCTTTCTCAAAAGAAGATAGTTGGGAGGGCAGGAATTTTGTTGTAATAATATAGCTGTAACCTTATAGATGAGAGTAAATGAGTGGAGCTGCTTGCTCTAAAGTTCAGGTGTTGGAGTGCTAAGTATGAGTGGTCTCGGGCTAGTTTAGGTTGGTATTACACCTGTGTACAGACAGAAAGAAATCTACCCATAGTTTGTGGGCATAGATGGAAATGTGGGCATGGGTATATGTGTGGACAGGCATAGGAGGCCAAGTTGAAGTGGGTAGGTATGATTTTAGCAGTTGTCATGGATAGAGAATGCAGTGCCTCTGTAATTATTGACAGGCTAGTAGTAATAATAGAAGTTGAGTCCTATGTGTTTTTTAGAGACTCCTGCAAAGACCATTTGGCCTGGTGCCCATATGGTCTGAGCTGGATCCATGTGCTGAATCTCTGTGCTAGGTGGTATAGACAGCCTGCTCTCAGTTCTTTTAAGTATTGCTGTTGTCTTATTGGTATATTGAAAGGCTTCCATAGTTCTGCTCTGTGATTGGCGTTGTTTTATGTGAGAGCATGAGAGGCAGAGAAGTCTGCTTCTAGTGACAGGGATGTCTGATCATTTGGCTGTTGCCTCCCTAAGTATTTGAGGGTCTAAGACATCTGGGAAGTTGGGATGTGGGGGAATGGGACAGGGGCAGGCCTTCAGCTTTGTCAGCCTTGATTTTGCTTCCTCTCACAGTTGTTGGTTCCCACAGCCTCCCATAGCCACCAGCAGGGAGGCAGGTGTCATGCATGAGCAGACTGGGATGCAGTACTCATCAGTACTGATTACTTCCTGTACCCTAAGAGGCCCTGCTGCTGACCGCCTGGCTGTCATGACTGAGGGCTAAAGGCAGCACATAACTCCATTCATGGTTTGAACTAACTAGCTAGGTGTCAGGGACCAGAGGGCAGAGGGTAGGTCTCCCAGTGTGCTGAGCATATAGTGGTATGAACTAGTAAGATGGAAGGAAGCACTGCTGGATTTAGACATCCATGGTCCAGTGGAGGCAGTTAATTACTGACTGGAGTGAATGGGCCTGGTAATGGCCTCAGCTCTCTAGAAGCAGGTACCACACACTGAAACAGCCAAACCTAGCTACAGACTTTCTTATAAATAAGAGATGATGATGGGAATGGTCAGAAGTCAGAAAGATTGAGAGATGCCCACAAAGGAGGCTCTGTGCCTCCAGCCTGAGACGGACGGTATATATATATATGGTCAGTCTTTTACTTTACCTGGTATCAGTAGGAACCTGGCTGTTGGTGTCATACACAGATGTTCCTCCCCAGCTGTGCTCCCAAGCAAAGCAGTAAGCTTGGGGCTTCAAGGCTGGGTTCGATAGCTCCAGAGCAGGCTGTTCCAGTTCCAGTACAGAGGTATATGTAGCTTGGTTTGGCACAGAACTGAGGAGGCTGGTAGAATAAAAGCCTTGGTTTTACCTTGTATAGGAGCTTATTGGTATTATACTTGGAAAGCTAGCCACTGAGCTATGGGAAAAGAAAATCATATGGTGTGTATTTGTGTATTTTGCATGTCTGTGCAGGAGGCAATCTATGTGGTACAGCTAATCAAATATATATATATTGGGAGGAGTTGAGGCAGAGCCTGGGCCTGGGGCATTTGACTCAGAGATATGGTTCCAGGCCAGTTTTGTTATGACAGAAACAGGAGAGAAATGGACCTGAGTCAAGGAAGGTCCCACAGTCTTATGGGAGGAGTGGGGTAGGTTTGGATGGCATAAGGATCCTTCCTTCTCTACTATGACACAGGAATGTCAGAGCCTACCTTGTTTGATTTTCCTCTCAACTACTTCAGGGACTAATAATCACACACACTATGTTCCCCAAGAGTGACAAGCTGTGGACTGAGGGGACCTCTTGTGGTGAGGAAGTGGCTGATGCCACAGTCCTCACTTTGGTTAGGTTTTGCTGTCTCCAAGCTCTGGTAACTCTGACTATACCACCTGGCCACAATGTGGACTACAGTGTGCAGTATCTCAGGTCCCTACCCCTGGCTTTATGGGATAGAGCATGCCTGCTCAAGTCAGGAAGAGCCTTTTCACCCAGGAGCAGCTCTTACCTACCCCGCTTTCTGTGAGAGACGGAAAGTCCTGCTGACACTGCTTCTGCTCTTTCCTGCTGCACTAGTGGGCACTGTGCTCCTTTCAGGCCCATGGGGTTTGCAGACAGCTCAGATGTATGTCACGGTTTTAAATGTAGGAGCAGAAGCCTTTCAGAAATGTATGCTGCATGTTCTGTTTAGAATTTTGTGGCCATTTTCCCAAGAGTGCAATTCAGCAGTTGTGGGGAAGAGGCTGTCTGACAGAGCCTTGTGCTGGCAGAGTACACCATATTGGCTCCACAGAGACAGATCTGAGTGCTGGCCCTTATGCCTGTCTATGTGTAACATGTAGTCTTTCTGCAGGAGTTGGGGTGGGTATGGGTTGCTGGAGAGGACTGGCGTCCCCCAGGGCACCTGCTGATTGTAGCAGAAGAGACAAGAGCCTCTGGGAAGTGGGAATTGGATAGAAGAAGATGGTATCCCTCTTCCATTGTGCTGTCTCAGCTGCTAAGAGTCTTCCCAGAAGCCACTAAACTCAAATGACTTCTTACTACCACTGCTCTCTGGATCTTGCTCATCCCAGATAGGCAAGGGGTCCATCCTCCCCTCCCCCCCCCCACACTGCTGAACCTGCCCTTCAGCCCTTTCCTAGCCCAAATCAAGAGAGACAGGGCACTGTCAGGTGAGCTGAACATCCAGCTACTTGCTGAGTACCTGGCCAGTATGCCCTGATTCTTGGCAATCTCTAATTGTCTAAGGTTGTCCCTGCTTGAAGTCTTGGCACTTCTCTAGTTCTGGCCTGTGGCTGTAATCCAGGACTGTTTCTGCTCCTTCATAGCTGGGTTTTCTGGAAAGTTGTTCTGGAAGGTCTGGAATGAGGTTTTTCTGTCTTGCCCTCTGTATGTACATATGACACTGGAACACCATCTATTGTAACACATCTAATTAGGCAGTTAATTGTAAAAAGTATACTCTCATGAGAGAATGGCTGTGCCTTGGCTCTGGAGCCCTTCTGCATCTATGGGGACTCAGACACAACTCTTGAACTATGGGATGTCAAGAATAGTGTGTAAGGTAGGGAAGGTGGGTGGGCATGAAGGTATGTGGCAGTCTTGGGTCATATTAGGGAGCACTTGCCAGGCCAAGGTGATCAGCTTAGCCCCATCTCTGTTAACCTGTTTCTGCAGGCTCTGTCTACTGTAGCTCACTACCACTTGTCTATGCCAGTGAAGGGGGTCAGACTGGTTCCTGATCCCATGCTCCTGTTTCTTCTCCAGGCACCAGGGAAGATCCTGAGCTGACCTAGACCTTGCATCTTATCAGAAACTGATAAGGAGGAGGGAGGGACCCTTTAGATAACTGTCACTGACAAAAGAGAGTTGGAGTGTAAATTTAGTCAGTGCCACTGAGACCTGGTTAGGGACTGCTGATCCTGAGGTAGGGCCCATGGAAAAGATGCTATTGATGGACAGACAGGACAGCCAGCCTATGAACTGAAGGAAGGGAGCATGGTTTATGGAGCAGAGTAGAAATCAATGTGGCTTCTGGAAGAGCTGCTTCATGATGACTTCTTAGAGTTCTCTTAGCCAGTGAGGAGTATAGACAGTTTGAAGATATTGAAGAAGTGTCATGGAGTAGCTGTTGATAAAAAGTAGATTTGTAATCTATGAAGAAAGTTGAGTCATACAGAATTAGGGGCAGCAAATCTGACTGGGCAGAGCACTTTCAACCCTGTAGTCATCTCTGTGGCTTGGTCTCCTATTCTCAACGATGAAGGGTCCTCAACCTGGGCAGTACTGTAAGAGCTCTGAGAAGCCACCTCCTGATGGCCATTTGTCTTTGCCCTTTCCACATGCATCCTGGAGTGTTAGTCTTCTGTGGACCTGATCCCTGCCTGCCTGTTTCCCAGCATCTTTGCTGTCAAGAATTTGGAGTAATTTTTGTAGTTCTGTCAGGCGGGTCATATTCTTCTTTGTAGGAAGACTGGAATAGTCTTGTCTGCTTGATGGCTGACCCTGGCACATTTTGCACTGGGTTCCAGTCTCTGGCCTCCTTTTTGGCTGACCAGGCTGGAATGGAAGAATGTTTCTTAAGCCAGAGCTCACTCTGCCGAAGACTCCTACTGTACTAGCCACCCCAACAGAAGCTTGCTGCTGTCTCATCTGCCTGATTCTGGGACCCCTGCTAGGGTTGATGGACACCACTTTCAGGTATGGTCAGAAGTCTTTTGAGCTCTCTGCTCCTGTGGATGGGGAAAGATTCCACCTCAGTGTCTTCTCCATTCCTGAGGGAGCTGTGTGGCTTTTGTGGCCAGGACACTTACATTGACTCTTAGTGGCTAGAGCTAGAGGCAGGGAAATAGCTTTTTCCTGGGTTGCCCTAGGCATTTCCTTGCACAAAGTTCTAGTTCTCATATCGTCCTATTTACTAACAAGCTGTAAAATTAGCAATTTATTTTCTTTCTAGTCATTTCCATTTCCGTAAAAGTCTTAACTGCTTTTCAACTCCTGCCTTTGACATTCATCACAAGATTCTGTTGTCTGTGGTGGTGGAGCCTCCCGGAGAGCAGTGCTGTTGGATCGTAGCTGACTCCTAGGCCCCCTGCTCAGCCACTTAAGGGCTGTCCAGACTTTCTGGGCCAAGTGTCTTCTTCCTTCTTCCCTCCTGATAATATGCCCTTAGGTGAGGGTACAACCATGCTCTTGTGGGTACCCTTGAGCTGCCCCTTACCAGCTTCCAACCTGGGAGTGAGGGTATTGAGCCTCCTAGTCTGAGAGTTCAGCCTTGGACAGGAGCTGGAGCCCTGCTGATAGATGGGGCTCATATCCCATTCAAATATGATGCCAGCAGTTTTTTTGTAGTTTGTCTTCCATTGCGGTAGTAAAGTTTTTAATTAGGAAAGCTAATGAGTTCGATTAGTCATTAGAAGTGACCTCTGGACAGCGGGCGGAGAGGGCTGCATGTGTGGGCCTGATAACACAGCTAGGGCAGCGTAGGCAATAAAGGCGCAAGGGGCTTGATTTGAGTGAAGCGTGCCACAGGGGATACATCATGCGGAGAAAAAAAATTACAGCCCTGGGAGTCTGTAATGAAGGGAATTAAACCAACATCCTATCTAAATAACATGATTATCTACACAAAACCCTTCAGCCAGCAAGGCGGGGTGGGCTGCCCCCACCTGTGTCCTCTGGGAGGAGGGCCCAAGCTGTTTCTGACAGGGAGTCTGGCTGCCCAGTAGCTCTAAGTCTTTATCCCCTGTCTATCAGGGAGGGGCCCATCCTCCTTTAAGCCCGTCTGGTCCCTGTGCACTAAGCATAGTCTTAAAGACCCTTGCTCCTGCTGGCTACTGCATCTGGTTTTTTAGTTTTGTTTTTTCATTCCTGTAGCCCTTCTGTCTGACAATTTGCCTTATATCCCCAGGGTCATTGTTATGAATATATCTAAGCTGTTTATATGAAAAAACCTAGGGACTGTGAATAGTCTGGGGCTAGACTAGGGGGATGCAGCCCCACTATTGGGTAGATGGGCTTTATAATCCTCTCTGTGAACCCCTCAAATCATTTCACTCTCAGGAGACGTCTGTCTCTTAGGACCATAGTAGGGATGATGTTTGAAAGTACTCTGCCTTGCTTTTCAGTGATATGAAGTCAGGGAGTCTGAGTTATCTTGTATTTTTTTGGTGTGAAGTTAGTAGAGAAATCTGACCCTAGGCTTACTAGCAGGAAAAGTGAGAACAGCAGAGACCTCAGCCTGGGTGCTGCCACACAAGTACTGACTGTTCTGAGCTGCTTCATAGGGGGATCCTTTCTGGAATTTAGTCCTATGGGCAATAGGGGTGAAGGGCACCCTAGAGGAGGTAACATCTGTTGGATAAATGAAGGTTATGTTAGCTGAAAAGATGGCCAGGAAACAGAAGCAGAGCCAGTTTTGACTTGGCTGCCAGAGGGAACATGGTTCCAGTCCTACGTCCTGCCATTGGAGTATGCTGGTCTGTAGAACTAAGCTCTGTGACTCTAAGCTGTGGGTGAGTTTTGGGATTTATATCTCAGCTACCATGCACAGACGTAGGAGACTCATGAGCAGGGCATGAACAGAAGAGGTTGCTGTCAGTTATTGGGAGCCCTGGAGCCTTCTGTGTACTGACCTTAGTTAGCATGGAGAACAAGCAGGTTGATCCCTGAGCATTGCTCTGGCTGACATGCCCCTGTCTACTGGGAATGTTGACCTCATGTAGCCCAACTGTATGCTTTCCATGTAGGGAAGGAATGGTTCTAGTAGGCTTCATTCTCATCCCTGGAAGAAGCAAGGAGCCTGGGGCTGGGCCTGCAGGCAATGAGGTCATCTCTGGATTATTGACAGTGAGGACGCCTGTGTTCTTGAGCTTTTAGTTGGAACAAACTCATATTGATCGTTGGTCTTCTCTTGCCTCTAAGACCTTGAAAATTCAATTGGACAAACATTTATTTATTGATGCCCACTGTGTACCAGGCTTTTCCCTGCATCCTAACATGTTGGGCCATAGGGACAATGCTTGGAGTTGCAGATTCACTTTGGTAATTCAGTGAGGATCACAGAATCCAGGTAATGCAACTTCTCTTAGATATATTATTACTATTGTTTGTTAAACAGAAGGTTTCTCTGTGTAACAGCCCTGGATGTCCTGAAACTCCCTCTGTAGACCAGGCTGGCCTCAAACTCACAGAGCTCCACCTGCCTCTGCCTTCTGAGTGCTGGAATTAAAGGCATACACCACCACTCCCCTGCTAGATGTATTATTTATTCAGTTTTTTGAGATATGGTCTCACTTATGGAGCTCTGGTTGGTCTAGAACTCACTATGTAGACCAGAGTTGCCTTGAATTCAGAGATCTGCTTGCATCTGCCTCCTCAGTGTTCTCAGATGTAGTGTGTGTGTGTGTGTGTGTGTGTGTGTGTGTGTGTGTGTGTGTGTGTTTGGGTATGTGTATGTGTATGTGTAAGTGGAGGTGCCTATGAAGGCCAGAAAAGGGCTGCAGATCCTTTGGAGCTGGAGTTATAGGTGGTTATAGCTCCCTGATATGGGTGCTGGGGACCAAACTTAGGTCCTCTGCAAGAACCATATGTGTTGTTTACTGCTGAATCATCTTTCCAGCTGTAATGCAGCTTCTTGCTTTGGTATCTGAACTCCTGTTTTCTCTTTGATGGTCTTAGAGACTTGGAGTGAGACAGACTAGGAGATGGGAAATCGAGTAGACATGAAGAAGAGAGAGACAGAGACAGACAAAGATGGGAACAGAGAAAACTAGAAGGGGGAAAAAAGAGAAAAATCAGAAAAAATTACAATAAAACTTATCAAAGCTGCAGGTAGGGAGAGAAGAAAGAGAGAGAATCAGAAAGGTTGGTGAGATGGCTCAGTAGGTAAAGGAACTTGCTGCCAAGTATGAGGACCTGAATTTGATCCCTGGGCCCACATGGCATAAAAAGACTCCATACATGGGCGATGTGACACATGTTATGGGTGCATTCACCTACACATAAGTAAATAAATGTAATACATTTTTACTGATTTTTTTAATAGAAAAGAAGACAAGAGAAAAGAACCTGTTGAATAGAGTATGATGACAGGTGGAGGCGATGGCGTCGTTTTGGCTGGCATCTGCCTCTGTTGCCTGGGACCAGATAGTTCTTGCACTGTCACTCTGAGGGTCATTCAGCCCCAACACAACACAGGAGGGCTTTGACCAGATTCCCCTGAGACAGTCAGTGTATGTGCTGACTGAAGCCTGGGTTGGAGGTAGACTTTTGATGCAAGTGGAGCAGTCAGAGCCTGAGGGAGGAGCTTTTGCTGACATTTAAAGAGGAAGGACAGTTGTGATGTGGGCACTGTGGACATGTGAGTTCATTTTTTCCAGAGGCTATTTGGCTGAGGTGCTGCTTCAGGAAGTTGAAATGTGGGAGCTCTGCCGTTTTCCAGCAGATTACTCTTAAGAATGGTCTCAGCTGCTGGGTCACTCAGAGCTACTCACAGCCTGAATACAGAGCAGGGACAGACAAACGTCTCAGAGTTCTTGGAGCAGGAGGAATGAGGCACAGACTGAAAGGAGTCAGACCACCTGGGTATGTTTGGCTCAGCTCTGTTTAGAGAGCCCTGTGTCTCATGCTAGAGGGGAGCAGCCATGAGAGGCGGCCGTGTTAGCTTTAATTATCTGGGCAGTTAGAGCTGTACATTATGAAAGTCGGGCAATTAGGCGCATTCCTTGAAGCTATGGAGAAATTGCTGGCTATCAAGTGGAAGGGAACTCGGGCAAAACAGATCCCTGCTAATTGCAAGAAACATTCAGCAACAAAAAGCCATCGTGGATATCACTGCCGAGAATGTTATGAAAACAGTGATTAAGGACATAAATCTGTTTGCGCATGGCACTGGGAGGTGTGGGAGAGGAAGTGAACTTTTTGATGCCCTTCCCTCCCATGCACAGGGACAGGACTTTGTTGCTTCAGCCTCTGGGACCAACAGAGTTTGGGGGCTCCAGGTATGGACTCTCACTTGTGAGGCCTCCCTGTTGCCTGGTGATTAGCTCGCTGGGCTTCTGGTTTTACTGGGAACAGTCATTCTGTGTCCCCATCTTGTTATGATGGCTGTGAGGATGTTCTAGGCTTTATGGGAGGCCACACCAGCCACCTCTGAAAGCCTTAGCTGCTAGACTCTTTGGGGACATCTATGTGTATACAAGGAGTGAGGCTGAAGGCAGGAGTTGATAGAGATTCCTTTAACTCAGAGAATAGCCTTGGACCCTTAGGGCTTCCTAGCCCTGTCCCTGTTGACTTCTTGCTGCTCCGTGCTTATGCCTGGATTTTTCTTGCAGCTTCCAGTGTGCACCAGCGGACTCCACCCTCCAATAAGGTGATCAAGACCCGCTACCGTATTGTCAAGAAGACCCCAACTTTACCCCTCAGTGCTCCATCCTTTCCCTCATCTCTGCCCTCCTGGCGCGCCCGGCGAATCTCACTGTCCAGGTAGGAGGGCCTTATCTAGGCTTCTGCAAACCTGGGCACTGGCTCACTGTCTAGGCACTGAGGGCTGAAGATTGAGGCCTAAGACCTCTGGGGTTTCAGCTTCCTTAAGTTGCTGCATGGTGTGCAACATCTTGATTGGCAAACAGCCTAACTTTTTTTTTATTTGTTTAGCAATTTGTATATCATATACATGGCCAGCTTCCATGTATTGCGGGCTCACAATGATACACGTGTGTATAAGTTTACTGCTGATGTCAGCAAGCCTACTAATTTGTGGAATCTCATGCTCCATGAATATAGTTGCCCCAACATATTTGGGTCCTATACAATGAGGCCCATGGATGTTCCAGTGAGAGAACCCAGGACCCGTGCAACTTGTCTGAAGACTACGAACGTATTAACTGTCAAGAAGAGTGATATAGGATTCCTCTTTGCCCTACCTAGGCCATCTCATAGGATGCACTGTCGCACAGCAGCAGGGTGGGGACAACCAGTATATGGCATTCTTGGGTCTCCCCCTGGGTCCCAGGAAGAGGCTGGGTCTTTTGAGATATTGTTCCTCGCCTATCTCCTTTTTTAGGTTGTACCTCCAGACACAGTGAGAGGTGGCAACCCAGTGGATAAGTGGGGAGCAAGGAGTGACCAACCGTACCCTGGGGGAGAGAGAGGTCTGGAGACTATGGGCAGGCCTACTTGTAGAACAGTGCATTCTAGGACCTGCCGCCCTCCTTAGTGCTGCTTTGTCATTGTTCCTGCTGATACTCAGAGGATTCCAGGTTGAAGCTGATACCAGAGATACATAATACCATGTGTACAGCTCTGCCTGGCTTTACGCCTATGATGGGCAAGCCTACTTAACCTGTTTATCCAAGGCCCACTGGCCATCTCCCTCACTACGGCCACAGCTTGGCCCTATTGCCGACTTTTCTAGAGGCAATAGCTGGAAGTATATTTTAAATTAATTTTACTGCACTTTTTGTAATATTTTTGTTTTAAATAGATTTATATGCATCTTGGGGGCTATTTCTACAAATTTATGAAGATAATTTTTACTCTCTCGATAAGGTTAAATTTACACCTGCTATTTCCATATTAATTCACATTGCTAAGTGGATCTAATTTTCTTCCGTTCCTCTATCTGGTGAGCATGGCCTTTCCTAATGCAATTTCCCCCTCACTAAATCACTATGATCGGGAGTCATGATCGAGCTAAATTAACTTAAATTAATTTACTTAATAAGAGCCCCAGATCATCGTGAATGAGGTTCAGATTTATTGATTCTCAGCTAGTGAGAACCTCCCCCTCCTGCAGCCAGTGTCAGGCCTGCATCCCTCCTCTCGTGGGGCCTGGGTAGGGGCACAAGGAAATGCCCCTTGGGGATCCAGCCATCTTCTCCCTCCAACCTTGGAGAGCTAAGCAGGCTCCACGTTTCAGTTCAGCTGGGGTTCCTAGGAGGGCCCTGAAGGAGCCACTATGTAGAAACTTGTGCCGAGGCTCCAGTGGGCTGAGAGAGTCCTGTGAAAGGGAGCGGTTTGTTGCAGGCCTGTGGGTGCACAGTCAGTCAGTCACACAGTCTCTTGTGGAGACTGGGAGGAAAAGAGAAGCCAAGGCACTTAAAGAGAAGACTGGGCGCTTCTCTTTAAACTTCCTGTCCTGCAGAAGTGGTGCTTGGTGTGGTTCAGTGGTATGGGTGGCCAGGAGGTGGGGTAGATACTGACTTTTGACAGCTGAGGTCCTACAGCAATAGGTGTCTGAATTAATTTATATGCTAGCAGTTTTGGGTTCCAGGCCTCAGTGTTCTCCCTGTACTCAGAGGAACAGTTCAGCTTACCAAGATGGACACAGTTGTTGAGGGTATGTAGAGAGGCCCTTCCACTCTTTCCTTATCACTCACCCTGGTCATTTCTAAGCCCTTGCCAGATATTTGGAACTCTTGTGGGTCATGACTTCTGGGCCTAGGGCTGGGGAAGGAACTAAGCTTAGGGGTACAGTTCTCATGAGACCCTGGGAAAGTGACTGGCAGCAGGTTGCACTTCCTTACTCAAGGTCACCATGCCCTGGTGTGGCTGCCTGTTCAGCAGAGTGGCTACCAGCTACTTGTTAGTTGTTTGACCTGAATCGTGCATTGCATACACTTGGACTTGGCTTATTGAAGCAGCAGAAAGAACCTATCTCTAGGGCCAGTGGTGGAACTGGTACCTGCTTCTCTGCTACCTGTGCCCTCCCTGTCAGACCCAGGGGCCACAGGGATTATTCTGCAGGCTTGCTTCAGTGCCGATAACTTGGAAGGCTTCTCAGGTCTCATTGTGTAACAGGAAGGATTGGGATGACATTGGATTGTAGACCAAGGACTGCTTCAGTGAAGAGAAAGCAGTGTTATTTACTGGGACTCGCTACCTCCTACCTGGGGAGGGAGGACATCCCTGGAGAAAGTAGTGGGTAACTCTAGCAGTCTTGGGAGTTTTGATGAGCAGAGTTGGAGAGTGGTGGACACACGTGGTGGACACAAGTGGCTGAGCATGGGTATGAGATGGTCTCTTCTCACTCTTTGCAGATAGTATGGCTAGAGGTGGCTTGCTAGATGACCATGGCTGGGTAAGCTGCTTCTCGCTTGAAGCCTTAATTTCCAAATCTGCCCTTCATTCTGCGTTGTTCATTCTGAGGTGTCAGAAACAGAGTAGCAGGTAGTGAGTATAGAAGACATGGATTGTGAGTGGCAGGGAGGCTCTAAGGTTTAGGTGAGTCCTCAGAGGCCCAGAGACCAACGTGTTTGCCTCATCCTAAGCAGAGATTGTCAGTGACTGGGTAACATCTAACTTATGTGGGGCTTCCCTGCTACATCCCAGGGCCTCGTGCCTGTGTTCTTTCCTCCCTGTTTTCCTGGGGAGGCAGAAAGTCTCTGGTACCTTTGGCTGTTAGCACTGCTACTGTTCTGGGGAAGAGGCAGGGGTGGCCATTTTGTTCCCTTCTGGGAAGTTTTATACATCCCTTCCTGGGAGCCCAAGGTGGCCAAGGTGGCAGTGTGGGGGAACTACCATCATCTATTGTCCCTGAACACACTTTATGCTATGAGGTGATCTTACTTTAAGATCAGGAATATGCTGACAAAATACTCATAGGAGGGGAAGTGGGTCCTCCCACTGTTGGCACTCTCTGGGATGGACATGCTGGAAGTCAGCTGGTGACCTCAGATCCTTTTGGTTTGTCAATGCTTGGCTCTGTCTAGGCAGAGACTGGGAGGCTGCTGGGGTACCCGTAGGACTTTGAGGTACTCCCATTCTGGGTCTCTGAGGATGGGCATATCCACTGAGGCTGTGGTTGACAGCTCATCTGTTGCCCTGGCCAGGAGAACACAGAGGCGTGTGACAGAAGGTGAAAGGACCCACCCAGTCTGTTCTGGTACCAGACTCTGACTTTGAGGGAAGTCTCTATGGTACCAGTGTCTGCCTTCTTGGGTGCTTGGCAGTGGCTATTGAGTACTGCTCAGCTCTGAGGCTACTCTATTGAAAGTTGTGCTCCACTTATGCCCAGGGAAATCAGCAGGATGGAAACATCTTTTAGTTAGCTCACTTCAAGGCCCTGGGAGCTCCACTGCACCTCACTTGGCTCCTCAGCCTCCCAGAGCAATGCTCAAAACGTTGCACACCACTGTTGTCTGGGCACAGGGCTTATTCATAGGTGTTTTCAGGCCCAGAACCAGCCCAAGTGGCCCAAAGGATGCTGTGTAGACTCAGGGTCTGAGATACAGGGGACAGAAATTGAGTGGGGCCTCAGAGAGGAGCCATCCTAGAACAGATGCATACATCAGCATGGTGGGCTTTTTTTTTTTTTCCTTAAGATTTGTGGATTTCCTTGTGTCCTTGTGGCTTTCAGCAAGTTCATTAATCTGAACTGAAGCTGAAATGTGACTTATATCCCTAAACTGCCTGTCACTTTTTTTCTTTTTCCAAATTCATTTGACATGAAAGTGCGAAATAAACAGAAGCCACTGCGCTTAAGCAGATGAATCGAGAGGCTTTTCCAGTTCAGCTACAAATGGTCCTGTCACAGAGCTGCTGCTTGCTGGGTTGCCTTATTTTATTTTATTTTGTGCCCGTGCGGTAAATCTTAAGTAATCTCTGTGCAGTTTGACGAGGTTTAGGCCAAGATTCTGAAAGGCTCTGAAACGCTTCTTCCAAAGTGACGTCTCATTAAAGAGGACTCAGCCAAGGATGGGAGGCGGCTCTACTGCAGGGTTGGTTCCTGTGCTCTCTGTCTCCATGTGTTTCCTTAATGAGCAGGTGCACCCACTAGCTCGGCTGCCTGCAACTGCCCTGCTCCGTCTCCTGCCTGCTCTCTGTGCAGGGGACTGTCTTGTGATTGCCAGGACTGCCACAATAAAGTGTCACCATGTGTATGACTCAGAAGCAAAAATTTGCCTCTCACTTCTGGAGGCCATTGTCTGAGATCAAAGTGAAGACAGATTGTAGGGGCTGAGAAGGGCTTGCTTTTGGTTTACTAGGGGACATCTTCATATAAAGAAGAAGAGACCTCATGAACATTTGGTCTTTTTATTTCAAGGATACTCATCCCATCCTGAGGACTGGATCCTCAGGCCCTAGTCTGACTCTTAATAGGTCCAAAGGCTCTATCTCCAAATTACATTTCTTAGAGCTAGGGCTGCAGCATTCCATCTATGACAGGGGATGAATGGTTCTCTGTCAGCTAGAGCTGGAGTTCTCACAGCTTCTAGACATTCCAAGACAGTGTGGTAGTGAGAGGTACTTAGGGTGATTCCTTATGAGGCCAGTGATCCTTCTCTCCAGGATTATTTTCATTCTGATTTCCTCCTTGATCTTATACAGCCCTCTGGCAGTGTACAAAGGCCCTAGCTCAGCTCAGCATGGGGTTCTGTTGACATTGATGGCCTTAGATCCCAAGGGGCTAAGGGTATATTAGGTTAGGTGCCTGTTGGGACCTATGTCCTAGTAGGGATGAAGTCAGGAAATACACGGACAAATGAGGCATGTGGTTTTGTGAGGAGCCATTGCCAGGACACACTGAGGTGCTGAAATCTGCCCCAAATGGGAAGATCTTCTGAGGGAGGACCCATCTGGAAGCAAAGCTTTCAGGGGTTAGGGCAAGGGCGGCACAGGCCATAGCAGGGGGCCTTTCTATGGCCCGGAGAAGAGTTTAGAATATCTGCTCCGAGGAAAAAAAAGCTGGTTTCCAAGGTAAGGCTCATGGGTCTGCTCCTGGACCAGTCCAGTATGGAGTATAATGGGTTATTAGGATAGGCATTATTCCCTCCAGGTGAGGAGCAACTTGCTAATGAGGCAGCCCTATTATAAGTCGATATCATGTCCTATGTCCCTGTGTCCCTGTCTCCTTCTCCCCCCCACTCGCAGATGAAAGGTATCTCTTCTAGTTCTGGCTGGGGTGGAAAAAAGGTAGGGTCACTCAAGATAGTCTACCTCCCCAAAGGGAAGAACTGGGCCTCTTTGTTATCTCAGCCTAGGCCGTGCTTTGGCCTTAGAGCCTGATGCTACTACCATAGTGCCACTGACCATGGGACCATCTTGTACTTCTCACACTCTCCGGCTTCCCTCCTAATCCTAAGACCAGGAGCTTGCTCTGCTGGGCCCTCAGCATTTGCAGCTTTGGACTTCAATATGAACTTGACTATGAGGACTTCATCCAGGTGGCTTATATGTTGCCAGTAGGATGAGTAGCTTACATTTGAGCCATAGCTCTCAGCCTCACTCTGTGCCTGATATTCTTGCGTGAATGCCCAGGCCCTATAGTATGGGATTAATAGGGGTAGTAAGGAAAGAAGACAGGTGATTGAAAGCATTGCCGTCCATCTGGGAGCCACTACAGCCCCTTCTGACTCCATTTCCTCACCTTAGTGTCAGTATTGGGAATGTGAGGCAAGACACACACACACACACACACACAGTTGCATGTATGCAAAGGCTGTTACTCTAGGTCATGAGTACAAGATTCATAGTGGTTTCCTGATTCACCCAAGGCCAAGACAACAGGAGAGGAGTGTCCATTATTGGTTCTGGGGGAATGGGGTCTCTGTTGGGTAGCATAGAATGGTGGTCACGTAGGTTGATTGACACCCATATTTTACTTGTCGACTATGTGTATGTTGTGACTCAGGTCAGAGTCTAGCTTCCTGACCTTTCTTCTAAGCTCCCTCAAGTGGGTGTCTTAGGCAGGCCACAGGTGGGTGAAGCCTTTCTTCCTGCTTAGGGACTAGATCTGAAGTAACTGCCACCCTGATCTATAGCCCAGGTGGTTCCATTCATTTTTGCTCTTTTATATCACTTGTGTGTTTCCTCACCCTCGTCTACCTGGAAGGTGTAGCCAGCCCAGCAGAGGCTAGCCTGAGTATGTTATTGTCCCTAGGCTGAAGAGAGCAGCTGGATCAAGGTATAGCTCTCAGGCCTTTTCTGAAGCTGTGGGGTCTGTTGGTGAGTAGAAGGTCAAGAGCATAGCAGAAGCTTCTTGGTAGGAGAAACGGCAGAGCCTAGATTGGTAGGTCCTAGGGAGCCAGATAGGAGGCCAGGAAAGTAACAGCAGATGCTCAGCTGGGTCTGTAGCAGAGGAGTCTGCCCTTAGAAGATTAACATGGAGCTCTGAAGTGGCCAAGCAGGTCTGAGCAAAGCAAGCCAGCTGCCCTGTTCCAGCTCTTGCTACATAGTGACAGTGATGGGTATAATATCTGTGAATGGGCCCTTGCTGTCATCTATGTACTGTCTCCTGGGGCCAGTGAGGTGGCCTGTAGATAGCTGTTTTTGGAGATAGTTGTTTTTGAAGTCCTCTGTATCTGCTTGTGTTTGGATGCATGTTCCTGCACACACCACCACCTTCACTGCCACTGCGACTGCCACCACAGTCGGTGGCTCTTCTCCAACCCAAAGAATCCTCATTCTTTTAACATCAGTCTGTGTGTTAGAGCCTGGAATGCAAGTTTCATTATTTCTAACTAAGCACAGAGAACAGCGAGCTTACTAAGTAGAGCAACATGTTGTTCTTGGCACATGGAGAAATGTAGAAATCGAAGTGTCAGAGTCTGAGTCTTGGTGAATGCTATATGTTGAGCACTTGTCTGTACAGAGATACAGTCCTTTACCCTGCCCTGACCGGGTCACACCTCTTCTAGTGCCTCCAGCCCCAGTACAACTCTCCCCAACTTTCCTCCCTTAGGCTCATTTGTTTGTTCTGGATGACACATACGTGAAGTTACTGTCCCTCACTCTGCACTCTGCACAATGCAATGGATCTGTTTTACACACACATTCATATTCTCTCTCTCTCTCTCTCTCTCTCTCTCTCTCTCTCTCTCTCTCTCTCTCTCTCTCTCTCTCCTCTCTCTCTCTCGTTTCTCAAGACAGGGTTTCTCTGTGTAGCCTTGGCTATCCTGGAACTCAATCTGTGGACTGGCTGGCCTCAAACTCCCAGAGATGCTCTTGCCTCTGTCTCCTGAGCACTGGGATTAAAGGTGTGCATCACTACTGCCCAGCCCGTCTTACACTTACCCTGTGGCTTCTCTTTCACTTATTCCACATTGATGTGAATTCTCCTTGGGCAAACATTTGAGCTGATTCTCCTGTGAATGTGTGAATGAAGACTGCTAAGCACCTCTGCGCTGCACACATGAGCTTCCCTTTTCCTCTAGTTGGGGATTGCTGCAATGTGAAAAAGCCATATATTCAGGTGATTTGAAATTGCCTAGTCTTCCTTGCAAAGGGTAGGAGTCTTTGTTTCTTTTATATTATACCTGATGTTATTTAGCTATTTGTGTATGTATGTGTGTGTGTGTGTGTGTGTGTGTGTGTGTGTGTGTGTATGTGTGTGTATGTGTGTGTGTGTGTGTTTAATTTCTACTCTTAGTGTGTGGCATAGTCTCACTGCAACCCCTGGTGACCATGATGTTGAGCACTTACTCACAGCTTGGTCAAGGCCCTTTGTTCTCTTCCTTTGTGAAAGATCCAGTCAAGTAATTTGTTGTACATAATGGTTTGTCTTTTTAGTCTTGAGCTGTGGGGGTACATTTAAGTTTTCTATAGTACTGTTTCCCCTTTCCCTTGCCCTTTCTTTCATGAATCAGCCTCATGGATTGGCTGAAGCTCAGGGAACGAGACAGTTGAGGCTATGGGGGCCTCGTTCTGGTGCTCTGGTGCTCGCCCCCTCTGTCACTTGTCCTATGCCCACACACATAGTGTACCGTGCATACATTTCCCTCTCAGGCAGGCTGTCTACTAACACCATTGTGCTCTATCTAAGCCCTGGTCCCATGCTTTTATCTCAGGGAATATTTCCTGGATCCCATTCCCTGACAGCTCACTCGTGGCTCTTCCTAGCCTGATCAGATATGCAGGCCTGAGAGTGTCTGTTTGGATCCTGTCTGTACCCGCTGACAGGCTTCTCACTCATTTTTCATCCGATATTTTGAAAAGTAGGTAAAGAAACCAAAGTAGGCTATTGCCTGTGGGGAACAGGAGTTTGTCACATTTAAGGTAGTCCTCTGCCCTCTGTGCAGAAAGAGCTAAGCAAGCAGCAGGTGTTGTCAGCCTACAGCAGGAGGTCTCAGGAGTCTCTCTGGCCTAGGGGAGGGCTCTTGAGGATGAGTCCTGGAGCCTTCATTCCCTCCCACTTTGGCCCCCCAAGCTTACCCACGTGGTATTGAAGGAGGCTTCTTCCGGCAGGTTTTTTAGAATTTTATTTTATGAGTACAGGCAGGTTACAGCTCCCTAAGTGCTGTAAAAGTTAATGTGATGGCCTCCCTGCGCCTGTGCTCATTTTTATAATTTTTTATTTTATGAAACAGGACAGGGAGCTTAGTGACTTATTACTATTCATTTCGTTTCAATGCAGTAAATATTGATTCAGTTGGGGGTTTTCAATTTAAACCACTCGGCGATTATATAAAATATTACTGGCTTCTGAAATTATGCTTACCGATCCCTTCGGCTGCTCATTAAGGAAGGAGTGCAATTTTTAGATCCCTTTGCCTTCATCATTCTAATAAATGGGCTGAGATACGTTTTTGCACTGAAGGTGCCACAGAAGTTGCTAGCAGGGGCTTGACAGCATGGATGCAACTCTTAGTTTGGAAGTCATTTCAAAGCATGCCTTGGTTATTTATTTCTGTTTGAGGCAGGCAGGCCTTTGAGCTTGGGTCTTCTGTGGTGCTGGGCTATAAGGCTGAGTGGCATCCTCCTGAGCTGGACACCTGCTGCTTCCACTAAAGCTGAGGTCCAAAGCCTTTCAGGGAGAGATGGACAGGAGAACAATCTTATAAGGGTAGCAGCTAGCCCCTGACCAACACTGAGGCTGGGATATACCTGAGGGATACAGGATTTTCAGGAAGGGAGGGTACTTTCTTTTTATTTATTATTACTTCATTTAATTTGTGTGTAAGGTGCTTTGCTGCATGTATATTTGTGTATAAGTTTCATATTTGGTGCCTGCAGAGACCAAAAGAGGGCATCCGATTCCCTGGAACTAAAGTTAGAGACCTATTTTTTAATTAATTAATTAATTAATTAATTAATTAATTACTTTGTATTGTGGGCTAGCTTGTAGATGCTGAAAATGAACTCCAGTTCTCTACAAAAGCAATAAGGCCTTTTAACTACTGAGCCATCTCTCCAACCCCTTCTCAGAAATCTTTAAGCCCAGCCTGAGGTGGAAGCTCTTGGATGCCAGGGCCCAGCTGGTGTTGATGGCTGAGCTGGTTACTACTGTTGTTCTGACAGGCAGTGCACAAACATCTTTGCCAACAGGTGCATTCTTAGACTCTGGCCTCAGAGCAGGAAGGCACCTGGAGCTTCTGCACCCAGGTCACTCCACATCTACTAAGTTGATAGCTTGAGCTCCAGAATGGCCCTGTGACCAGGACAAGTATGTTTTACACTGAGAGTTTCCTTGGAGCAGAGCCTGTGTTGTCTCTCAGATTCTTGAAGAGCAGGACAAGCTGTAGTCTATGGGATCCTCTTCTTTTTTTTTTTCCCATTTGTAATTATATTTATGTACAGAAAACTTAGCAGTGTACATTTATTTAACCCAGCTTAGTGGCGAGTTCTTTGGCCTTTGCCTTTTCCAGCTTGGCAGTTCGAGCCACAGACTTAGGCCCCAGGACATTGCCTCCCCAGTGGTGTCGGATCTCATCGTATCTGTCGTTGTAGTTGGTCCTAATAGCTTCCACCAGCTTAGCCAGAACACCTTTGTCTTCCGAGTTAACCTGCGCGAAGGCAACAGTGGTACATGTCTTCCTGTGGACCAGCCGCCCCAGACTGGCCTTTCCCTTGATGATGCAGTAGGGGACCCCCATCTTTCGACACAGGGCAGGCAGGAAAACCACCAGCTCAATGGGATCTACATCATGAGCAATCACTACCAGCTGAGCCTTCTTGTTCTCCACCAAGGTGGTGACTGTATTGACACCGGCTCGAAGGACAGGTGGTCTTTTAGTTGGGACGTCCCCCTTGCCAGCAGCTTTCTTTCTTCTCAGCACGGGCCAGCAACCTTTTCTTCTTCTCCTGCTTTGTCTCTGGCCTGTACTTGTGGGCAAGTTTAAGCAGCTGAGTAGGGCCAGGGCCTGGGTGAACTGGTTAATGGCAGGAGGTACTTTGAGCCGCTTATAGAGGATGGCTCTTTGCCGCTGCAGCCTAATGTAGCGAGGCCATTTGACGAAGTGTGTGAGATCTCTTTTGGGCTGGATGTCCTGCCCAGTGCCGAAGTTCTTAGGCCTTTTCTCAAACAAAGGATTCACCACCTTTTTGTTCTCCTGCTTTTTCACGGCGGGGGGGGGGGGAAAGGGGGGCACCTTCTTCCCCTTGACCTTCTTTCCCTTAGGCATCTTGCTTGGCTGGAGGAGAGCGGGATCCTCTTCTTTATAGAGTCACATGCATACCCTTCTGACAGCCTCGCCAACTTTGCCACTGCCACTGCTCCTTTACCAGGCTTTCAGGGCTGCTGGCACGAAGCTAAGAAGCCATGGCTAGAGTGTTTGTGATGAGACTGTCTGAAGGGAGACAGGGAAAGAGTACAGGCTAGAACCAAGAGGCTTCTGGACATATAGGCCTAGGGTCTTAGACTTGTAATGGCCTCATGCTAAGACCCTGTGGGGCTGAAGGAAAGCAGGGCAGGCAGCAGTGCCTCACTGGACTGTCCATGGTCTCTTTGTCTCTCCAGTGCAGCACTGAAGATAGATAGACCACAGCATGAGGGCAACAGGAAGTGGTAGGACAATGAGCCATCTAAAAGCAGTACCTGCATAGCCTCCCTGCTCAGGGCTCTGTACTGATGCCCCTCCTGGGTTCTGTCTCCTGCTGGCCTTTCGCTGTCTGAGTCTCTTGAAGCATTCTCAGTCTGGTATGCTCTGTGACTGCCTGCGAGTTCCATGTGCTGTCTTTTCTTCCTCCTTTCTCTTTGCTCTTGTCCCTCTATGAGGTACTCTCTCTGCCTTCACTCTTGCCTCTTTGTGAGCAACTGTGCTTGACCCTGAGGTTCCATGCATATGTGTGATGCTCTCCAGAATATGTGTGAGGCACGAGGGGGCTGAGGCCTTGCCTGCAGAGGAGTAATTGCCATGCCTGGATTCTATAGCCCCAGATGCTGCTGCCTTGAGTCCAGGCCTGAGGTATGCTCGAGTGGGCATACCCTGATCCTCTTCCTACCTGCCCTGGACTCAAGCCTTTGGAGAAATCTTGCATCTCAGTGCTTTTCTCTCCAAAGGATTAGTCTACCACAGCTCTATTGCACATGGACAATATAGTCTTCGTGGGTTAGGATGGTAGCAGAGGGTTAGGGCTTGAAGGTAACCCACTGAGAAATTGGTAGATCCCAGATCAAGACTGGCTTCCAAGGCACTGTGTATTGCTCTTGCTCATGAGCCCTATGTGGCAGAATATGATTTAGAGGGTATTTAGGTGACTGACCTCTTTACTCTTCTTGTTGGCTTGTATGACTGAAGTTCTGTCTAGTGTGATAGGCCTATAGTAAAGAACATCGCAATCAGACAGGTATGACCTCACCCATTCTGGTTTGTGAATGGATGGTTGTCCCCTTTTCTATTGTGGGTGAATCCTGAAGGGCAGCACCCAGGAGGGCCTCAGTGAGACTTCTACAACATAACCACAGCCCACGCCATGAAGTGTTTAATGATGGAGCTGGAAGGCACATCCTTTCAGTTTGTCTGAGGATGGTTGGTAAGAAGGAACATTCAGAAAGCCTGTGGACTGCAGTTGGTGCCTGAGCCCCATGACTGAGGGGCAGGCATGGGCATTCCTGGATATACGCAATGAAACACAGTGGAGATGCTACTCTGACAGGGAGAAACAAAGTATCTTTGTCAGTCTGTGGTAGCTGGGTGCCTTACATCATTAAATGCCATTTTAAGTACCTCTTTTAGCTTGATTTTAGAGGTGGTAGTAAACTGTCAGTCAGATAATCAATACCATATCCAACATTCTGTATGTCAGTCCTTTAGCTGATCTTACCTCAAAACATACTTCACCTCTCAGGGCTGGGCCTGGTGTTGGGATGGTGAGTAGTGATGGCCTTGCCTTAGAACTTGAGAAACATGGCATTTTTAGGGCTAGGTTCCCTATCCTGATAAGTGCTATCTGAAGGGATTATGCTGTTTCTTGGACTCCCTGCCAGATGTTCACTTAGGATCCAGATGGGCTCACTTCAGGACCCCACTGTGTCATGCTGGAGAGGAGGGTGGCCAGGGCTGACATCTCTGTCATTACAGTACTTTTGGGAAGAAATGATGCTTCCGTAGGGTGTGAGAGTGCGTGCTCCCATGTGTCATTTGTCCTGTGTCTTTCACCTGTCTCCCAGCCTCTCTTCCGCGTTTACCCCCTTAATGCTCTGCTCTCGGATGTGGGAGTGGATAGCACCTTATCTCTACCTTGAGCATAGGGAACAGGCCTCCTGTGGGAGCGGCCTCTTCCTAGGTCCTTTGGTTTCTGTCCTCCACTCTACCTTTCTCTGCACGGCGTTTGCTATGACTGTTGGAAGTCTCGAATACTGCCTGGGCATCTGAGGCTCATGGAGGCCTGAGCTGTGTTTTGCTAGTGACAGGTGACCTGATGTATAGATTGGAGTTGAGATTTGAGAAGACCGCCTTGTATCAGGAGCAGACCTAGGTATCCTGGTCAGTCTGCAGGTGAGTGGGCAGCTTGGAACCCCAGCTCCTACTGAGCCGCCGCCAACACCTGGCCAGGCTCTTGAGAACTTTCCTCAAGTCAGCAGGGTGCCTGTGGCTGCCTGCCCCTCCTCAGAGCTGTAGTCCATTGTGTAATTTGCAGTGGGATGTCTGTTAAGATTGCCGTCCACTTTCCAAGTCAGCACTTAATTGGCAAGGTGCTTGATTTAACAGCGTGGGAGCCTCCACCGGAAAAATGGCTTGAATAAATCTCTGCCCGACGCCAGAAAATAGATATAATCTCAGCATTAACTACATTAATAGTAGCAGGAGCTGAATTAAGAAAGCCATAAAGCATAGGTGGATAGCATAAATTATGGTCCCTCCTCCCTCCATGTTTGGGTCAGGGAGGTCGGGCCTGAGTGGGGCAAGGACTTAAGCACAAAGCCTGAGCAGGAGCCTGTGAAGAAGCTGGAGGGACAGCATTGACAGTCCTGACCTAAGGGTCCAAAGGTCTCAGCTGTAGGGAAGTTGTCCTAGTCCTTCCCTGCTGGCTCTTGTTTGTTCCAGGTCTAGGTAATCTTGGCAGCAGTGCCGTGAGGTGCTGCAATAGCCCCTGTTTGAGTGAGTTATGTGGGGCTGGAGAGACGGCTCAGCAGTTAAGAGCAGTGACTGTTCTTCCGGAGGACCAGAGTTCAATTCCCAGCATCCACATGGCAGCTCACAACTGTCTGTAATTCCAGGATCTGACACCCTTACACAGTTACACATGCAGGCAAAACACCAATTCACACAAATAAAAATAAATATTTTTTTTAAAAAAGAGTGAGTTATGCAGGAGTGACTGATTCCAGACTCCATGCTGTCCTTTGATGTTTGCACCTAAGAAAACTTTTTTTAAAAAAGGATGTATTTATATATTATATATACAGTATACAGAAGAGGGCACCAGAAGTCATCACAGATGGTTGTGAGCCACCACATGGTTGCTGGAAACCGAACTCAGGACCCCTGGAAGAACAGTCAGTGCTCTCAACCTCTGAGCCATCTCTCCAGCCCTATGAAACCTTTCTTAAAAGGAGGCACCATTCCATTGCTGGTTGGGCAGCTGGCCTTAAGGTCACTATTCTTCATTTTTGTTCCTGTGGTCCTCCCTGGGGTACTCTCATATGATAACAGTGACTTTGGCTAGGACAGGTGCTATTGGCTGAGCTGTTGTATGGGTGCGGTGCAGAGACCCAGGATGGACATGTCCTACAGATGAAATTACATGCTGCTCTGCCCTGTCATTATAAATTTGGAGTTATGATTTTTGGTTTGGTTCTTTAATTAAACATTACTTATTATTCACTTGCCTGTTTCTCGTGGATTTATAGGACCCTTCGGGTGTTCGAGGTTCAAGTGTTTACCCAGTTCCAGTTTTGCTTTTCTGTTTGGTCATTTGCCAGGTCTTATTTTTCTATGCTGTGAAGTTTCTCTCCCTCTTAACACTCCATGCCTCAGTTTCTGTAGAAGAGCCTTTCCTGAGACCCTCTCCTCCACCTGTTACCTATAACAGTCTGATCCCCAAGGTACAGCTCTGACCCTCATATATCCTTATCTAGAGAAGAGGTCTCTGGGAGTGAGTAATGTCAACTGGAGTCATACATGTTCAGCTTTAGTCCAGTCTGACTTGTGCCATGTAAGAAAAAGAAGAGACTCGGGTACACACCTGGAGAAAAGCTAGCTGAGAACAGTGGAAAGGCACTTTCTGGAGTCAGGAAGGGAAGCCTCCCCTAAGACCAGTCAGTCACCTCATGAGGAAACACACCTCTGTTGTTGAAGCACTCATGCTTTCTGTGGGGCAGCCTAAGTTGGGCACCTTATCATAGATCCTCAGGCTGTACAGGGTGCTGTATGTGACAGTAGCTTTTTCTTATGACTTGTCCATTTCACTATTGACAAGTGAATTGGTTACTTTTTGCCTTGACATCTGCCCACAAAGCTGCTCTCAGCCTCATTGGACATGTTTTATAGTGACAGAGAACTTTCATGTTCATGGAGTTCATCAGCCTTGGGATGGATAAAAGGATTAGTAGATAAGACAACTAGGTTCCCATGCTGTTGCCCACACTGCAGGTAGTTACAGCATCATTGTTTCCATCCCTCTGTTCTCTTATTGTAAAGTTAGCTGGAGTTGTATATGTTCAGCTTTAATCCAGTCTGACTGCACCTTAAGGCAAGGAAGAGACATGGGAGCCATGTTGCTGATGTGTGATAGCATCTTACTGAGGGTGTGTTTGTGTGTATGTGTGTGTGTGTGTGTGTGTGTGTGTGTGTGTACAAGTGGAGGTCAGATGACAATTTGTAGTGTTCTGTTTTCTCCTTCTACTGTGTGGCTCCCAGGGATTGAACTCAGGTTGTTAGGTTTGGCAACAAGAACCTTAACTTGCTAAGCCATGTTGCTAGCCCTTTCACTTTATCTTGACAAGTAAATGATGCTGAGTGTCTTCCATACTTACTTAGCATTCTGTGGTTCTACTTTTTCATGGAATTCAAGTCTTTTGCCTTTTTCTTGATTTGCTAAAGTACTGTATATTATGATACAGTCCTCTCCTAGATGTCTTTTTGCATTCTAGGGCTTGCTTTTTATATTGCTGCTGATGAAGCCAGGATCTTGTACATGCTAGAAAAGTTCTACTAAGCTCTACCAGCAGTTTGGGGGCATGCTTTTTAATGCTCTGATTTACCATTTTCTCCCTCCTTCCTTCCTTCCTTTTTTTTGTTTTGGTTTTAGTTTTTCCAGATAAGGTTCCTCTGTGTAGCCCTGACTGTCTTAGGACTCACTGTGTAAACCAGGCTGGCCTTGAACTCAGATACCTGCCTGCCTCTCTCTCCCTCCCAAGCACTGGGATTAAAGGCTTGAGCTACTATACTGCCCTTTTTTTTTTTTAACTTATTTATTTATTTATTTATTTATTTGCCTTGGTGTTTGCCTGGAACTGGAACTACAGACAGTTGTTAGCTGTCATGTGGGTGCTGGGAATCGAACCCGGGTCCTCTGGAAGAGCAGACAGCGCTCTTAACCGCTGAGCCATCTCTCCAGCCCTCATTCTTTTCTTTTATGAATAGTGTTCTTTGTTTAAGAAAAATTTGCCTGCCCAAGATCATATTTTCTTCTAGCAACTTGGAAGTCACCTCTGTGTCTATGATTCTTGTTGGGCTGAGTTTTATTTTATCTGGTGGGTCAACACTCCTTTGTTTCTCAAAGGAGATAAAAAAGGAGCTCCCTCAACTCACCCCAGTACTTGGGTATTAGCGCTCACTCAGACTTTAAGCACTAGGGCTATTTCTGGCCCCTCCCTTTTATCAGTTGTCCATTGGAATTGTTCTTTAACACGTTTTCTTCCAGGAGAATTTTAGGAGTAATTTTGTATCCTTCCCCATCAACCATCTTTCAAAACAACAAGACTGCACTTTCTTCTTACTGCTTTGTTTTTTTGCGTAGTCAGGAAGGTTCTGCCTTGCTGTGTGTGTTTCCATCAGTGGTAAGGGAGTGCCACTGCCTCCACATGTGGGCCGATACACCTGCTGTGACGTTCTCCTGAGTTCTTATTACTTTTTCTTCCATACATATAATTCCACCTGGCTTTTGCTAACATCTTAGAAGGATATTGATTCTCATATGCATTTACCTGTTCATCCCTCTAACTCTAATGGGTTTTTATTGTTGAGCCTTGTGGTCTTTCCTTGGTATTGGTATTGAGGCCACTTCTTAGCAAGGCTCTCCTTACACAGGGAGCCAGCTGAATTCCCTATACAGTCTTGGAAGAGTTTTCTCATGGTTCGGTAGAAGGGTATTGTTGTGGATCTACTTCAGTAGCATGACTTGTGGATACCCCTCAGCAGCTGACACATTTGTTTTGAGTGGGTCCTCAGTTGACAGTGTGGGGAAACTGGTGCCCAATTGCAGAGGACAGAGGACGCTGCCTGTGGTATATATAACTATTACCACCAGGGATAATTATGTTGGCCACTGGGCCCCAGCCTCTTTACCCATGTTGCTGAACTCTGCACTCTGAGTAGGGCCATTAAGGCCTAGCAATACCTGTTTTTTGCAGCTAACATACAAAACACCAATAGCTTCAGCTGAAATGGATTTTTAAAAGTGTCATTTTATGGAGAATTTTACTTTCCATCTTGTTGTTTATTAGGCTCTTAAAGGGAAAGCTTGTAATGTATCCATTGATCGAAATACCAATTGAATAGACGTGAGCACATAAAGTACATAAAATTGCCCAGCCCTTCGTAATAGGGCAACAGCATTTGTAATGGAGGCAGCGCAATTAGCTTTACCCACCACCACTGGACCGAGCTGGCAAGAGGTGCCTCTGAATCACTGTTGCTCATAATTGTGTGAGAGAGGATGGAGCAGGATCCCTCATGGAGTGACACCCTGAAAAGTCCTTGGTGATAAAGCAGAGCTTTTCCTTGGAGCCCTGTTCATGGGTCAGCCTTGTGCCCTAATTAGCCAGCCTTGTCCCACCTCCTTTACTAACAGCCACCCACTTGTATCTCCTTGATGGCCTTGCCTTCCCCAGGCTGACCTCTTCCTTCTATACAGCTTACAGTCAGCCTTCTCCATGCATATCCTTATCCTCACTGTGGCCCTCCAGGGCAAGATTGCCATTTCCTTTGTATGTGGTGCCTGTATCCCAGGGATAATGAGTCTTCTTAGCTACCCTCAACCTCATGCCTCTGCTCTGCTTGTCCCTCACGGCCCTGGTAGTCTTCTCCCCAAGACTGTCTCCATCTTTGGAACCTGGATGATCAGTTGGCCAGATCATTGAGATAAGCCTGTTGAGTGAGGCTTCTCTCTTCCAGAGCATTTCATATGCTGCCCTGCCCAAGATGCACAGGTACTGAAACCCTTAGGTAGGACCAGCACTGGGGGAAAGGAGTATTTGTACTGCTTGGTATCTACCACACATGCTCATGTACTTGCACACACAACACACACACACACACACACACACACACACACACACACACACACACACACACACACACAGAGGCACACATACTAGCTCACTCTCCTGAGCTGAATGGCTGGGGTGGGGCAGTCGGTTTCTGGTGGAAAGCCATGCTAAGCAGTTTAGTGCCTGTCACGGCGGCTCCGCCTGACCTACTTGGGGATTCGCCGTGCAAGCTGCCTCTTCTGCTGACTGCGCACTCTCGATCGCTCAGCTCCAAGCTTCAAAAACCGTGCTCCATTTCCTGAAAAATGCTTCCCTGGTTGTTTTCTCTGCTCCCCAGCCAGCCTGCCCAACTCCTGTTTCATCACCTCCAGTTTGGGCAGCCTGGCCCCATATGCTGCCATTCTCCAGGTAGCAGTGTTGGGGTCACTACTCTGCCCTCATGTGCCCTCTGACTTTCCTCTCCTTTCTAGCCTATTGCTTCCTTGGTGCTCAGCCTTTGGTGGACAGATGGATACCTTGTTTTGTTGCCAGATCTCCTTGTCCTGTCCAGCAAGTCCTCCTTATTTTGTCTCCCACCATCCTTTCCTGTAACTGACCAGAGCTTTCAGACACGCCCTGGTCCCTGCCCTTCCTGAGAGGTCCCGGGAACCACACCTATGCTGTTATAACTGCCATATGCCTATTAGTACAGATTTCTAGAGCTGTCCGCATTCCACATAGCATGGGCCTTGTTCTCTGGGGGTCCTGGATGACAGACAAATGGCTAGGTAGAACCCATGGCTTTCCTAGACTGGGAGCATCTCATCTTCACTGGGTATTAAAGAAGGCTTCCCCAAGGACATAATACTTGAGCTTGAACCTAGATCCAATCATGTGTTCAGGCAGAGGGACATCATGTTCAAAGACCTAGTATTAGGGAGCACAATACTTTGAAGGCTCTGAAGCCTTTAGGGTAACTGGAATTCTAGACTAGACTAAAGAGAAGGAGGATTTGAACATGGGGGCAGTGACTAGCAAGGACTCAAGAGCTTCCTATTTCACCGCCTGTGAAATACATAGAGTGAGGAAATTGGAGGAACTTTATTAGTTGTATAGTTTCAAACAAATAGGCAGGAAAGAGTAGGTTAAGGGATCCTTAACCTGAACCACTGGAAGCCAGCCTGGGCTCTAGGGTATCAGCAGAAGACAAAGATGAGGCCTGGGCTTGGGCGGAAGGCAGCAAGGCCTCCTTCGTTTCTGAGAGGTCTGGAGGCAGAAGGTTCTGGGAGTAGATAGCGGGACTAGAGGAAGAGGATGGGCACGGGGCTAGAGGTCAGTATGGAAAGCAAGTGTAAACTAACATTACTTGGACTTTGACAGTGAGGGGAGGGGGACAAACACGGGCTTTTTTTTGTTTCTTGTTGGAGAGACGTATGCAAATGTGTGTACATGTATGCACATATACATGGAAGCCAGAGACCAGTCCTGGGTGTTGTTCCTCATGAGCCATCTACTTTGCCTTTTTTTTTTTCTTGTCTCCCTCCCTTAGACAGGGTTTCTCTGTGTCATCCTTGCTGTCCTGAAACTCATTTTGTAGACCAGACTGGTTCCAAATTCACAGAGCTCTGCCTGCCTCTGCATCTTCAGCGCTGAGATTAAAGGCATGAGTCACCACTGCCCACCCCATCTTGCTTTTTGAGATAAGGTATCTCCCTGGTCTAGAAAGTTCACCAAGTCAGCCTAAGCTGGGTGGCCAGTGAGCCGCTGAGGTCTGCTTCTCTCTGCCTCCCTAGTACTGGAATTAGAAGTATATACCTCTGCACTTGGCTTTTTCCATGTGTGATGGGGATTAAACTCTGGTCTTCATATTTGCATGTCAAGTGCTCTGTAGGTGGAGGCATCTTCCCAGCCACCTGTTTCTTTTTAACAGAAAAGACTGGAGCATGGTAGATAGCAGCAAGAGCCAGGGCTGAGCTGGGAGGTATAAGATGGTCTGGGTGGGACTCTCACTGTCTTTACTTCAGCTTTCCCATAAGCTATCGATGCTGAAAGGAAATGAACTTCAGGTCCCACCTCCTTGGTCCAGCTGCCCAGGTAACTCTCTTCCCTCATCAGCAGTCTTTGTAGAAACCTAGCTCTGATCTTAGTATCTGTTGGTCAAAGATCCAATTCGATCTGGTATGTGTGGGCCTTCCAAGTTTAGAATTACTTAGCTGTGGCCTGGGCCTCTGCATGCTGCTTGGCTGACCCCTACCCAGAGTCTCTTTCAGGGTCCCTGCTTTCTTACTACCTGTGCTGGATCTGTACTGGTCACACTGGTCATTAAGAGAGGGGTATGTTGCATGTTAGAGTTCAATGCATGATGACATTACAGAACCAAGAGAATGACACCCAGAGTCTGGGTTGCAGAGACCAGGCTGCCTGGAGGACTATTCCCACAGAGGGGCAGGTAGGCAATTGTTAGTCAGAGCTGTCTTCCAGATGCCTGTCCACTGAGCTGCTGGCTGCTGGGAACTTAAGTGTTGGAACATTCTGTTGTGTTCAGACCTTATAAAGCTAGGGAAGGACCAGGCTTAGCTATCCAAGTGCCTTCAACCCCATCACTGCCTCTCTGCCATCCCAGATAGCTTCTGGCTTGGAAGTTTCCAGTGCTCATAAGGAAGTAGACACACAGCTCTTCTTTTTTTTTCTTTCTTAAAAAAAAGAAAAAAGAAAAAAAAAAAAAACCTACTACTTTTGAGGTGTGTGTCTTTCTCCCCATTATCACTGCTTTTCATTTAAAA
Organism: Sigmodon hispidus; assembly: GCA_004025045.1. NCBI lineage: Eukaryota > Metazoa > Chordata > Mammalia > Rodentia > Cricetidae > Sigmodon > Sigmodon hispidus. The sequence continues at coordinate 290,477 of PVIH01000503.1, forward strand.
TGTTATCTCCCCCTGCCCCATCCTTTGTACCCCCCTCAAGGGGAAGAGGGGAGGCCCAGCGTCACCCTGGTGTAGTCAAGGTTATGGTGATAAATCCTGGGGCATTGTCACTTCTATTCGGAGTAAATTGGCTGGCCGCTTTCGGGCTGAAGGGAAGATAATTTGCTGTAGTATTTCAAATGGATTAGAAATGGATTTGAAGGAAAAGTTCATGCCTCCCATTACAAAGGCGAGAAAGAAGACTATCTTAAGGCACTGTTCCCTCCCTGGCCTTCATTATCCACGCTTAATACCTTTCCTATTTTCCAGCGTTAATGAAATTTCCTGGCGGCATGGGCCTGCCGGACGGATGGGAGAAGCCTTTAGATCTGCGGCTCCCGTTGCAGAAAAGGAATTACAGAGCCGTGCCGTGAGGGCAGGCGCTTGCAGGGTCCTTGGCCCTGCTATTATCTCATTAATTTTATCCCCTCTTCTCTGTACAGTTCGTTTCCAAAGGCTGTCCTCTCCATTAGGGTAACAATTTACTGGAGTGCTGTGACACCCATGGCAGTAAAAAGCTACAAGGCCCCACCTGGCGCCCTCTGCTTTGGTTTCCAGAGCCAGTGAGCTTGCAGGGGTAGGTGTGGGTGGACGAGTGAGGGAAAGGCCTTTGCCTTGACCTGGTTAAGACCCAGGGTCCAGCCAGATCTCCTTGAGTTCTCATCCATAGCAACACCCAAAAGCAGCTTTCTTCACAAGAGACTCTCGGCTTGCCTGAGCAAATTAGCAGGTAGCACCTGTCCCCATCCCCTGCAGCCCCAGATCCACAGGCCTTAGCACACATAATCTAGGATAAGAACAGAGGGGCTGCTGCCCTGTATCTTGCTCAAGTAGATCCACAGATGGCCCACCACCTATTGAGCAGTTTTTGAAGGAAAAAAAGAGAAAGAGACAAATGAGTATTTCCCAGTCATCCCTAAGAATTTAAACATGTCAAGCCAGGTATGGTGTGATTCCAGCGCTCAAAAGGTCAAGGCAGGAGTGTCTCTTGTTTGAAGTCCTCTTGGCCTACAGAGTGAGACCTTGTCTCAAAAAAGCAAAGCAAAATAAAGGAAAATAAACATGTGGAATAATTTGGGAAGAATTATAACCACAAATGAGCCTTTCAATTCTGAAGACCAATCATGAAAAACTGGCTTGCTCATCTGAGGGTGAAGACAATGAGAACCAGGCCTGGGCTGAGGCATCCTAATCCAGCCTGAGCCCCATGCTTTCTCCTGTCTCCTGGTCTCTTGAGGCAGGCCCTTGACAGTCCCCAATTTGAGACTCCCTCATATATAAGGGAGGGGCTGCAGGCCTCCATCTTGGGCAACTGCTTGAAAAGTCGTAAAGGAACACCACAGTTCTGGCTGGGTCTGGATAGGTCTGTGTGTGATTAAAGAGAGTTTAACCACACTCTTAACCTTTTCTGTGGTTAAGTCTGGGGTGAGTAGGTGAGAATCACATTCAGAGCTCACTGTGCATTACACAGCTCTCTAAGATGCCTCTGGAGGAAGAGCATCTCCAGGCTGGGCCCCAGGATACAGTTGAACATGAGTGTGCTTGTCTTCTGACCATCCTATTTCTGGTGGCCATGTATTTGCTTGCATTGTATAGCACAGCTATACAATGGATAGAGATGGGAGTGCTTAGGAGAAGTATTATGAAAAGAGAGTCTGCATGGACCCCAGTCAGGAGTCATTGGGTCTTTTGGTGAGAACCAGAGCTGGCTTCTAGCTTCAGTTGTAGGGTGGCCAGAAGCTAGGTAAGAGGTCACTGCTACAGAATGGTATTCTCCAGTCTCCTCTTTCTCGGAATGTTACTGTAGCCCTAGGTTGGTGGATGCAAGAATGTCTTTCCTATAGATAGTGAGGAATCAGCCAGTCTCACTTTGAATAAACATCAGCAGCTACTGCTTTAGTACCAGTTTATTTTAATTGAGGATTTGGAAATCAGTTGCATCCTTTATGGAGTGGCCATAATCTCTGAATTAGAAGTCAGGACATACCACTGAGCCTCTAGAACTGACAGGATTGACAAGTAGTTCTCTCTTGTTTGGGCCTTTCCTCATACCCAGTGAAAGCCAAGAGTACAAAGTCTGATAGACTAGATCCTGGAGGGCATGGCCCCATAGGATTCCCATCTCAAACCCAGATAGTATCCAGTAGAGGGCTGATGAAGTATGATGGGTGAAGCAGTGAGTGGCCAGGCAGACCGATCCCTGCAGCCTGGCTTCTTGGCAGGACTCTTTCCCTCCAAGATTGGTGTTTGTGAACTTGGATTTTAATTAAGAGAAACTGGGTTAAGTGCCTTCTGTGGCCTCCCCACCACTGTGTTTGCACTTACACCGCAGCTTTGGTCCCCTGATGTCTGGCTCGCTTTGCTCACATTATCTCACTAATGAGCCCTCTGAGGCCACTGGCTGGCAAGAGTTATCCCTACTTGCAAATGGAGAGACCAAGGCTCAATGGGGCTGTGATGCTGAATGTTATAATGGTAACTGAGCCAAGTGCATGGCTGCCCTTTCCCTAGTGCTTTTCTTTCTGGGTGGCTCCCCCTGGGTAACAGGGCAGGCTATGGGGGGCAGTGCTGCAGGTGTCTTGGCAAGGCAAGCAAGCAAAGCAAACCTCCTCTGGCAGTTATTCTACAGGTCAGCAATGGGGATACTTCCTTGCCTTAGTTGGCTGGAGAAGGGTCTGTTACAGCTGTGGGATCCTGAGAAACTTCAGACCTTGTTTTCTCAGGAGCTAGACCTGGATAGACCACAGGGCCATGGGAGCCATGGGAGTACTCTTTGGGGTCAGGAAGAGAGGGGTCACAGCCCTGTACCAAGCTGAATATGTTGCCCTCACTTTCCATTTTAGCTGCCCTCTGAGGAGTGGGAACTGTTGTTATTGAAGGCCTCTGTGTACTGTTAGTTAATACATAGCTGGTGCCCATTGCTCACATTCGCCACTAGAGGGCAGTGCATACAGGCTGTGATCATGTGATAAGTAATGTCTATTTACATAAACTATACCGAGTCTTGAAGATTGGCCGCATGCTGAGCCCCCCAGCTCACCTGGCTATTGGGGCACCATGTTCCCTCCCTGAGGACAGTCTGCTCAAATCACAGCTAGGAAAGGGCTGTCACATCAAGGCCCTTCCTCAGCTTGTTTAGTGCTTGAGCCTTCAGGGGTCCTGAGGTGTCTTGTAGACCTGAAAGCTTGTATAGGTGGGGAGCAGTAGAGTGGTCTCTGAAGTCCAAGACTGACCTAGCTCAAGTCTGTTCTCCAATCCACTAATTCTACAGCTGCCCCTTACCTCTTGAATAGTAATTTCTATCCCGCACAATCCTGATGAAGTGTCAAGGGGCTAAGGCCCTGCAATGCTTTCCAAAATACAGGTGCCCAGATAGCTGCCTTCTTGTGTGCTCCAGGGAACATCCCCAACATGGAAGTATTGGCCAGACTAGGAGATGTCTGCAAGGACAGGTGTGTGCTAGAGGAAGCCAGTCCTCCTCTCTGCGGCCCTTTGGGGGGTCATGAATTTCTAACTAGTTTGTATAATGCTGTCCCTGGGAACTAACTCCTTGTCAGATGTCCTTGGTTACTACTACAGAAGTGTCTCTATGAGAGTTAAGAGGACAGAGGTCTCCTGGCAGCTGGACCAGAGACACCCAGCAACCTCAGCTATAATGTATCCTGTACAACAAATGTTTCAGGCCGGGTTTAGCACTGACTACCATATCTATAGCTTATTCTAAGCCATGTCTAATAAATAGTTTGTTGTCTCTGTAGGTCCCTGGTGCTGAATCGCCTGCGTCCAGCCGTCACTGGGGGTGGGAAAGCCCCACCTGGTTCCCCTCGGTGGCGCAACAAAGGCTACCGCTGCATAGGAGGGGTTCTCTACAAGGTGTCTGCCAACAAGCTCTCCAAGACCTCTAGCCGACCCAGTGATGGTAGCAGGGCCCTCCTTCGCACAGGTGAGATGGGATGCTAGAGAGTATGTGGATGAACACTCAATGTCAATGCGTCTCACTTAGTCTGGGCTCTCAGCTCTAGGCATAGCCATATAAGGGGACAAGGCCAGGGTCCTGGAAACTAGAGGGCTAAAAGAGTGGATGGAGACAGGCTTTAGAAACCATCCCTTGAGAAGCTGAAGGGGTAGCCAGAATGGGGGCAGTGTTGGGAGGTGCTGCCATCCTAGTGTCCCCTGGGAGTCTGAGTGGCGCTTGCCTCTTGCTCGGCTGAGCAGCCCTGATTCTCTGTGGGAGACCATGCAGGAACACCTGTGTTTTGCTCTTGGACAAAGGATGAGTCAGGTATGGTAAACATGCCTGGGTGAGCGAACATCTGGGGCCATGGCACCCCTAATCACATTGGTGACGCCTCACCAACTGTGTCTGGAGGCAGGCACCATCACTGCTGCACGCCCCTGTAGCCTGGGGACAGGCTGAGGAGAAGGAAATGCTTTGGATGTGCTTATTGTACAAATTAACTAGAAAAGTATTTTGGTTTCAGTCCAATTTTACCCTCTTCTTTGCCCATCAATAAGTAAGGCTAGATTATGGGTTGCTGTGGGATTGCAGAGGCCCAGCTGTTCCCAGCAGCCCTATTCACTCAGCAGAGGGGCTGAAAGGAGAAAGAATTAACCAGGGAGCAGGCAGTGCCGGGGACAGTCCTAGGGTCACGAAGGTACAGGGAATATCCCATTTGGGACAGCCAGCTCCTATGTGTCCCTGCCAGGCTGTGCTTGAGAGCTGTTCTTCAGGTGAGGATCTCCGAGGTGCTGTTCTTTGGGCAAGTTGCACAGGGATGTAGCTTCTGACATCTATTCCTTTAGGGTAGAGTAGCCTGGTAAACTCATTTGAGAACTGTGGGAGAAGCCTAGGCTTCCGGTCTCTGCTTCCCCATCAGTACCCAGTGGAGTCTCCTTGTTCTGTGGCTGTGCTCTGTCTCATACTCCAGACTTCCTAACTACCAAGGCTTGGGATTGAGACTGAACTCTAAACTCGGTCATCTTCTTGCAGTGACCACCATCACCTAATGACTGCCACATGGTCACATCCCCAGATACTAGGACTAGCCATGGTGTGCAGAGTCCTGATTTGCATTGCGTCTGGCGGGCTGGGCCTCGGGCATGGGACTGCACCAGCCACCTGATGTTCTTGTGTCTGTCATCCCTGTGGGAGGTAGCCATGAGAGCTGAGCTGTAAAATCTGTCAGGGCAGGAAGCAGTGTTGGACTTGGCCTGCCCTGGGAGGTGATAGGCTCTATGCTACAAAGAGGGCTGAGCTGCTTCTCTGCCACTTCTCACTGGGAAGCTATGCTGTTCCTGTGATCAGGGACTGAGTGCCAAGTTCTCTAGTCTCTACTTTTTTGTCTCCCACAAACCTTCCACATCACCATGCTGTGAACAGTCTATCCCCATAACTCTGAGCCTGGCCTTATCGCCCCCTTTCTTTGCTATAGACCCAACTAAGAAGGAATTTCTGCTCCCATAAGCCCTTGCAGCCTTGTTATCTGGTGACCTAGCAGCCACCTAGAGCCTGTTTCCATTCAGCCAGCTGTCTAAGAGAACATGTGATAAAAAGTAGGGTGGGAATCCCAAAGGGCCTCTCTACCATAACTTCTACCCCTGTCCTTACTCTTGCCAAGGCTTCACTCTTCTGCCAGTCAGCACTGTCATTGTGCCTGACCTATCTACCTAAGCCTTGGCAGCCACTCTAACGACCCTTCTGGGGCTTGTCCTTTCTCTCCTTGGGGTGGGATATGGGGCATGTTGAAAGTCACAGGCTGGCAAGACCACACCCTTCCTTCTGAGCCAGGGATAGCACCTGCTGCCTGGGTACCCCCACACACATGACCCCACCCCACAATGAGAAGGTAGATTGCTCCCAACAGTGCACCACTGCTGACTGGCCCACTTATACACTAGTCATAATTAAAGAAATAAATTTCCTTCTTTAGTGTCAGCAAACCTTTGACTTCAACAAGTAAGTACAACCCTTCACAGGAGGGATGGGGCACCAACTGCTCTCCTGGCTACTCCTCCAGGCCTTCAGTGATGGAGTCAGCATTAGCTATGGCTTTCTGAAGTTCAGTTCACCCTCCCAAATCTACCTGCTATTCATAAGGTTCAGTTCCTGCACCCTTGCTCTGTACTTTTGCCTGGGACCTGTGTCCTTGTTTGGCTGGACTTGCTGAGAGCACAAAGAGCCTGATAGTCCGTCCCTTCAGTGCGGGACAGAAGTCTCAGACTACAGGGATAGATAGCCCTGGATTCTTGAGGGCCTCCAGGCCAGAGGGAAGCAAGTGTGATCTCTAGTTTTCTCCTGCTGACTGGGCAAAGTGAGGTCTCTGTAGCCTTTTCTTTTGTTTGTTTGTTTGTTTTTATGTAGTCCTGGCTGTTCTGGAACTCTCTCTGTAGACCAGACTGTCCTCAAACTTACAGAGATCCACCTGCCTCTGCCTCCTGAGTTCTGGGATTAAAGGCACCTGGCCCTGCCTTTCCCTCCCAGGGTACCAGGACGTCACATTAGAGGGGTATACAGGGAAGGAAGCCTTGTCAGCTGCACTCTAAGGATGCAGAGTCACCAGGTCAGGAAGAACCCTACTCATTGCTGTTTCATGCTGTGACCTCCGCTACCATTTTGGTTTTCTTTCCAAGATTTCAGCTCTAGGTGCCTTTTTTGAATGTGCCTTGCCTGGACCTGGCAGACTCTCAGCTGAGTAGACCTGGGCTTTAGGAAGCCCTTGCTTTTACCTCTTGGGAGCAGCTAGACAGCTCAGCTATTGGGTCAACCCTTGTTTGCCTGGTGGGCTCTGCCAGAGTGATAGCCAAGTGCTGAGGAGGCTTTGACCTCTCTGAAAGATGAGCTCCCTTTGAGGACTAGGGAACAGACAGAGCACTAAGCAAGGGTAGAGCTGGAGGGAGCCAGCATTTATTTTGGGAAACTCCAGGAAGTGAAAGTGCTCGAGAGTGCACAGCAGAAGCAGCACCTCATGCTCCCAGGTCAGGGCTATGCTGTTGAGCTTTTTGCACCTCTGGTTGCTTCTTTTCAAGCCAGCTACTTTATGTGCATTTTTAACACTGCAAAGCATTTGGAAAGGTGCCTCCGATCCTTGTCAAAACTCCCACCGTGAGCCCCACACTGATGTGTTTTTAAAAGCAGAAAGTGGAAAGATGAGAAAGCTGCTTTCTACCAGGTCCTGACAGGTGGCACGTGATGCCCATGTGTCCCTGGCTGGGAGCAGATGGTGCCAGTGTTACCAGCAGGCTGGGCGACAGCCCAGGAACCAGTGCTCATTGACAGACTATCACATTGCACGTCACTGGTTATGAAGACTGGCAGGTGTGAGTGTGTGTCTGTGCCACCTGGGCAGTACTCCACTGCCACCCTGAGGACAGGTGTCCTTCCTTCTCCACACCCTTCCCTTCTTCTTATTGCTTCCTCCTCTGACCCTGCAGCTCTTCCCATGCCCTCAGCTCACTCCCTGAGCCTGCATAGCTTCCCACTGGGACCCATGGGTACTGAGGTCAAGTGTGGGGAAGCCTCTGACCAGAGGGTCCCACAGAACTCCAGGAGGGTAAAGACTGGCCAGCCTCATAGCTCAGATACTTCCTAGCAGCAGGCAGGATTTGTCTAGCAGGCCTGGTCTTGTCTTAGGCCCAAAGTCCCTAAGGTACCAGGTTCAGCATACCACCTAGCCCTGTCTAGGGACGATTTTAAAAGGGTGTGAGGAACTCTCAGGGCCAAGTAGCTTACAGGGTACCCAGGGGAGAGGATATGAGTTTCCAGCTAGTGAGATGTGAAGGGCTGCAGTGGGTCTGGAGTAAGGAGTGAGGAGGGCTGCTTTAGAGCAGATCACGAGTGCTCTGATTGTAATAGGCCTGCTTATGTGGATTCAGGCACTTCAGAACATCCCCCTTTAAAACTTAGATGGCTTTGTCATCACCTCAGGTCCTCAGAATTTCTGAGTGATGTCACTGTGCCTCCTAATGCTGTATTCATTTCAGCAGCTGCTCTGTAGGAAATTGGATCTGGTCTGGGAAGGGTCATGTGTGTATTTGAGGAACCAGGGGAAACTGTCCTGAGCAGGCCCTGCCCTGCCTGCCCTGTGATCCTGGAGTTGGCCTGTGTCTTTAAAAGGCAGGCAAAGCTGTGTGGTGAGCCTGGGCCTCCCCCCACATGGATGCCACGAGGTTCTTAGGGAGTCCCATTCCCATCCCATTGTCTTCATGCCACATTGGTCGCCTCAGAAAGGCCAGTTGGATTTTGTTGTTTGGGAGGTTGAAGACTATGAAAGGGAGCCTTCTAACTTTTAAGTAACAAGCTCCAAATGAACCCAGAGGCCCTGGACTGTGCAGAGCTGCAGGGTACATTTCCAGCTGTGCCAACACATTCCTCCCCTCCTCCTCCCCGTCCTGCCCCTTTTTCTGTCTCCTTTCTACCGCCTCCCTCTTTCCCTCCCCTCTTCCTTCTCCCTCTCTTTCCTTCCTTCCCTCCCCTCTCCCTTTCTCTCCTCTTTCCTTCCTCCATTCCTCCTCCCCCCTTTCTTTCTTTCTTTCAAACAATCCATTAAATCTAAAAATCCAACATCTCTCCTATACAGCCAGGCCCATGATTTCTGCCCTGGTATAAGTACCCTGTGTTTTCTTCCTAGGCTCCACAAAGTTAGATGCCATCACCCTTTGCCATTTTTATGATGGCCTCTTGGTAGCCAGGCCAAGGACAGAACCCAGAGACAGTCACTACCTCAACCCAAGGACCTACCCCATGAGTCACCTGGGCACTGACCTGGGCACTGAGAGGAGCAGGAAACTGAGAAGCCAGTATGGAACCAGAAAGCACCAAGTTGATCTTAGGGACCCTGGCTAGATGGAGACACCAGGGGCTGGCAGGCTGTTCCAGTCCTTGACCCTGGCATGCTGGATCCAAGAGTGCTCATCCTCACGATAACCCAGACACGGGGCCCAGCAATGCCCCACTCTGGATGCTGTGACCCTAGAAGGAAGGGCTCTTGGAAGAAGCATCCAAGCTGAGTGCTGGGGGGCTCAAGGGGGCTTTGCCAAGATGGTTTGACAGGAAGAAGGTATGAGTCAGCCAGGGAAGGGTAGGTGTGGGTAGTTGGCTGTGGCCTGATGGGACCTATTCCTTCCCCTTTAGGACGACTGGATCCTGCCACCAGCTGTAGTCGTTCCTTGGCAAGGTGCGTCCCTTGAGGCTGGGAAGGTAGGGGCCCCTGCTCACTCTTGGGCTTACAAACCTCTCCCTATGTATAGCCGGGCCGTCCAACGAAGCCTGGCCATCATCCGGCAGGCGAAGCAGAAGAAAGAGAAGAAGAGAGAGTACTGCATGTATTACAACCGCTTTGGCAGGTGTAACCGTGGCGAGTGCTGCCCCTATATCCATGACCCTGAGAAGGTGGCCGTGTGCACCAGGTGCCCTGCCCAGACTTACTGACAACTTGGGGGGTTAGTGGCAAAACCTGGCACCAGCCCTCCCCAAACCTTCCTATCCCATGCTGCAGATTTGTCCGCGGCACATGCAAGAAGACAGATGGGTCCTGCCCTTTCTCTCACCATGTGTCCAAGGAGAAGGTGAGTGCTGTGTGGTCAGCAGGCCTGCTCTTGCAGACATTCCTGGGTGCCATCCAGCCTCCATATAGATTGTACTGCATAGTTTTCCTTGGCTCCCGCCTTCAGTGCCCACAGCTCATGTACTTGTCCAGCTCACCCCTTCACTCCCATGTCCAGGCTGTGTTGTCCTACCTCCTCCTCCTCCTCCTGCTGAAGGCGGCAAACCTGGGGTCCCAGCATACCACATACAAGTCTCCTTTCTTCTGTCACCACTGCCCCAGCTTCTGTAATGATGCCAAGTACTTCCCACCTCCACTACATGAACAGGGGAGGGAAGCTTCATAGATGCCCCTATAGTACAAGGCCAGGAGCTTCTGTGTCTCCTGTTCTAAGACTGCCATGGTTGGATTAGTAGTCAGAGGAACCATGGCAGGCAGTACAGCCAAGATTGCCATGTCCAGGTGTGCCCAGCCTGGAAGGACTGAGAACACTGCAGTCACGTCAGGGTCACGGACCACTTGGTAACCTCTGAGAAGATGGCTATGAGTGTGAGGAAGGGCTTGGGGCCAAGGCCGCAGTGCGGAGGAGGTGGGTGGGTGAGGCCTGCTGCTGCTCCGACAGCTTTTCCCCTTGAGAAGCTTGGAGAGAATCAGCATTTTTCTCCCTAATCGAGCTTCGAAACTCTGTCGTGAGCAATTTGGAAATTCACGTCGAGTTTCAGGTTCATTAAGCGCCAGCTCCAAAGCCCGTGCGCACTCCAAGCTGTCTAATGTGTGGGCCGCACCAGCGCCCTGAATTAATGTTATTGTTATTTGTGTGGACGTGGCGGGGTGCAAACAAGGTTAATTGAAATGAGAACGCAGTTTCCTCTTGGTAACGGCCCCGCTCTGACAGCCAGGAGGAGCTCTGTTTGGTGCAAGAGTTGGCTTTATTATCCCTTTTTATTAGAGCTCATTTGGGCTCTATATCAAAAACCACATTAAGGGAATTGTCTACAGCTTCACCACCGCCAGCCCAAACGGGGCCCCCAGCCCCTCTCCCCTCTGTGGCTGCAGTTAAAAGACAATTAAAAATAAACTCTTGCTCAGTAAATCACCCTTTGTTTCTTTGATTTCCCCTCCTCTCTCTAGTCCAGGGCTGCTGCCCCAGCCTCTTCCTCTTTGCCCTTCCTCAGGCAGGTCCTGCCTTCCCCTCTCCCACAATGCCCCAGAAAAGTGACTTTTTTAAACCCTGTGGATTCTTTGGGTCAGGAAAGTACTCCTCAGACCCACTGCTAGTCCAAGTGTGGAACATATGTCTGCAGGCTGAGATGTGCATTTTGAGATATGAGTGACCTCCTAGGGCTGAGGAGAATGTGTTGGGCTAGGACAGTGACAATGTCCATTCTTCAAACAGTCCAGAAAAAGCTAGTGGTTGGCTCATGGAAGGGGAAGGGGCGAAGTTACCTGGAAAATTCAGAGGCAGCCTCTCCCCTGCATGTGCCTCAACCTATGCTCTGTGCTATAGGTTTTGCTCATCTTGGGGTTGGGTTGTTTGTCTCCCCTCCAGGCCCACATGGTGGTAACAAGTAGCAGTTGTGGCCGCTCTCTGCTGAGAAAGGAACAGGGTATATAACTAGCTCCTGTGCTGAATCACTAGCCCAGGCCTGTCCACTCACAGCTGTTGGGGTGGATCCAGACTTCCTGCTCCAGGACCCAACATACTAATGGACTAGGCCTTAGTGTTACCGTGTGGCCAGTGCCTGACCAGGAGTACTGGATATCCAGCTCCAGGTCTGTCCCATCTAGATAGCAGAGCCTATGTCTCAGGGCTTGTAAGGCACAGCAGACCTTGGGGTGGTGGTTAGGGGCCCTGTTTACTGTATTCACAGGTAGGGAATAGCACACCTAAGAAAAGCCACTTTTGCAGATTGTAGCTCCATAACGTGGTCTGTCTATTCCTTGTGGGCTTTTTTGTTTGTTTGCTTATTTGTTTTATTTTGTTTTTGTGTGTCATGTACTGTGTAATGTTGTGTTACCACCCCCCCAATCTCACTCTACAGCCTGACTAGGCTTGAGCTTACTGTGTAGACCCAGCTGGCCTAGAACTCACAAATATTTACCTGTCTCTGCCTCCTGAGTGTTGAGATTAAAGGTGTGTGACATTATAATCATGTTTGTGCCCATTTCTCCCTCAGGAGGACCATGGTGAGGGTCCTCAGGAAGGATCTGTCTGAGTGGCTGTTGTCCAGCTGTGGGACCCTCTCAGGGGCCTGCAGTCGTGTAATTTTACTTGTGAAGTGGCTGGGGTGCAAAGGTATAGACTTTTGGACCCTCATCTTTCTTCCCCGCCCCACAGATGCCTGTGTGTTCCTACTTTCTGAAGGGGATCTGCAGCAACAGCAACTGTCCCTACAGCCACGTGTATGTGTCTCGAAAGGCTGAAGTCTGCAGTGACTTCCTCAAAGGCTATTGTCCACTGGGTGCAAAGGTGAGGGGGCTGCAGGTGGGCACGGGACCAGTTGGTAAGCAGTCTTCAGTACTTTCTGCATTGACTTCTGTAGCCTTGCACAGCCTTGAAGTGGTCACTGTAATTCCATCTGTCTTGCAGATGATTCAGAAGTGCAGCAACTTGCCCAGGGCCCCTGGGGCCAAGTAACATCCCAGGTTCTCATGCAGTGTCAACAAGGGATTTATAGTAGAGCCTACCTGAAATGGGGATGTAGTGATTGAGACAGCAAAATCCAAGGAGATTGCTGTGGGCTAAAGGCCAGTAGTGACTGAAAGAGATGTCAGAGGTTGGAAACTCTACAGGACTGAAGTAGATATGTGGCTGCTTGCTTCCCTTGGATGCTGGGTTTCCATCTCTCCTGTGGTACATGGCTACTGGTAAGGGTGACCTAGGTAGGGCTGGATTTCATATCCCATTGGAGGTACCCAATGCATAGTTAGGAAGGCTAGCACTCTATTGCTGGGTAACTAGTATGCTGCCTCTTCCTAGATGTCCAAGACTGCCTATCTGGCTGCCGAGGCAGCTCAGTTCTATCTGTTGGCTCTTATGGGAAACTCCCCAGAGCTGAGACATCTACAGAAGAGTCCTGAGGATCTAGTCCTCTTCTTCAAGCCTGAGTTCCTCATTCCAGGGTTCTGGGCCTGAGGTGGGCCTTAGCGTGGCTAGCGACTCTTGGAGAGAGCCCTCTAGTCCTTGGTATCCTAAAGAAAAGCCATGACACACAACTCAGGGGCCCCTGGAAAGCCCCTTTGTTGTCTTTCCTGTCTGTGGGCCCCCACCCTCACTCCCAACTTCGCCAGTGAAGTGAACTCAAGGCCAACAGGCAGTGTGGGCTATGCCAGTGCAAGGCAAGCCCTATCCCAAGAACCCTTATGGCCCATGTGACAGGCTAGGCCTATAAGCTTCATGTCACAGATGGCACCAGAAGCACAATGTATGGGCCACATCCTACCTGAGTGCAGCCCGCTAAAGTTGTCTGAGCTTTTTGATGCTTTCTGTCTTTTCACCCACCAAAGTAGCTCAAGACTCCCTTCTAGGAAGGACATAAGTGGTGACTTTCTTGATCCTACTGATGCTCTGTATTGCTACTGACAACATGAGCTCGACAGGAACTGTTGGGTCACCTTGAAGGGCACTGATCCCTGGCAAGGAAGCCCTTCCGGTGAGGTGGGGACTGGCAGGCCCTGGCAGGGGCACTTGTAGGCGCTGACCCAGGTGAGGGGCAGGACCCTAATGAGACTGCAGCTGATTATTGTAAAATATTCCAATTTAAATGAAGATATCAGAGCGATATTTAAGTCCTGCTTCTATTAGTGGAAGTGCTTACTGCGTCCCTTTCTGCGTGTCAGCGCTGCGTCCCTGCCGCATGATGGATAGCAGCTTGTAATTATATATGGGGGAAAGCGCTGAGCAGGCCAGATCCAGCAGGAGGGGAGGTAGCAGTCTGGGCCTGTGAGGGTTAATTTTATTCTCTAAATAATATAAAAAGTGCTGAGTCGTCACCTTGCGCCTGAAGTAGAAGTCCTCAAATGGGCCCTAGAGAGTTTATAATATTCCACTGAATCAAGTGAAACTGTTAACCTTGCTTCATAAAGCCAGGGCTTGTTAAAGAGGCACGTTCCCTTTTCTTTTGAATAATTTAGGCTGGAAGTAAGTCTCTGCTCCTTTCCTTTCTGGGGGCCATGGGGCTGCTCCAGGTCTTAGTACTCAGGGGGTAGCCTCTGCCAGCTGGCAGGACAACTCTCCTGGACTTGAGGACAGATTGGTGACAGCAGGCTGGTGACTGTTTTGTAGGATGCCTCTCACTGTCAGGGTCTGGTGTATCCTCACACTAGAGTAGGAAGTGGCAAGTGTGGCACTATGTCGCCTCCTCCTACTCCTGGTTGTGACCTAGGGCACACTTTCACTTAATGGATGTGATGCCAGCTTTGCCTCAGCATGTATCTCCTTAGATCATGAGTATTCTGTATACACCTGCCCCAGGGCACAGAGCTGGTGAATCTATTCTCTCTCTCTCTCTCTCTCTCTCTCTCTCTCTCTCTCTCTCTCTCTCTCTCTCTATGTATATATATGTATACACACGCACACATACCTGTGTATTTTGAGTATGTGTGTGCATGTGTATGCCTTTGGACACCATTTATTCCTGTGTTTGTGCGTGAGTGTGGAGATTATGTGTGCACGTGTTCCAGCTTCTTCCACCTGTCTGCTGACCTTGTGTACATAGCTCTCCACTCTCTAGTCAGTGCCTTCTGCTCTGCCATCCCCTGCATATGCTTCAGCCCCTGTAGGACCCCACCATCTCCTAACCCTCTTGGCTACTGAATTACCCTGAATCTTCCCATAGCATGTTCAGTTTTCCAACCCATTGCCACTTATTACCATTGCCTTGTGAAGGGGTGCCCACCAATCAGCCCAAAGCTTTATCTTGTGTGCAGCCCTTCCATTTTTCCCACACTTTACCTGCTAAGTCTGTTGAAGGGCCTGTCTTCATCCATGATCACAGAGAACTCCATATGTGGTACTGCTGACTCCACTAGTTGTAGTAAGGTGGTTGTGGGGAAGGGGTCAGACTCCAGTCCAGCCCACCCTGCCACTTGCTAACCAGTAGGGATGCTTCCTTTTCAGATCTGAGGGCTCTGCCTCCCACATGTGCTAACTATCTCTGTGCAGGCTGCCACGTACTCTCTGGACTCCCTATTGTTGATTTGCTTATCATGTGCAACCTTTACTTGGTGTGTCTTTTATGTAGTGAGCATATTTCTCAAATTTCCCTCTGAATGTGGAGACTTCTGAGGAAATAACAGATTCATTGAAATATAACAAAGTACACAGTTTGAGTGTAACAGCTTTAGGTATATTATTTTTTGTTTTTGTTTTTGTTTTTTTTCAGTGCTTGGGATTGAGCATAGGGCTTCATGAACACTAGGCAAGAACCCCACCATAGAAATAAGTCCTCTTTGCTCAATGGTTTGTTTATTTGGTTTGGTTTTTTTTCTTAATTATGGCATGAAATGAAAAAGGAAAGTTGTGATACAGAACTGGAATGTGACTGCAAGGTGAAGCACCCTGAGTTTGAATCCTACAACTGCAGAACAAATCTGAGGTATACCACATATAGCAGTGCTAGATATCTTAGCCATTCTTATTTTTTTTTTTGGTTGTGAACCTAGCCTTTAATAGCTGAGGCATCTCTCCAGCCCATCTTATCCATTCTTAAGGCAACAATTCTATCATTAATTAAATTTACAATACTGAGCCCTTGGGATGCAGAGGTAGGAAGATGAATATAGGTGTATGCCCAGTCTGCTCTACGTACTGAGTCCTGTGTCATCCATGGCTGCACAGCAAGACCTGTCGCAAAAGTAAATAAATATTCACAGTAATCTATATCACCTGGGGGAGAGGTTTTTGGCCTGGCTTAGCCCTAAGGTTTGGACTTGTTTGAGGCTGTTTAGCCTTTTAAAAATGACTTAGATATTTAATTATATGTTGTTCGGCCTATGGCTTAGGCATATTGTTAGTTCTTGTATTTTTAACTCAGCTCATTTTTATTAATTTGTCTTGCCTTGTAGTTCATGGCTTATCTATTTTTTATATTTTGATTTTTGGGCAGCTGGATCGCATCTCTCTCTGACTCCACCCTCCTTCCCCTTCATCTATGCTCGGATTTCCCACCTATTTCTAAGATGCCTTTTCATAGGTCTAAATAGTTGTTTTTTTTTTTTTTAATCAATGATATTTATAGCGTATAGAAAGACACTTCACATCAGCCACCACCACTGTGACATATTTTCAAAACTTTTTGAGCACCCCACACTGAAACCCTATGAACAATACAATTGAAGAGCAGCAACTCTTTGTTCCCTGTCCCCAGCTCCTGGCAGCCTCGTCTAGGCATTTTAGGCATAGATAGGATCAGGCAGTATAGGTTCTTTTTCTTAGCGTAATGTTTTTGGGGTTCATATTGCACCACATAAAAGAACTTCATTCCTTTTTATGGCCACATAATATTTTACCACATGCATGCAAGCATTCCTATTCATCCCTGCATGTCTGTAAATAGACGGGTCAGTGCCACTTTTTGGCTGTTATGAATAATGCTGTAATGAACACTAGTATGCAAGTATCTGCTTTTACTTCCTTGCTGGGTCATGTGTCAATCCTATATTTGTCTTTTTGTAAACCTGCCAAACGGTGTTCCATAGTGACTGGATGTCTTCACATATCTGTAAGGAGGAATTCTACCACTGCATGATGGGAACTCATTTGTTAATGCTGGTAATTTTCTTATGGGTTCCTTGGGATTTTTGAAACAGAAGATCTGCATTCTGAAGTCAGAAAAAATGTTACTGCTCCTGTTTCCATCTGAAGGCTTTTTGTTTCTTTTCTTCTTCTAGTTGTTCTGGCTGGAAAGTCAATACTTTAATAAAAGTGCCAAAAATGGTCATCCCCCTCCTGTTTTCTGTCACTGAATATGATGCTCCTTAGGAAGTGTAGTTTCAAGATAATGCTGACCTTATGGGGGAAATTTAGAATATGTCCTTCTTCCTTGTTATGAATGGTTGAGAAAAATCAGGATTAATTTTTTATTAAATTATTAACTCATCAGTGGAGAAAGACTACAGTCTGAAGTCTGAGGCTCTTTCTGGAGAGGTATTTTTATTCAGTGCTCTGGAATAGTCAATATCAGTAGAAAGTGCTTCTAGAAATAATCTGTTTCATTTAAGTTTTCAAATGTGTGTGTAATTGAAGTATTTCCTACTATCATTTTGGTGTCCAGGGTCTAATAAGCACCTCATTGCTGATACTGAAAAGTATATTTTCTACAAGTATGTTTGGCTAAAAGTTTGCTCATCTCATTGATCTTTTGACCAAACAGATCTTTGTTTCATTGATTTTTCTCTATTGGGTGTTTTATCCCCCTTTTCAAATTCATTGCTTTTGTTATTTTATCGTATTCATTGTTTTTTGTTATTTATTCTGCTTGCTTGGCATTTATTTTGCCCTTTCTCTCTAGTTGAAGAAGTGGGAGCTTAGAGCTCTGTGCAGTCCCCCTTCCTAAGCATGTTAGTTTTTTAGCTGTGTCCCCAACACTGTGGTGCTTTGTTTTCCCTCAGGGCGTCTTGTCTCTGTGTCCGCTGCTTTCTGACCCATGGGTTATCCAGAAGTGTGCTGTTTGTTTTCCAGGATTCTAGAAATGTTTCTTGTTGTTTTTCTGATCCCTTCATAGTAAATAAAGAATATACTCTGTATAATTTCCTATTTCTTTCTGCCCCCTTCCATCTTGGACTCAAACCCATGCTAAGCAAATGCTGTATACTAAACTACATTACATCCCTAGCTGTGTTTGTTTGTGGATTTTTTGGTTTCAGATTTTTTTGAGACAGGGTTTCCCTATGTTGCCCTGGCTGTCCTGGAACTCACTCTGTAGACCAGGGTGGCCTGGAACTCAAGAGTTCTAACTGCCTCTGCCTCCTGAGTAGTGGGATTAAAGGCCTGTGCCACTATCTCCTGGCTCTTTGGGCCTGTTTTATGACTCAGAGAATGGTCTGTCCTGGGTATTTTATACAGGATAGGAAAGTGTAGGCCTTGAGACCCAAATAGCATCCCTTCCTAGATGCTATTTTCTGACCAAAATATTGGCTTATTTCTGACCTTCAGTTGGAAGCAGCCTGCACTTATACCTGTAAATGCAGCCACACTGTCATTTATATAAAGGTTTTAAACTGCATTTTTTTTTAATCTTTATTTTATGTGAATTGGTATTTTGCCTGAATGTGTAACTGTGTAAGGGTGTCACATCTTGGAATTACAGACAGTTGTTAGCTGCCATGTGGGTGCTGGGAACCAAACTCAGGTCCTCTGGAAGGACAGTCAGTGCTCTTAACCACTGAGCCATCTCTCCAGTCCAAACTGCATTTTTGTTGTTGTTTTTTGGGACAAAAATTTCACTATGTGGCCAAGGCTAAATTCAAACTTTACATCTACTTGTTTCCCAGGGCTGAGACTACAGCCTGTTCAGTTATGCTTCAAAACATTTCGGACCACAAATGCCAGTTTTCTATTGTTATGTGAAAACATTAGACCTCAACAAACATCAGTCATCATGAGGTGCTGTGGTGCCCTGGGAAGAGGTCATTTTCTTTTGTTGGGTAAAACATTCTATAATTCCATAATAGAGTTTGCTATTGAAAGATTTAAATTTTTTCTTTGTTATTATTGTATGTGTGAGCATATATTTTGTGTGTATATACATATATACACATACAAGATGTGGAGGTGCATGCACATGCTGTGGTGCATGTGTGCAAGCCAGAGGACAACTTTGTGGAGGCAGTTCTCCTTTTCACTATCATGTCGGTTCTAAGAACTGAATTTAAGTGGCCAGATGTGTGCCATCAAGCTCCTTCGTCCACTGAATTATTTTGCTGGTTCTGAAGATGTTTCTGAGTTCCTTATTGTGTCCTTTCTGAATTTTTGTTTAGCTTTCTCTTTTCTTTTTTTTTTGAGAAAGGGTTTCATGTAGCCCAACCTTACTTCTAACTCAGTATGGAGCTAAGGATGATCTTGAACATTTGGTCTTCCTGCCTTTATATCCAGAGAGTGGGATTATTAGGTGTGTGCTATTCTGCCTTGAGTTATGTGGGTTGGGGGACCAAAACCTTGGGTTTCATGCTTGGCAGGCAGGCATTCTGCCAATTGAGTTGTATCCTTAGTTCCTAGGCATCAAGTTTTCATTAGTCTGCTTATCTCTTCTTAATGTCAGTAAGGTTTTTTTTGTGGTTGCTGTACATATACATATGTATGTCCATATGTGTTCTGGCATGTGCGTGCACATGTGTGCTTGTGTGTGTACAGGCCAGAGATTGACATCAGGTGTCTTCCTTAGTTGCTCTTCACCTTAATTTTTGAGACAGGGCCTTTGACTGACCACATTGGTGAACCCTGGGGACCCTCCTGTCCCTGTCTCCCTAGCACTGCTGGGCCACCTTTTTACGTAACCCTGGGGGCCACACTCAGGGTCTTCATGCTTGTACAGCAAGCACTTTACCAGATGAGCCATCTCTGTAGTACCCATATAGCTCTTTTGTAGGGCTGGAGATGTGGCTCAGCGTTTAAGAGCATATGCTGTTCCTTCAGAGGACTTGGGCTTGATTCCCAGCACCCACATGTTGGATCATGATCATTTGTAACTCCAGTTTCAGGGAATCTAATGCTGTCTTTTGACTTCTGAAGGTACTAGGCATGCATATGGTACACATACATACATATAGGTAAAACACTAATACACATAAAATAAAATAAATAATTTTTTTAAAAAGTTCTTTTGTTTGGTACATTTGCATTCTAGGTTTTACTTTACTAGGTTGAACTTATTGAGACAGGGTGTCTGTGCTGGTCTAGAACTCATTATTTAGAGGAGGCTTATCGCCAGTGTCTTTCTGCTCCTGTTTCCCTGTGCTGTGATAACAGGCAAGTGCCAACAAGCCAGGTGGGGCATGTGCATTTAGGGTTGCTTTATCCTCTTAACAGAGTCACCTTATGTCATTGTATAAAACCTTCTGGGTCTACTTTCTTTGCTCTGCAGCCTCCTTTTAATATTGAGTTAAGGCCATTCCTTTCTTTGATGGAGCAGCTCTGTATGATCTAGCCTGCCTGTATATATGTCTGTGCATCACTTGTATGCATTCAGTTTCCTTGGAGGCTAGAAGAGGGCATTGGATTCCCTGGAACTATAGGTATAGATAGTTGTAAACTGCCATGACTCTTAACCTCTAAATCATCTCTCCAGGCCCACCCCCCCATGTATGATTTTTTTTCATTTTCATTTTATTTTTAATTTTTGTATACTCGTGTGTGTGCGTGTGTGTGTGTGTGTGTGTGTGTATATATATATATATATATACTATGCAGTCCTGGTTGGCTTGGAGCAGGCTGGCCTTGAACTCACAGAGATTCACTTGTTTCTGCCTCCCAAGTGCTAGGATTATAGATATGTACCACCACACCCAGCTTCCATATTTTTTTATTTTTAACTTACCTAGTAATTATATTCCAACTGACTTTTTGTAGACAACATTTAAGTGCATTTTGCCAATATTTGTTTTTTAATTAATGAATCTGTACCATTTATATTTAGTGTGTGTAAGGTTTATATTTATATTTAGTGCTAAGACCTAATGTCTTTGCACTCAAGAGGCTGAAGCACTGGAGGAGGCTCACCTTTGCTTGAGGAAAGCCTTGACTATATAATGAAACTCTGCCTGAAACAAAGTAAATACATAAAAATTAAAAACACACTAAATGCTGGGGGCTGGAGAGATGGCTCAGCGGTTGAGAGCGCCGGCTGTTCTTCCAGAGGACCTGGGTTCGTTTCCCAGCACCCACATGGCAGCTAACAACTGTCTGTGGTTCCAGTTCCAGGCAAACACCAAGGCAAATAAATAAATAAATAATAAATAAATAAAGTTTAAAAAAAAAAAGCACACTAAATGCTATAACTTTCAAGTGTAATGTAGAAAGCTTAAGACAAGAAAGCTGGGCATAGTAGAGCACACTTTTATTCCTAGCACTCAGAAGGAAAAGCAGGCTGGTCCCTTTGAGCTCTAGGCCAGTCTGACCCACATAACAGGTTGTAAGATAACCAGGCTACATGATGAGACCCTGACTCCAGAAACTAATAAACAGAAAGATTCTAGCTTAGCAGTATTTTTTTTTAAATTTTTATCTTGAAGAAGGTTGTGCTGTTTCTCTCTTCGTGGTCATTTCATTCTCCTGTGGAAAAATATTATTTCTCTTTTGGTTGCTTTCAGGGTTCTTTATCTTCAACTTTTACGAGTGTGATCATGGTGTATTCTAGGAGGATTTTTCTGTCTGTTCAGGTGTTCAGGTGGGGATTCACTCTGCTTCTTGAGTTTGAGTTGTTTTTCTTTTCCTTGTGTGTCTTCTGCTGAAGGACAGGCAGCTCTTGGCTTGCAGTCTCAGGTCCCCTGGTCTGACTGTCTCTGTGCTTCAGGTTAATTGTCATTTCAGTTCTGTCCCTTTTGCCCACTGCTCAGTTTGTTTCAGCTGTTGGACTTTTCAGCTCTAAAGTTTATTGGCTTGATGCACCCTCCTGATTTTTTTTTTTTACATTCTCTTTCTCATTAGTTTGGAGCCTGTTAATGGTGCAGCTTTCAACCCTTGTCAGTGGTTCTAACACTGGTCTCCTCCTGGCTCGCACATATTCATGTCAGCGTTTGTCTTGGGGTACTATGACCGTGATGACCAGAGGCCACTTGGGGATGAAAGGTTGGAAAGAAAATGGCCCCCAAAGGAAGTGGCCTTGTTGGGGTAGGCACGACCTTGTTGGAGGAAGTATGTCACTGTGGGGGTGGGTTTTGGGGTCTCATATACATATACACTCAGCGTCATAGTTTACTTCCTGTTGCCTTCTGTGGATCACAATGCAGAACTCTTAGCTCCTTTTCCATCACCATATCTGCCTGCATGCTGCCTGCCATGATGATAGTGGATTAAACTTTTAAAACTGTCATGCTGTCTCTCTTCACAGCAATTGAACTGAGACAGATTTATCTCAGCTTGCAGCTTGTAGTCAATTATCTAGGGAAATCAAGGCAGGAATCGGGAGGAGGGAACTGAAGCAGAGGCCATGGAGGAACACTTACTGGCTTGCTCAGCCTGCTTTGTTATAGAATCCAGGACCACCTGCCTAGGGTGGCACCACCCACAGTGGGCTGGGCCCTCTCCCATCAATCACTAATCAAGAAGATGTGTCAAGACTTATCTACAGGCATTTTTTAAAATTTACTTTCATTTTATGTTCATTGCCTACATATATGTGTGTATGAGGGCATCAAAAGCCCTGGCACTGGAGTTACATGTGAGTGCTGGGAATTAACCCTGGACTTCTGGAAGAACAGTCAGTGCTCTTAACTGCTGAGCCATCTCTCCAGCCCCTACGAGCAGATCTTAATGGAGCCTTTTCCTCAGTTGAGAGTCTTTCTCCTATAAGACTTTAGCTTGTGTCAAATTTATATAAACTAGCCAGGATAATTAGTTCCCTGTCAATTTGACACACCAATACAACACTATTATACAATAATATTCTTGTTCTTTGTCCCCAAGATCTCATATTAATATCACAGTATAGATATAGTATAACTAAAACTTCCATAGTCTTTACATTTTCAATAATTTAAAGATTCAGTATTTTTAAAATATCTAAAGCCTTTTCAAAGTGTCTAAAATTTCCAATTCTCTCAAATTATCCAAAATTTCTCTAAATATCCAAAGTTTCTGTGAAATATTCAAGATCATATAACTGACATGAGTCATGTGTCATTTCCTTAGTAGAATTAATTTTTCTTTTTCTGAAAAAAAATCTTTATTTCTTTTTATTTTTGTGGCATATTTTTGAAGAACAAAATTCTTCCTTTTAATGTATGTATGTTTGTTCTGTTTGTTGTTGTTGCTGTTTGAGACAAGATCTTACTGTGTAGCCCTGGCTAGCCTCAAACCTACTCAGTAGACCAGGCTGGCCTTGAACTCACAGAGATCTGGCCGCCTCTGCCTCCTGAGTGCTGGGATTAAAGCTGTGTGCCACCACTGCCAGCTAGTTTTCACTATGTTTACCCTCATTCTTCCGAAAGTATATTTTACTCTGTTTGTTCATTTGTTTGCTCTGCACATGGAGGCAGATGTGGTCCCACTGACCCTGGAAGTACAGTCGAGAGTCACTTGTCACTTAAAAAGGTTCTTTTTGTTTATTGACTTCATTTTTTGTGCTGTTTTAGTATTTATTTTTTATTTCATGCATTTATATGTGAATATATGTATATGCCTGTGTGGGTGATATGCACACATTGGTGTGTGTACAAGTGATAAGCATGTCCATGTGCATGGAGGCCAGAAAAGACTGAGGTCTTTGGTTCCTTGAAGCTGGAGTTACAGGCATTTGTGGAATGCCTGACATACGTGGGTGCTGGGATTTAAACTCTTCCTCATTGCTCAGCAAGTGCTCTTTACTGCCAAGCTTCCTCGTGAGCCTCATGTTCTGTTTTGTTTAGAGCAGAGTGTTGCTGTATAGCCTAGACTAGCCGCAAACTCAGGATTCTCTGTCTTGCCCTGCTAAATGCTGGGGTCACAGGTGAACTTACCATACCTGGCACACTTGGAGTTTTAACTAGGATTGTTGAATCTGTGGGTCAGGGCAGTAAGAATGAACATAGGCTTTTATCACTTTATCATGGTGAGCTTTCCACTATTAAAGTGATGCTGTTACTATTATAAATAGAATATACAGGGTTGGGGATATGACTCAGTTGCTTATCATACATGATGCTCTGGTTCAGTCCCAGCTTCACACACACACACACACACACACACACACACACACACACACACACACACACTATTTTTAAATTTATTTTCCACTGTTCTTTGATATAGAAAAAACATTTTTTATGTTGATTTTGTTTTCTGCAACCTTGCTACATGGTATCTGTGATGGTAATTGTAATGATTCCTACTGAAGCAATGTTTTAATGAGTGACAGGTTTTGTTTTATAGCCCAAGTACATTTCCTTTTCTTTTTCCTTCTTACCTGTCTTGGACATATTCTGTGGTCTGTAGCAGTGTGGGCTCCTAGTCTTCCTTCTCCACCACGCTACTTTTTGGAAGTTTGTTTTTTGTTTTCTTGTTTAAAGATGTATTTGTAGCTGGGCAATGGTAGTGCACGCCTTTTGTCCCAGCACTCAGGAAGAAGGGACAAGAGGATCTCTGTGAGTTCAAAGTCAGCCTGGTTACAGAGTAAGTTCTAGGACACCCAGGGTTGTCATTAGAGAAATCCTGTCTTGAAAAAAACAAACAAACAAAGATGTATTTATTTTTTATTTTACGTATGAATGTTTTGCTTGCATGTATTCTGTGCACCACATGTGTGCCTGCTGGCTGTGGAGGCCAGAGAGGGTATCTGAGTCCTGGAACTGAAGTTCAGTAGTTGTGCTCCTCTATGCAGGTACTGTGAACCAAACCCAGGATCTCTACAAGAGCAGCCATTGCCTTTAATGTCCAAGATGCATTAGGGCAGCCGCTGCCTTCGGCATCAATGAGCCACAATGATGAACCAGACCATAGTGAGCACTGCAGGGAAAGAGAAGCCTGTGGTGGCCATTCTCAGGAGCAATATGTTTGTTCTTACTGTTTTAATCTAAATTTTTTTTTTACATTATTTAGTGCATCTGTGTACTCACAAACATGTGCCCATGCTTGCCTTTTCTTTTGAGACAGACAGATTCTCACTGTGTAGGCTTGACTGTCCTGGAGCTCAACTGTATAGACCAGGCTAGCCTCAGACTTGCAGAGATCCAGTTGTTTCTGCCTCCTAAGCTCTGGGATTAAAAGTGTGGACCACTATGCCAGTCTGGAAGGTTCTTATTCCTTTCTATCACTAGTTTGCCTAATTTCAACTTTGAATTAAGGTTGAATTTTAATAAATAGCTCATTTCTAAGACTTTGTCCTCTTAGCCTTGTAATGTACTAATTTCTGCTTATCATTCTTTTTATTTTTTTAAATTTTTATAAACCATTTATTTGTGTATTTACGGATGTGTGGAGGAGTGTACCACGTGCAGGTGCCTTTGGAGGCCAGAAGAGGGCATGAAATACCCTAGAACTTTGTTAGAGGTAATTGTGACTTGATTGGCATGAGTTCTGGGAAACCAAATCTGGGTCCTCTCTTAGAACAGAGCTCACTGTTAGCCAGAAATCCATCTCTCCCACCCTGGCTGCCCTGGAACTCATTATGTAGACCAGACTGACCTAAAACTCACAAAGATTCGCCTGCTTCTGCCTCCAGAGTGCTGGGATTAAAGGCCTACCACCATGCTTGGTGGTAATTTTTATTTATTATTGCTGTGTGTGAGGGGGGCCCACTTGTCATGGCATAGATGTGGAAGTCAGATGACAACTGTAGATTTAGCTCTCTCATTCCAAGCCTTTGTGTGGGTTCTAGACGTAGAATCCAAGGCATCAGGCTTTCAGGGCAAGCACTGTTACCACAGAATCATCTTGATAGCCCCCAGTTGTTCTTTAATTGACTTTTACCTTTTGTTTGGTTCGTTTTGCTTGTTGATTTCCTCATGATCCTGGTTACTTAGTGCCTCTTTCTGCAGCATCTTTAGGCACAGTGTCAGCCTACATGTTCTTCTCCTGACAGGCTTTTTTCTTTTCAAGACTGTTCTGGCCACATAGACTGTGGGTCTCTGTTTTGCTTTTTTGTGAATTTGATTTGTTCATGAAGTAGAATTGTATCTTGTAAATTCTTGGAAAATTATAATGAAAACTCTTTGTGTTAAAACTTTTCCTAAGTACTGATTGAAATTCCTTTATGACAATAAGAAAATCCAAGTTTTGTTATTCCTTGTCAGTTTTTCTGGAACCTGTCAATTTCACCTGGGTATTCAGATTGATAGATATAAAGCTTGCTCTTGATGTGAGATAGGTCCTTTTTTAAGTGCTGACGATGGAGCCAGAGCTTCCCTCCCACACCTAAGGCTTGTACTGTATCACTGGTTGTGTGCACACATCCTCAGCCTCTGATTTGCTCTGTACTGGCTGGCATCCCTCTGCCTTTGTCTCTTGCTTCCTGATGCTAGTTATGAGAGGGGCACCTTTTGAGTTTCTTGGCTTTAATTCCTACTAAGTTTTACCTCTTTCCTTCACATTTCTTTGGTTCACGTTTTCTGCTTTCTCTCATCTCTGGAGATGGGTCATCTTTTCTGCACAAACATTTAAGGCTCTAGGATTCTAGGAACTAAACTGCCCTCCACAGACAGTGGTGCACTGCTATAGTGCTCCACGTGGTTCCTTATGCAACAGTGAGAGCCTAACTCCAGATCTTTGGTTATATTTCTGGTCAGGCCTTTGCAGTGAGTGGCCTGTGTCAGGGTCTGGGAGTGAGATGGACCCTGTCTCTGCTACCTAAGAATTTTCTTTTATCATTTGCCTTCTCATCATAGCTCTTGGATGATCTAAGGAAGTTCTTTACCTTTTTTCCTAGTTTTTGATGTTTTTTAGGAACATTAGAGCAGCTTAGCACTTTCTGGGAAGCATGCACACGTGTTTGGGGGGGTAAGTAAAAGTTATTTTTTTTTTCAATCAAAAACTTTAACATGTAATCAGTGGGAAATAGAATTTTATATTTTACATTTTTCCCCCTGCCAAGTTTAAAGTCCATCATGTTTGGCCTCTGCAGTGTATCTCTGCTTAGTTATCTCAGTGTACCTAATGCTTAATTAAGTACTTCTGGGCCACAATATAGAGTAGTAGGGTCCAGGCTGCTCTGAGCCAAGCTCTGCTGGTCTGTTAACACTTTGATCAACATGTCTGTGGGCTACTTGGTACACTGTTCACACTGCACACCTGCACTGGCTCACATGGCTGCATGCTCACATTCATGCTCACATACATAGTCACATTCATGCTCACATTCATGCTCACATACATAGTCACATACATGCTCACATACATGCTCACATTCATGCTCACATACATGCTCACATACATGCTCACATGGCTGCATGCTCACATTCATGCTCACATACATAGTCACATTCATGCTCACATTCATGCTCACATACATAGTCACATTCATGCTCACATTCATGCTCACATACATAGTCACATACATGCTCACATACATGCTCACATTCATGCTCACATACATGCTCACATACATGCTCACATGGCTACATGCTCACATTCATGCTCACATACATAGTCACATACATGCTCACATTCATGCTCACATACATGCTAGCAGTGAGTCTTTTGTTCTCTGGCCATTCCAGCTTTTATTCTCTCTACCTGTCAGGCTGCTCTGAGTTTTAAGCTCAAGGTTGCTGGCTGGGCTTAGTTTACAGGAGCTCACACTCCTTGTAGGAGTAAATAAATGAGTCTATGAGGGAAAGAGCCTTCCTGCATCTGCTTGGAGCACCCACACCACAGAAGCACATCACACTAGGGCATTTACTCTCTCCAACTCTTCTCACCATAGCTGCATGCCTGCTCTGCTAAGAAGTGTGTGTCCCACTGTGTGAGGCACTCTTCCAGGCTTTCTCCTAGTTGATGGAAGTAGGGTAGGGGACACCCTCCTCCCTCACAGGATGCATTCCACTAGGGAAGTCATAAGGCCTGTGAGGATGTGGCTCTCATCGGTGAGTCCTATTTCCTACTGGCCCTACCATTCTATACTCATGACTTAGCATGGCTGACTTTGAGTTTTTAACTCTTGGCAAATCCTGTGACTTCAGTGAGGTGTCTCATTTTGACCTGCGGCTTCTTGTTTCCTGGTCCAATGGGAGGTATAGTTTGGGTGTCCAAGATTAACTAGACTCTGGCTTTCTCTGCCAAGCTGTGCTCATCCAAACTATGAGGTAGTAGTAATCCCTCCCTTGGAGAGGCTTTGGATTTGTAGCAGCTGGGCTACAGGATGGAGCTTGGGAGCCCCGAATACCAGTCAATATCTCTGGGTCTCCCCCTGGCTGGGCCTTGCCATTGTACACTGGACAGAGGCTTCTGGAGTCCCTAATGTGGTCTGGTGGACAGAACTAAGTCTGAGCCTTGGCCCGGGACACCTGCTGCCTGGCATGTCCTCCCCCTACCCTCTACACTGGTATAATTAGCCCATGACAGGTGCCATGGATCGAGTGCCTGGCCCAGCCCTAACCTAGTGATGCCCGGCCTCAGCCGACCTGCCTTGCCTGCTAGCCTGGGCTCTTGGCCCAAACCCTATCCCATGAGGTCCCCTGAGGGCTCAAGCCCCACCCACCTTCCTCTGCTCCAGACACACCCACTGGAACAGAGACAGACAGACAGAACAGACAGGCAGAGCCCCAGCAATAGCCTGGCCTCAGGCTCTGGGAATCCCCAGGCAGGTGCTGGCCCTGGCCCTGCCCCCAGTGCATGTCCTGGTGGAACAGCTCTAGCCTTGTGACCTCGTCATTTTAACAAGAGGCCTTTGGCCCTGAGACCTGGTGGGCAGCTTACAGGGTCTGTGGGCTCTCACTGGGCACTGGGCTGTATTATGACCCCCTCCCTGTGTGTAGCTACAGCATCTGTTTAGTCCTATCAATATTATTCTTCCCCTAGTGCAAGAAGAAGCACACACTGCTGTGTCCTGACTTTGCCCGCAGGGGTATTTGTCCCCGTGGTGCCCAGTGCCAGCTGCTCCATCGTAACCAGAAGCGACATGGCCGGCGGACAGCTGCACCTTCTACCCCAGGGCCAAGTGATGGAGCCCCTAGAAGCAGGGCCTCAGCTGGCCATGTTCTCAGGTGACAGATCATATGGGTGCTGCATATATGAACTTACGTGACCTGGAGGTGGCCCATCCCTCCTCTAAGGACATTTAGGACCCTCTGGGGTAAAGTCTCACCCCAACACTGTGGGCTTTAGATCCCAACGGGAATCTGAGCTGGAGGCAAGAGCTCCCAAAATGCCTATATTCTAGATCCCTAAATGTGGACAGAGTCACAAACACCCCCATGCACTGAGGTTTTCAGAAACTCACTCCCTACTAAGGTTTAGGGTTAGGGTTGGGGTTGGGATTGGGGTTAGGGCAAGGGTTAGGGTTAGGGTTAAAAAAGAGAACCAAAAGAGTAAGCCCCTGGAGGGTGAGGATACTGGAATTGTACCCATCTCCTGTAGATTTTTGGGGATTTCCTGAAGATGAACCCTAGGCCCCAGAAGGTGAGGATTGGGACTGGAATCTCACAGACTTCAGCGCCGTCTGCCTCAGGCCAAAGTCTCTGGATCCAGCCTGTCCTTGGACTGTATGCCAGGCTTAGATCTGTGTAGACATGCCCAGTCATCTCTAGGGTTGGGGATAGAGGTGAGGGGCTAGAAGTCCATTATAGGATAGGTGCCATGCAAATAATTGACAAGCACCCTCTCTCCAGTATCTGTGGGAGAAGTCAGTCACCCTCACTTTTGTTCCCCCTTTCGTACAGGAAGCCCTCTACTGCTCAGCGTCCTGCCAGACAGATGTCCAGCGGTCTGGCCTCCAGAACTGAGGCCCTAGCCTCCCCTCCCCACTCCCCAAGGGTATTAGCCTCCACCTCTACCCTGTCTTCAAAGGCCACCGTTGCCTCCTCCTCTTCCTCCTCCCCCTCTGCTAGCTCCTCAACCCCATCCTTGGACCAGGAAGAAGCTGCCTCTGGGACAGGTGGGACAGGCTCAGGAACAGGCTCTAGCAGCCTCTGTAAGCTGCCATCCTTCATCTCCCTACATTCTTCCCCAAGCCCAGGAGGCCAGTCTGGGCCCCAGACCCCCAGGAGCCCTCGCACCAAGGACTCAGGTGAGCAGTTTAGCCCCTCCTTGGTTTTTTTAAATGTGCACTTCAGAATGGCATCTCTGGGTGGGGCCTGGAGTCAGTATACCAGGTGCCCAGGGCAGGCCAGTGAGGAGCAAGCACAGCAGTGGCCGCCTTGAAGACCACCCCAGCGAGGGCTGATTTAATTAGAAAGCACCCATTTCTGTTAATTTGTTCTGGAAGATCACCGCACACTCCTGGAGAGAACAGATGTTCCCTCTCCCCAATGAGTGTTTGGGGCTTGGTAAATGGCTCCACTCAGCCTTGTTTAGGAGAGAAAAGAGGATTTTATAGCTGCAAACGACCCTTTCTGTAAACATTTTACAGCTCTCTGCGCGTTTGAGTGACGATAAACCCCACGCAGCTCGGCGGGCTGCAAATTTGCGACCATACGGCTATCATTTTATTGTCATATTTCATGGCCGTAACGTTAATGGAAGATGCTTGCTGCAGGCTTCTCTAACAGCCCCACTGAGCACACTGAAGCGCCTGCTGTAGGGGCTGCCTCCCTGTTACATCCTCCTTCTTGGGTGCAGAGTGGATGCTACCAGGCCCTTGCCCAAATGGAACCTAAATGAGGCAACAGTTCCTTTCATGTAGGTGGCCACTGGCTGGTGAGCAGCTGGAGACTCTGAAGCAATGTATGTTTTTAAAGATCATGAACCCAAAAGTTAATCCCAGGGCCAAAGGAGCCACAGGGTACTTAACCCTGCATATAGTTTGGGTAGACTAGAAGAGGGCTCCAGAAAGCTCAGGAGTCTTGTTTGGCCAGGAAGGGAACTGGAGGGGCAGGTGCAGCTGAGCCTGGGACAGTCTTTGGCAAGGAGCCTAGCTGTGCCTGTTGAAGCAGCCCAGAGGACAAATGGGGGCTAACCTGGCCGAGGCTGGTGAATCTGCAGGCCTGGGCCCAGCTGCTGGGCCTCACTGCTGTCTTTGGCTGGCTGTACAGTGAGTGGAATTAACAGCCCTAAAGAAAGGAACCCCGCCATGAAAGAGGCCTTACAGGGCACGTGAGCCATGCCACATAGTATATGGAAATAGCTGTGACCAGCAGGATACTGTCACCTGGGAGAGTGACACAGAACATTTATGAAAAGGAAGTGCTCACCAGGCAGGAGCCCTCAGGACATGCAACTCCAGGGACCCTCTTTTTCCTGCCCCAACTGTCGCTGAACGCTGTCAGCTTCTATTGGTCTTACCCCACCCCTTTGGGGCTACCTTCTTGCACACACCTCAGTTTTCCAAGTGGAAAGCACACCTGCCTTGTCTGTGTCTGGCAGCCTCGCTCCCAGGTGTGAGTGTGGCATGTGCCTGTATTTATAGCTCAGCCTGCAGAGTGTTTTGGCTCCCACCTGTGGGCCCGCCCACTGTACAAGGACTGCGTAGCCCTCCTAAGCTGCTGCTCAGCCCAGGAAGTCCTTGAACTGACAGAACCCTGGGTCCCCTTCCCTCTGTTTCTCAGGGCCTGGCTGGTGGGGGCTGAAGAGGACTCCTGGCTCTTACAGACCCTCGATGGCAGCTTGGCTCGTAGTTTCCCTGTCCTGAGCCTCAGCCTGGAGTGGGGAAGTCCCTTCTGGGCTGGAGTGGCTTGATGTTTGACCTTTGCTCTCTATGTAGGGAAGCCGCTACACATCAAACCACGCCTGTGAGGCTTCCTGGGAACCAGCCTGCACCTACCTCAGACCCTCACCCCTGGAGAGGATGGAGGCTCTACCCACGACTGCTCCTGAGGAGAAGCAGCCTGCCACTGAGCCCAGCTGGGGCTATAAGCAGCGACACATAGCTCCTCCCATTTGGCTTACAGCCTTTGGAGGCCTTTGTGCGCCCAGGCCTTGTTCTCCTCCCTAAAGCCAAGGCCCTGTCCATTCCCTGTTTCTTCTGGCCCCCACCCCCAACCAAGACACTCAGCCTCACACTAAGACTTGCCCCTGGTTCCCATCCATCAGAGTGCCATGTGAGGTTCATCCTGTCTGTCTCTTGTGGTGGGTGTGGCAGTAGCTGTAGGACTTGTGCTCCAGCCCTTCCCATCCAGGACTCCTGCTCAGAGAAGAGGCTACTGGCCAGGCTTCTCTGGCGGGCATTTTATGTTCAGCAATAAAGGTTTTCTCCTGTGTCTAGTTGGCCTGTCTTGACTACCACACAGCCACAGGATCCTGAACATACAAGAGAGAATGTCTACTGAAAAACAGCCTTCTACTACCTCTGGCAGGAGTAAGCAGTGCTCTAACCACCTCTGCTGTGGCCCAGAGACTCAGAAGCAGCCTTTTCCCTTGGCCAAGTCAACACAGATATGGTTTTCTGGGTTGCAGGGTACAATCTGATGTTATGTGGAACAAATTGGGGCCAAAGCAGAGGAAGAGAAGGCCTGGCCACCCTGGGGAGGGGCATGGCTTGGAGAAGCCTCCTCTGCAGGTGTTTCCAGCACACTGGGTTGAGATCCTGGTTCCTTCCATATAGACACTGGATAAGGAAAACTGGACATGGGGTCGTTCAAGTGCTCTTTCTAAGGATGAGGCATGGGCTGTTAAAGGATTTGCTTACAGTCCCCCAGTAATACAGGCCAGCCACCTCCTGGTGTCTGTACTGAGTGTTTGTATAGGTCAGCTTCTACCCGTGCTGTAGTGTAGTGTGTGAGACCACTACCATGTAGCCTGGGCCCATGTTCCCCCTGTGACTCAGTACCTCAAGTCCCTTAGCCTTTGCTGCACCAAGTCTATCCTTCAGGGTCCTGGTGTTCAACCCACACACAGGTGGTAAAGACCTCTGCCCTCCAGGCTATAGGAGCTATAGGTGTGCCATTTTACACTGGACCACAACCCCTGCCAAGGAGGTGAGTTTCCTCACCTAGGCCTCAATGAGAAAACATGCTTATCCACAAAACTGTCCTGCATCGGCAGGTCTAGCCATGTAGCCAAGCACCCCTACCATCACCCTGTCATTATTATCCAGGCCCTACTTTGGAGAGTTCAATAGAAAGGGGGACTCTGAACCTGGTCTAGTCTAAAAGAAAACCTGAGACCCATCAGTGAATGGATCAGAGTGTCCAGATACTAGACTCCTGGAGCTTGTGGGCAGGACCTGTAGGAGGGCCAAGGTGGGTTTCCTCCTGTTGGTAAGTCCAACCCAGCCAGTGTCTTTGCCTGGCATGCACTGTGGCTCCTAAATACCTTATTGGATTGCTGTATGCCACCTACAACCTTGGCATTAAGTGGACAGGCTGTTACTTAACTGCCCTCAGTGTGCTCTTCCTCATTGTTTAGCCAGGGTCTCCGTATGAGTACCAGCAGAGAAGATGGGGTGGAGGGTGGAGGAGTCACACATTGCTGGACCAGTGGTAGAGTGCTTACCCATACTACAGCCACCCAGGGCCATCTCTGTATCCTCCTTCTTGTGCTTTTGTCTATGAGACACTGAAGAAAAAAGTATCCGGCAAACAGATCTATAGGAGGAATATCTGTCTCCCTTGAGTAGATCTAGCTGCAGGATACCAGCACTTACCTGTTCCCTGTCCCCCACCTCTTGTCCTATGGCTGATGCTCCACAGGTTGGCAAAAGGACATGGCTGGCTCCTCAGGCTAGGATCCTTGAGCACTCTGGCTTCATAGATAGGTTCTAGGCAAGCATAGCCTCATGCTTTGTACTCATTTCCCCAGTGAGCATCACTGCAGGCAGGACTCTTGAATAGCCCAGTGAGCACTCTACTCAGCTAGTACTGGCACAGGCTGTAGGTGCTGCTCTTCTGACCCCATCTCATTTTCTTTACGATATCCAGGGCTTAGCAAGCATCTGACAAAGGTACATGCAGCCCACAGACTATGGTGGATGGGCTGGGGGGGTCTTCCACCTCACAGAAGTATATAGTTAGTCCTCACATGATCTAAGCCCCCAAGGAACTAAGTAAGATGTGGGTGTATATGAGCAGCTGCCAGTGGTAGGGCCTGCTGGACAGAGCCATACAGTAGGAATTCATAAACCCCAAAGCTGGACAACTGAGGCTAGCAGGACTGATCCTCCTCCCAGCTGAGGACCCTTCCAGCTACATCGATCAGAGGGCCCAGATTCTTCACTTCCTGGGAGTGAAGAACCCAAGGGTAGAGAATGTTCCTGAAGATGTATTTGTATAGTTCTGCTTCTATATACCTAGAACAAGCCATGGGGACCAGGGATGGGAATGTAGGGGGTGGGACATGTCACTGACCTGACCTCCTGGGGGCTGGAAGTGGACCTCATGGTTGGGCCTACTGCTCCCCAACTGGCTGCCTTTTATTTCTTGTGAAGTGTGCACTAACAAGTAGTGCCTGGATTATAGCCAAGAGTGGGGCTAGGGATGGAACAGAGCAATGGCCAAGTCAGGACTGTCACTGGAAGCCTGGGATCTTTAAGCCAGCCCCCACCCCAACCTGTGTGTGTGTGTGTGTGTGTGTGTGTTGGGTTAGAAGACAACCTCTCGAATCTGTCCTCAGGTGCCTTCTACCTTTGGCTTGAGACAGGATCTGTTCTCAGCCTATAACTTTACCATGTAGTCTAGGCCAGCTGGCTTTCAAGTTTCCAGGGATCTACCTCTCTGCCCTTCCCATGTGACCATCTCTGGGATTGCAAGCATATTACCACACATAGCTTTTTACATGGATTCAAGGGATCCAAATTTAGGTCCCCAAACTCAGGTTCCCATGCTTAAAAGACAAGCACTTCATGGACAGCCATCTCCACAGCTCAGTCCCTCTTTTTAAACGTCAATGGTCACAATGTATGTCTCTTCACTTTAGCTGTCATAGGACTGTGTAGCCTCTGCCTGTGGGACAGAATTTGTTGTTTGGAGACAAGGCCCATTGATCCCAGTCTGGTCTTGAATTCAAAATGTAAATGATCCTTCTGCCTCCACATCCTGAGGGCTGGAATTACAGACTTCTGCCAGCATGGTCAGTTTATGAAGTGCTGGAGATCAAACCCAGAGTTTCATGTACAGCGAACACCAACTAAGCTGTATCTTTAACCTGAGACAGAAATTTTGAACTTTCTGGCCTGGCATGGTGGCACACACATGTAACCCCAGGATTCAGTGGGTAAAGGAAAAATGACCTTTAGTTTTAGGTCAGATTGTGCTACATAGACCCTAATAAGGGGCAGGGAATGTAGTTTCAGCTCTGTGTAATCTGGCGCTCTCTGCCTCACCCAGTAGCTGTGTTCCCATGAATTAAAAGCAACAAATGACAGGTCACATTTACACACAGTGGAGCACATTTACACACATTCTGGTGGATGATATTTAGAGATTCCACCTACCATGGAAGTTACATCAGCCTTGCCTGTGACTCATGCCCTGTGCTATGACCATACCCTGACTGGTGCCATTCAGTAGTCATTGGAGCTCTTGAGCTGAGTATCTGGTACACTGAACCCAATAGCAAGCAGCAGCCTTGTGTAGTCTCAGGAGGTAGGTGGTACTGGTTGTTGGGGGTGGCATGTTGGGCACCCTAGCCTCCTCATCACTTCTCACAGACCAGTTCCCCTCTACTCAGAGCCCTTGAGGAATTCCGGGTCACACATGGTCTCCTAGGCTCCTCAGCTTCCCTCATAGGTCTGACCTTAATCCAGCTGCCTTGACTATTTTGCCCAGCAATCCCTACCAGTCCAGGCTACCTCCCTGGCATTCAGAGCTCATCTGTCCCTCTGCTCACATCTCCTGTCTCATAGGCTTTCCCCACACTTCATGCAGCCAACCCAGCAGCCTCCAGCCAGCAGCAAGTCAGCAACTGTCCTAGGGTCAAAAAAATATCCTGTCCTAGATGAGACCATAGCTCACTACAGCCTGGAAAATGCCAACAGAAGCTCCTGCCAGACACTGCCTACATTCCTGACCTGACACTGTGAAACAGTGAGTGAACATACATTCTCCCTTTTGATGTGCTAAGCTCCTTGAGAGATCAACATTCTCCTTTTTCTTTCTTTTCTTTTTTCTTTTTGTTGTTTTGTTTTTGAGACAAGGTTTCTTTGTGTAGCACTAGCTGTCCTGGAACTCAGTTGACCAGGCTGGCCTTAAACTCAGAGATCTTCTTGCCTCTGCCTCTGAGTATTGGGATTGAAGGTGTGTGCCATACCTGGCTTGCTTTTTTTTTTTCCTTTTCCTTTCTGTAGGAAGGCAAACAAACAAACAAAATCAAAACAATAACAACAACAACAAAAAAAAAAAAACGGCCCAGAGGAGGCAGGCTGCCCAGTGTCAGCATCTTCCTCCTCTCTTCTCTCTTCAGTATGCCCAAGGCTACATGGGATACAATGCCCAGACTTGTAGCTCATCCTTAAGGCCTTAGGCTTCTGGAACTCAAATTGAGTCCCCTGGTCCCATGCCTTTGGCCAAGCTGCAGGAGACATAGGTAGCTGAGACACTAGCTCACTTGGTCAGACCTTATGGTCTCTCTCAAAGACTCCCCTTTGGGCCCCATTCACTCGATACAGGTCATCTTGGACAAAGCCCATTACTTTTCACAGCTTGTTTTCCCATCTGTAGAATGGGCATGATTATACTGAAATGGCTGTGGCTACCACTTCAGCACTATAGAGTCCCAAGGTATGTGTTCCACCAATGTGTCTCTGAAGTCTCTTGGGACAGGCTAAGAGGAGACTTTTGTGGGGTTGCTCGTTTTTTGTTTGTTTCCTTTTGCATAGGGAAATACGAAGGGGAGGAGAGACATTGCAGGGAGGAGCTGTTCACTCCTAGCTGCCAGACATTCCCCCTATAAAATAGCAGGCACCTTTAGAGAGAGCAGACAAAGCCTCCAAACCACATCATGGCATCACGGAATAGGTATTCTGTGAACATCCTTCCAGGCTTTTTCTCTGTGCACAAATTATTTACATTTAAGATTTTTATTTTTAATACTTAAAGGAGTATAATAGCATTGAAGATAACTCAGAGGAGAAAACCCTCACTCTGAGACACGCCCAGCTCTTTCTCCTAACTACACTCATTTTCCATCATCGGTTGGGGTCAGGAATTCTGGGGTGTCGTAGAACTCACATCTTCTTCTCACCCATCATCATTCTCCTTGTGTTTCTCTTGTGCTGAGTCTGCCTCCCAGTAGGTATGTGGAGACGTTCAGCGGGAGTGAGGGTGGTAGTCTTGTTTTCCACCTGTCTTTCCACCCTGCAAGGCACCTCCAAACCTCAGTGGTTGGTGGGTAGCTGGGTCTGAGATTCCCTGTGGGCCCTGCTTGGCAACTCTTCGACAGGCGTCCAGACTTGTCAGCGCCACCGCCATTTAATGCGCCCTCTACTCAGGTAGCCCTGAGACCTGCTCCCCTAGCCCCATGGTGGCCACAGGCGTCTGTCCTTCTCTACCTACCACCCTGCTCAGAGGCCTGCGGTCCCACCGTGCATCCCACAGCCGCCCGAGGTGCCAGCAACTTTGTTGACTGAATTCCTGAACCAGTCCCAACCACAGGATAAAAATAGCCAGCGCTCCCGGGTGGCTCAGAGTCACCAGTGTCAGAATGGTTAGAGGTCCCCGTTCCGGAGACTCCAGAATGGTTGGGCTGGGTGCGAGACATAGCCAGCTAGGCCACGTAACGGAACCGAGATGTTGAGGGTGCCTCTTGGATGCGGGCTTCAGCTTCACCGCACTCAGCCTCTGCGATCCTAGGACCTCAGGGCCCAGTGGCAGGAGTCTGACACTTCGTCTCGCGCCCTCCGCTGTGCAGTCCCACGCGGCGGCCACCAGGGGGCCCTGCCCACTCCTCTTGCCGGCGGCCCAACCCCACCCCTTCCCACAGCTGTTTCCCGCAGGAGATTGACAGCTGGGCTCCGGTTGCTATGGGGATAGGCAAATGAGGGCGGTAGGCTGGGTCTCCGATTGGCCCGGGGGCGCCGGCCCCCACTTGGGGAGGCGGGCCCAGGAGCGCGTCTCTATAAAGGCTTGAGCTGCTCAGCTCTGGGTCGAGGGAGGCGGGGCCGGCCGGCGGCGCGGGTGGGGCGCAGGGCGGGGCGAAGAGCCCCAAGCGCGACAGAGCCCGGGGCGCGGCCTCTGCACCCGCTAGGCTGGGACAGCAGAGGAGCAGGAGGAGGAGCGCAGGAACCGGCCCTTCGCCCGCCCGCAACGGGCCGGGGGGCCGCCCGAGAGGCCTGGCCCGCCGCACTCCCTAAGCGCAGCCCGGAGTTGACTGCACGAAACTTTTCCTGCACCCTTCAGCTGCACGACCAGAGCCTGCGCCCACCGCGGCCCGGGGGGTTGGGGGGGAGCTAGGGGGAGAGAGGCCCGCGGCTCCCCCCGCTCCCCCGCCGCCCGTCGGGGAGCGGCCGGGAGAGGCGGCGGCTGGGCTGGGGCCCCGGGCGATGGCCGCGGAGCTGGCGATGGGCGCAGAGCTGCCCAGCAGCCCACTGGCCATCGAGTACGTCAACGACTTCGACCTGATGAAGTTCGAGGTGAAGAAGGAGCCGCCCGAGGCCGAGCGCTTCTGCCATCGCCTACCTCCCGGCTCCCTGTCCTCGACGCCCCTCAGCACGCCTTGCTCTTCGGTGCCCTCTTCGCCCAGCTTCTGCGCACCCAGCCCGGGCACCGGCGGCGGCGCGGGCGGCGGGGGCGGCGCGGCTCAGGCCGGGGGCGCCCCGGGGCCGCCGAGTGGAGGCCCTGGCACTGTCGGGGGCGCCTCAGGAAAAGCGGTGCTGGAGGATCTGTACTGGATGAGCGGGTACCAGCATCACCTGAACCCCGAGGCGCTCAACCTGACGCCCGAGGACGCCGTGGAGGCTCTCATCGGCAGTGGCCACCACGGCGCGCACCACGGCGCGCACCACCCGGCGACCGCTGCGGCCTATGAGGCCTTCCGGGGCCAGGGCTTCTCGGGTGGCGGTGGCGCGGACGACATGGGTGCCGGCCACCACCACGGTGCTCACCACACTGCCCATCACCACCACTCTGCCCACCACCACCATCACCACCATCACCACCACCACGGCGGCTCGAGCCACCACGGCGGAGGCGCGGGTCACGGCGGAGGCGGCGCAGGCCACCACGTGCGCCTGGAGGAGCGCTTCTCCGACGACCAGCTGGTGTCCATGTCGGTGCGGGAGCTGAACCGGCAACTCCGCGGCTTCAGCAAGGAGGAGGTCATCCGGCTGAAACAGAAGCGGCGCACGCTCAAGAACCGCGGCTACGCTCAGTCGTGCCGCTTCAAGCGGGTGCAGCAGCGGCACATTCTGGAGAGCGAGAAGTGCCAGCTCCAGAGCCAGGTGGAGCAGCTGAAGCTGGAGGTGGGGCGTCTGGCCAAGGAGCGGGACCTGTACAAGGAGAAATACGAGAAGTTGGCGGGCCGGGGCGGCCCTGGGGGCGCAGGCGGGGCCGGCTTCCCTCGGGAGCCCTCGCCGGTGCAAGCGGGTCCCGGTGCAGCCAAAGGCGCGCCCGACTTCTTCCTGTGAGCACGGGGACCGTGGGCCTCGCCGCCGCCGGGGACAAGTTTGCGCGGGCCGCCCCGGCCTTGGCTAGAACTTTGAGGCCCTGGACGCGCGCGGGGCAGTGCAGCTGCGATGGCTCTCCCGTCCGCCCTGTGCGTCCCGCCGCCAAATTCCTGCTCCAGGTACTACCGCGGTGCGCCTCCTCTGCCTGGCTACCCGTTCTGAATATCCTCGGGTCGCCGTCTAGACATTGTCGAGGTCTCTCGGCACCCCAGGAATGGTGAATACTAGGGAAGCCCGAGCCAGATCTGAATTCCTCGGCAAAGTCCACTTGTACAGACGTGGAGCGCAGTTCTGCGTCCAGACCTCCGCCCACCCGCTGCGGGGCTGCGCTGCCACCGACCCCGGGTAGCTTCTGCGGGCCCCTCGCTACTTCGTCTTTATGTCTTTCTCTCCTATCCCTGTTTTTACTTCCCCTCCTCCTTTTTAAAGCGGTCTTATTTTCGCAACATTAATATTTATTTTGCTTGGTAATTAGAAAACCTGGAGGAATCCCCTGGTCCCCATTGCGCCCTCGGAGGTCTACGAGTGCCCGCATGTGTCCTCGCTCGCTCTCTCCGAGAGTCCAGCCCTGCCTGCCCTCCAGCCCGCTTGTCCCTACCCTATCCGGTTCTCCCTGTAGAGGAAGCCAAGGAACTTACCTGCTTGTCGGTCCCACTGCCCTGCTATACTCGACTGGGGGAGGGGGGTGGGAGGTGGCCGTGCTCAGCCGGGTGGGGGCTGGCCCGGACTCCCGCGCTGCTATTTCTCTATGCACCAGATCGTATTTATGACTCCTGGGGAAATATATCTTATTTTAACCTTCCAGAGAAGCGAAAAAAAAAAATTTAAAGTAATGCACAGTTCTAGAAGAAAATTTTAAAGTTGGAGGCTTAGGCCTTGAACCTCCTGGCATGGGCGGGTGGTAAGATGTTTTTATTTAATTTAAATTGTGTTTCGTTTGTGGAATCTTTTTTAAAGCTTGGTCGCTTTTTGGACTAGCCGGGAGAGAGCCCCTGCCGTGGGATCCCTAAGCTGGGCGCTTCTGCACCGGCTGAGATCTGGTTTTCTGAGGCTTGGCTCCGGTGCTCTAAGGCTCCTTCGGTCCTCTGCTGCTCCCAGGCGGCTCCTGCTGAGCCTTCTAAACAGGATGCTAGACAACTCGTTGAAAGAAAAAAATTGTGTTGTTGGTTTTTGTTGTGTTCTTTTTTTTTTTTTTCATTTGTTACAAAACTGAGGAAAGGAAAAACATTTTAAAAAATAAATCTGTTTAGATCCAAAAGTCACTGGAACCTGGCTGATGTGTTTGTGACTTTCATTTTTTTAACTTGTTTCTCCTAGGGTAGAAAAATATGGAAGTCCTTGGATTGAGTTTTACTTGAGCTGACATTTCCAGATAGGCAAGAGGCAGGGAGAAATTGACTAAGAGGCAAATGTATCTGTCGGTAACCAAGACAGCATTCTATGGTTGGCCTTCTAGGAGGCTGGGTTTCCACTGAGGTAGGACAAGACAGAGGCTGCAGGCATTCTTGGTGGTGAGTTCAAATGCATTGTAATTGTGTCCTGGTGGCCCACGCTGTCCTGGCAATTCTTGTCCGATGCCCCTTTCCCAGGATAGTAAGAGAGATCTCTGAAAATCTCACCCTTCAAGGCTATGAACAGCAACAGATTTAGATAACAGGTCCCCTCCCTTCATTAGAGTGTACTGGTTTGCAGTTTGCAAACGTAGAGCCAGCCTGCCCCACCTCCACCCCCACCCCCACCCCCATGGCTAGACTGTGGCTCTGTCAAAAGTCAGAAGCTCTACTTAGGTTGCGAAGCAGTTTCAGTCTTGAGACAACCCCTGAATCTCAATCCCAGGTCTCGAAAAGGCGGCCTGCCTTTCTTTTTGCCTTAGAATAAAACTCAGGGAGGTATAAGTAGGATCCCAGGCTGCGAGCAGCTGAGCTAGCGTTTGGGGAGAAAACAACATTGGAAAGTAAAGAAAGGGACATGAAGGGGGGGGGAGCGGTGTTGGGTTAAAAGAAACTAATTCAGCGTGAGGCGAGACCTGCAGGTTCCAGCTTCCTTGGGGGAAGTTCACAGAAGTTGTCTTCCCAAGAAGGGACTCTGAGCTGAGAGAGACTTGGCTGCTGGGAACTCACTGGTTCTTCTAAGTCCTAATCAACCACAGAAGACCCAGGGCATCTCTGTGCTCCCCTTCCATTGCCCAGAGCCATCACAGAGCCACCCTCTTGGAGAAAGTTCAGAGACAGGTCCTGAGTGACCACTGGACTTCTTCTGGGGGAGGGGTGGCAACACTGGCCTCTCAGCATCCAGTACCCAAGGCTTTGTCATCTTTGAGCATCTAGAACTCTAGCACCGCTGAGTGTGGTACTCGGGAGCCACAGTATGCTGCTGTCTTCTTTGGGTTGCTCCATGTTTGTAGAGGGGACTTACCATCTCCTCCCTTCTCCCTGTTTCCTCTGCTTTCCCTCTAGGATGAATGAGGCACATAAACAGATGTGGTAGTCATAGCCATTCACTCTGAAGTTAAAAGGTGGTCTTTTCTACAAGTCTTTTGGAGATATGAAAACTCCATGTGTGAGAAGTTTCTTTGGCTTTGCCTTGTCCTGCACTGGGTGAGGGGTCTCATACAAAGGATTCCCCTCTTTCCTTTCTTTTTTTCTTTTTGATTGCCTGAGTCAGGGTTTCTCTGTGTAGCTCTGGCTGTCCTGTAACTCATTCTGTAGACCAGGCTGGCCTGGAACTCAGAGCCACCTGCCTCCCTTAAAGGCATGCACCACCACACCTACCTTAGGGCTCCTATTTTCTAAGGAGATCTCATTGTATCCCTGAGTACCTTGCTGAGGATGAGGTAGTGAGGGCAGTAGGGCCTCAGGCATCCTGTTTCCTGGCTCAGAGGTTAGGGTGAGCTGCCAGGGACTTTGAAGAGCCTTAGAGACCCACTTAAAACAGTCTAGAGAGTCCTGCAGGTGCCAATGTATGTGTGTGTGTGTCCATGTGCAGAAATGCATGCTTGTCCATTCTGTGTTGGTGTGTCAGGGCAGTAGGAGACCAGATATCAGTCATGACCTATCTGGACCATAGCGGCTAGAGGACAATGTGGTTCTGGGACTGAGGCAAAGATGGCTGTAATACAGACAGTGGAATTAGCCTGCACAAAATGCCTTGTTCACTGCTCTAAGAGGCAGCCATGATGTCACCCAGAGGAGCCTGGTGCCTCCCTCAGCATGACAACCAGCACAGTCCAGGCCTCCAGTTCTTTCTCACCAGCCATTCTAGTCTGAGGGTGTGGAGAGGGGTAGGGTGGAACAGGAGAGAAACCTTGCTAATGAGGTGGCCAGAGGACCACAAGATCTGTTCAGCTCATACCCTACACCCTGCACCCAAGCAACACGCCCCTCTCCATCCTTCCACCTGCCTCCTGGGGACAAACAGGGACTAAAATGACAACAGAGCTTGCAAAGAGAGCTCAGCTGTGGCCTGGAGGAAGGTTTGAGGCTGTTTGGCCTTTTCCTGTGGTCCACAAAGATCTCACAGCATGAATACCAGCAGACTAAGAACTTCATGGAAAAGCCTGCAATCTGGATCCTAAGGGCACACCACAAAGCTATGTACATACACAGACACCAACCAGGCACATATGGATATGTGGCATGCAGATAGCCACAC
The DNA here is from genome assembly GCA_004025045.1 of Sigmodon hispidus. Classification (NCBI taxonomy): domain Eukaryota; kingdom Metazoa; phylum Chordata; class Mammalia; order Rodentia; family Cricetidae; genus Sigmodon; species Sigmodon hispidus. Next base: position 333,027 of record PVIH01000503.1, read on the forward strand.
ATGGGTGCAGAATATGTGCATACAGACACCCCCTATCCCAATACATGTACAAGGCTGACTCCAAGCAAGGGCACCGGTCCTCTAGTACACACTGGCAGGTGAAGGCCTATTGACCTCACATAGATGCACAAAGAGGAAAAGCAGGAGCAGGGATTTCGTGAGTAACGGTCGCCAGGCCCTGTGCATGTAGCTGCTGCTTGGACAGAGCAAGCAATAGGAAGAAGCTGGCCATGGCTCAAGCTAGGGAATTCCTCATCTGTTAACTGCTTTGGAAAAAGTAAGTAAACTTTTAGCCAGCCATGAAAGCCACAGGGAAGGGATACCAATCCATCTGGATCCACAACTCTCTTGTTCATCCCCCATTAACTCTGTCCTCAGGTCCCAACTGCCTGATCAGCAGTTTGTGAGGCCATGGAGTCAGGCTAGAGGCCAGAGAGGCCCTGTTGGGTGTAGGAACTGGGCCTATGCCACCTGCTCTTACACAGTCAAGCCCAGTCCAGGCCAAGGTCGAGGCGGCGGGGCAGGGGCAGTGTGCACCATGACCCAGCACCACAGTCCCTCTGCCCTTGCCTCCTGGTAGGCATATCCTGGAAAAAACTGAGAGCCTGGAGAGGTGAATCATTTATTTGAACATTGATTTAACATCTGCTATGTGCTGAGGGCTTTTTTAGGAGGTGACATCATTCTGGATGTGACAGCCAATCCAGAGGTAAGAGGTGAGGGTCTCCTTCTTGAGAGGCAGATGAGCAGGATGGGGAGATGGAGGGGCAAACAGTGAGACCCATGATCGACGGGATAGCCCAGGAAGAACTTTCCACGCCGAGAGAACTGAGGAGCATCAGAAAGTGAGGGATGTATAAGTTATGTGCAGCCTTAGAGGAATCAATGAAAATGGGCCCCACCCCGGTGGTTGTGTGAGACCCAGGAACGCTGCAGGTCCAGGAGTCCAGAGGAGGAGCCGGGGACATCATGGCTCTGGCTTCCTGGAGCTGAATAAACCCCAACCCTCAGGGTGTCATGCGGTGGAGACCAAGGACCCTCCAGGATCCACAGAGAAGTATGTGAAGTCAGAGCTTCATCCCCGCCACTAGCCGGTGAGGACCAACCAGAGGCAGGGGTGCAGAGGTGATGAAGGGAGGCAGATCAGAATGGAATACATGAAAGGATTGTGAAGTGTCGGGCAGAAGGGCTTCGGGAAGGTGGGAAGGCGAGACCCTTGGTCGACAGAGGAAAAAGGATGGGGGAGGGTGCTTGTACTCTCTGGCTGGCCCTGTGCACCCCTGCTCTGCCAAGGGGCAGGCACACAGCACAGTAGAGTGGAGTTCATACTCACTCAGCGACCCGAAGAAGCCAGCACAGCAGAGGCAGAGTAATTTGTGACTGGCAGGCTCAGCGCCTGCCTAATTCACAGAGACACTGCTCAGCTGCTGAGGGCTTGAACTGTCAGAGCCAATTAGCCCGGGGCTTGGGAGGAGCGTGCTGGGGGGCAGGTGGGGAGGAGCGTGCTGGGGGACTAGAGAGGAGTGTGCTGGGGGTGGGGGCTGGGGAGGAGTGTACTGGGGGCAGGTAGTAGGGACCTGTAACCACAACCAAGGCTGAAAACCTTTTCCTTGATGTGAACAGGCTCCTTGTGACCCTGGCCACTTCTATGCTGGCTGCTGTGACTCAACTCTCTTGTCTACTGACTCCAAGGTCTAATGTCCTGAAGACCATTAGAATCAGCTCTAGCCTGGGGTGATTCCTCCCCACCATTCAGAGCTGAGGGACTGGAGTCTGTCACCCCTCTGTTCTACACTCCTCAATGCTGTCTGGTGGGCAGATACAAGTCATCAGAGACCTGCCCTACCTCCCCAGCACCTCCCAGTCACAGCCTGGTCCTGGCTCACAAGGGCAGCCCACTCATTCACTCTAAACTTGTGCTCAGAGATGAGCTGGAGACTGTGGAGGTCTCTGAGTGTGCCGGAGGAACACACATGACCTGCTTGGACTCCTTGGTGTGGTCTTGGGGGTGGCAGCCACTGACTATACTGATAAGGTTGCTAAGGCAAAGAGGGACCAAGTGTTACCCAATGCCACCTAGCTACTATGCTCCCTGGTAGCTTCGAAGGATCCCTTAGGGGCCCCTCTTGGTGGTACACCTGCCACAGACCCCATCCCAGCTTTCCTGATTCACTAGTCAGACTTCTTTAAACCCAATTAGGCTGTCCCTAGGTGGAGGTCACCACCAAATCTTCTCAAAGCGAGGCCATCATTACTGCAATCTAGGCAGTGGGGGCTGTTCCCATGTCTGGCCCACTCATTGCCCCAGTCTTGCCTATCTGGCGTCTTCTACTTCTCTGCTACTGTTGGAGGAGGGGGCTACTCTTTGTCAAGGTGGGGTGTGACTTGGGCAGATTATGCTAGGAAGTAGCACTTGCAGATACACGCACAGCTTCTGTGTCTTAGTGTGTGAGATGCTGACTGGGCTACCCCAGGACCTGGAGCAGAGCCGTATCACCGGGACCTGATATGTCAGAGCAGCAGGTAAGCTGGCACCCAACAGGGGACAGCATGAGAGGGTGTGACTCAGTTCAGGGGACAGAAACAAAGGTGCAGGTGTGAGGCCACAAGAGTGAGCAGGAATGTGGAGGGTGACGTATGTCTGGGGGAGAAAGAGAGGGGGTGGAAAAAAGGAAGGAGAAACGCAAAAGTGTGCGTGTTTGGGAAGAGAAAGCGAGAAGAAGAAAGAGGGATAGAGGAAGGAGAGGGAGGGTTAAAAAAGAGAGAGGAAGAAGAACCCTAGGGGAGAGAGGGCAGGGGCCGGGGAAGGACAGAGCAGGAGGGGAGGGAGGGGAGGCGTGGGGGCCTCAGCTGTGTCTCACTGAGCATCAGCAGGGCACCTGCTTCTGTGGTACTCAGGTTTGAGAAGGCAGCTGGAGCTGGGAGGAAGAGGTCTTGGGGCTGAGAAGCCTTGACAGCTTCTAGCCATACTTCCAGTTATTCTGAGCCCTGTCTGATGGGAGCCATGATAACTGAATCCATGTCCCTCTGTGTTCCAGGGAGCTGAGTGGGCCAAGTGGGATGAGGGAGGGTCTCGGCAGGGGAGGAGACAAAATTTTCACCTACTGCACAGTCAGGCTAAGCCCCCTCCATCTCTGTCACATCCTCTCAATAGTATAATGGCATCAAGCCGTCCCCAGCCACCTACCCCTTCACAGAGAGGCATGGCATAAGAATCATAGTCCTCACTTAGTCTCAAAAGCACTGACAAAGGAGGCCACAAAACTGGTGCCAGGGTGGCCCCCAATCCATGGCCAGAGACATCTTGGCCATGGCATATGTGGAAAGCTAGGGACACAGCTATCTCTGAGGGGAGCTTGGCTTGTCCACAGAGATGAAGATCAGCTCTGTCTATACCCACCTCCCTGCACTGCAGCAGCGGCTGCGTGTCCAATATGAGCCTGTCCCCAGGGGTCCTATGCACCTGTCCCCAATGGGTTCTATCTACCAGGCAAAACCCAGGCCTAGCCAGCTCTGGGGAGTGGTGTCAGGGGGACAATCTAGCCTACACTCTCGGAGAAATTTTTTCTGTTGACTTTGGGCTACAGCATTGAAGACACTTGGAAGCTCTAGACTTGGGGTCACAGGGAGATTAGAATCCAGGGAGACATGATCTTTAGAACCCAGAGAGAAATATTGTACACAAATTCACAGGAAAGGTCCAGAGATATTCCCAGACCCCACTGTCTGGCATCTTTCAAACATCAAACCCACACCCACACATTAACTAACATTGCAAATGCATTGTGTGATGGAAAACCAACATTGACTATTGGTAGCTAGAAAGGTACCTGGAGAAAAGGCTTTTGTCAGACTGACTTGCAGCCCACAGGCTACTGGAGTCTGAGGGGAGAGCGCCATGCGGGAAGGCTCCATTGCCGCTTCTGCCTAGAGCTCTGCTTTCTTGTAGACTATGGGAAAGGACAAAGAATGTGCTTCTCCACCTTGAGTGAGCCGGGACATACCCTCACCCCACCCACGTGTGGAACTTCTGGCTTGAATTACCCACACCTCTCCTTCGAAAAGCAACAATGCACAAATATAAACTCAGTAAAAAACAATATAAACAAAATAAAGCTGAATAAACAATGACTCAAAGCAGACTTTTTTTTTTTTTTTGAGATAGGGTCTCATGTCTCCCTGACTGGCCTTGAACTCTATATAGCTAAGGACAACCTTGAATCTTTGATCCTTTGCCTCCACCCTCACCCCTCCAGTGCTAGGGTTACAGGTATATATAACCAAGCCAAACTTATTTAGAGCTGAAGAGTGAATCCAGGTCTTTGTTCATCCTAGGCAAGTATCCTACTAACTGAACTACATTCCTTGTATTGCAAATTGAATTTTTATTTTACAAAAATCTAGAGGTTGGTTTATGAAACACTTTGAGATTCAGGATCCTTCTACTTGGCTTCAAATCGTTGTGGTCCAAGTTAGCCACTTCAGCCCCAGGTATCACATATGTATACTAGGAAGGAGAAAGAAGAAACCTTTAACCATTTATTCCTGTTAGGTTTTTTGAGACAGATACGCTTTTTTTTTTTTTTTAATAGATCTTAGGCTGGCATTAAATTCATGGTTTAGCCAAGGACTTCCTGCTAATCTTCCAGCGAAGGCCTAGGAAGCTGTCTTATATCTAGGAAGACCTGTCCATCTATGTTTCATGGCCCAAGTCAGCCACAAGGCCTCATCGGGCTGCAAGGAAGTTAGGATCCATCAGTTTTAACTGCTGAGTCCCTGTGGAAAGATCTCTAGAAAGAGGGTGAATGAGTGATTTCACAACCCCATCTAGGACCTGGAACAAAGGTTTGGGAAACAGGAAGATTATAAGGAGGGGTCAACCCAGGGGAGAGGATGTGAGAATGGCTTGAAGTCATCTGAGTGGGGACTGCAGGCTATGGACGTCCCTTCTTTAGAGAAAAGCCCAGGCAAGCTACCCATAGCTGTATGGTCAGACCCTCCGAACCACAGTCAAGGTCATGTGAGAGAACTAGAGCCTGGGGATCAGAGATGAGCAGCTGGTGTAGGCAGAAGACAGACAATACATATGGAGTGGCAGAAGCCTGAAAGGAATGAGTAGGCATGGGGTGGAAGAGAATGCCAGCTGGGTGGAGGAAGGCATGGGTGATTCAGAATGTGGATGTGGATAGACTGTGTGTATGGATGTGTGGATAGATGGATGAGTATGTGGATGGATATGTAGGTGATTGGATGGATAGATGGATGGATGGGCAAATGGATGAGTAGATGGGTGGGTGGGTAGATGGATGGGTAGATGGATGGATGGATGGGTGGATGGATAGATGGATGGGTGGATGGATAGATGGATGGATGGATGGATGGGTGGATGGATGGGT